>OX460921.1:1003034-1583034 GCA_949788335.1 Salpingus planirostris
TTTTCAAATCTTAGCGGTAATCAGTACTTTTTGTAAACTGGTAACCATGACAGCCGGATGATTTTTGAAGCGCTCGCACAGTCGCACCGCGCACCGTATTCCGCTCACGCCAAAGTCAACCGAGTGTGTTACCACTGTTCTCATGTGTCAATCTCAAATCAAGCTCCAAATTCAAATATTTCAAATGAGATCTAACACGGCCAGACTGACATCATTCCGCTCTCGGAATGCTCAATCATTTTGGAACCAAATACGACTTAACAAGTTTATTCAGTTGTACAAAATTTCAGGATAGAGGTTGTTGATTCTGAGTTTGCAGTTGCCTTTATCATAACGATCTCTGCGGCGTCGTCGGGAGAAATTAGTACCCTACGCATTACTCAAACTTCAGATTAGACGCCAACAAGAACACAATTAAAATTCGTATAACTCAAAGAGTTCAGGGACGGCATAACAACAAAAGAGACTAGAATTCGAGAGTTCAGTGACGGCATGAAAACACAAATCCGTATAACTCAAAATCTAGTGACTGCCACGAGCACAAGGGCAATTCCGAATACACAATTGAAATACTGCTCCTGCACGTATTTGCATACGGTCAACTTTTGACTACGTTTTCTCAAAACAAAAATTACTCACGACACGATGGAAATACTGCTCACTGCACGTATTTACGATGGGTCAGTGAAGTAATTAGCAAGACGTCTAATTCTCATGACACGATGGAAATACTGCCCACTGCACGTATTTACGATGGGTCAGAGGAGTAATTAGCAAAATATCTCGACAAACCCTCATGAAACGATAGAAATACTGGTCGTTGCACGTATTTACGATGGGTCAGAGGTGTAATTTAGCAAACAGCCTTGCTCAAAATAGATCATTAACGAATCTGATCAGATCTAACAACGGCAATCTGGTTATCTTTTGGTTAATGGTATGTACAACCAACTGAATTTCCCACAATTCGTTCGGCCATTCTGTGATTTTGTTGGATTCGATTCGCAGCAATTTAGTAGTTCTCATATATCGTTTTACTCAACAAGTGGAGCGATGTACACTGGGGGTTGTACGTGTACTTCAATGCCCAAATATAAGTATTGATAATTTTTGGACTAACATTTGTTACAGCATCATGAGTCAGTGTTCCGGGAGTTTCAAAGACGTTCAAGAAATTTGGAAAACCTCTGTTTTCTTCGGTGGTGAGGACAGCTTGGGGATATACAGGAGACCAAATTTTGAAAATGCATAGACTATGACAAAACCGAATTTAGAATCTTTCGAGATGTTAGGTAATCGACATCGATTGTATGAAATGGCTGACAATTCGGATAAAAATTGCCAACTAGGGCTTCTGCTCTGTTGTAAATCGGCATTGCATTTTCACATTCCGAAGTCAAATGGAAGGGAACGTTATTTCAAGTCACTTTAACTTGACGTTGACCAGGCTGGATACTATCGGCAGATATTTCGCGTTCTAATGAAGTATCGTCTTTATAAGAAATCAACATTTCCGGAGAGTAACTGACAATTCCGCTTTGCGAGGAGTGCCAATACTAATTCAAGGCGTTTAAGTCTCTCTGTTACCGACACAGAATGTATTAGGGTGTCATCCAAATATACTACTGCACAATCGTAGTTCAAATTTCATAGAGCTGTATTAATCGCTCTTTGAAAAACAACAGGCGCATTTGCCAAAACAATCGACATTCTCAGATATTCAAACTGTCCTTCCGGTGTCATGAATCCCGTTTAGGCGATTGTATCTTGATTAATTGGGATTTGGTGAACTCTCATGCCATTTCAGAGTGTTTCCGGTATTCAGACGATGATATCAGAATTTGTAAAGACTGAATTACACAAAGCTTTAGGAATGATTCTTAAAACATTTTCATCTCATCGTAGCTTGATTGTTTATACGGCACAATAACAAAATCGAGTTCCAATTTAATTCCGGGAAACTCCACCAATAAGGCTTTCGTAACAAAAAATAAGTTACCTACATGTGGTACCTTCAATCCATCATTTATCTAGCAATAAATTAGTGATCAAAGAACACGTGGAGCCGGTATCAATAAGACAGTTGAGGTAACATCCAAAAATTGTTACTGGCAATGTTTTCAAAGTACAAGTACCATCACCTGATAAGGAAGAATTAAAATGTACCAGTTGTTTTTTTTTTCCTTTGTTAATTTTATCAGGAGGCAAACGTGATGGTGATGACTCCGACCGCTCCTGTTTATTTTTACGGCGAAAACAATCTTCAATCTGATGGCCCAGCTTCTTGCAGTATCTACATGAAATATCGGATTTCCTTATTCTCTTTGGCGGCGGCTCGCCATATTTACGCTTTGAGGTCACACACTCTCGTGAAATGTGATCTAATTCACCACAAGGAAAGGAAGTAAGCGATGACGTCGAAGGGGCCCTTTGCGATGTAGAGGTTTGTTTTCGGGAAACAATTCTTTTTTACCGACGGTTACTGGATTTTCAAGGAAAGGTTTCACATAATTCGATAAAAATGAGATCAGATACAGCGTTATCATCGATAGAATGTGCGCTTATTTCGATTAGGTCACTATCGAACCAATTTGCTCGAACCGATTTTAACTTAATTTAACCCTCGCATAATCAACATAACTGCGTGCACCAGCACTATGGTACTTTACAGCATGACCGTTAAAAGTTTCCTTAAGTCTGTCTGGATTCTGGATTCTGGATTAGGATTTGGAGGGTGAGTGGCTTGCGCCACTCTAGCACTTAGGCCTCTTACTTGGGCCCATTGTGCCACCCCTCCGGAGCAACTCCCTGCCGCCCGCCGCTAGCCCTCGAGCCAACCAACAGAGTTGATAAACTCGAGGACCGCACCGGGTGCGGTGTTGCTAATATCGGCCATACTTGGCCAGAAGTCCCCTAGTATAGATCCTCGGGTCGACGCAAGCGCGGGGCAGTGACATAGCACATGCTCCGCTGTCTCGTCCTCTTCTAAGCACCCTCGACAAGTGGGATCGGTTACGACGCCCAGCATGTAGAGATGTTTGTTCAGTCGGCCGTGCCCGGTCCATATCCCTACGAGTTTTCGGAGATTGTCTCTGGTTAGTCGCAGGCAAAATTTGGCTCTTTTGAGGGATGGTGCCTTGATGGCGGCCCTCCCCTGTCTGTAGCCTTCGGTCGATTCCCAGCGCGCAGAGTGTCTGGTCAGGGTGTCTTCTTTAATCAGGGTATTCAGAGTAGAAAGGGCTACCGGTAGCGCCGGCTCCGGCCCGATCAGGAGTCGGTCGGAGCCTTCGCGCGCCAGCTCATCTGCCTCTTCATTGCCCTGTATTCCTGTATGTTCTTTCACCCATGCAAGGTCTACGACATTTTCTGCCGCCAGTCTTTCTAGAGATAGGTGGCATTCCCAGACCAGCCCTGAGTTGATCCTGGACCCTCTCAGAGCTAGCAATACCGCTCTACTAACTGTCATGATGCGTCCAGACTTGCCCCTGATTCCAAGTTCAGTGGCTCTTTTGGCCCCTTGAGTCACCCCCGTCAGTTCCGCTTGGAACACGCTGGAGTAGCATAAAAGAGCTAAACTATCTCGCAGGTCTGGATCTTCGGAGAAGATACCCGAGCCCGTGCCTCGACTATTTTTGGAACCGTCCGTGAAGATGTTCGCGTCCGATACTTTTTCTTCGCAACAGTTTATTTCAATGCCATAACGCCTTGTGAAGTTGTATTTCACCGGGATGCGATCAGACCTCGCCCCCAGAATAGGTACTGTCATGAGCGCCTCATTCAGGATGCGAGTGTGACCGCCATCGTGGTTTCTGTCATTCCATAGACCCTCAGCCCGCAGTCTCAAAGCCGCCCCCAGAGCCACCTCCTCGACGTACAGGTCGAGGGGAGGCAGGCAGAGAATCGTCTCCAAGGCCGCAGTTGGGGTCGTCCTCATAGCCCCAGTCACTGCCAGACATATCAGCCTTTGAATGTGACTTATATGAGCCATCTTGTTCCTCTGTCTGGTTCTGGGCCACCAGACGAGCGCACCGTAGCAAAGCATGGGTCTGATGACCGCCACATATAGCCAGAGGACGATCCTAGGGGATAGGCCCCAAGACCGCCCAACAGCCCTGCGGCATTGCCAGAAGGCCGCGCATGCCTTGCTCACTTTTAACTCCAAGTGTCTTTTCCAGTTGAGTTTGCAGTCGAGTACCATTCCCAGGTATTTGACTTCCTTCGTTAGACTAAGTTGAGTTCCCTTCAGTCTAGGTAAGGTCATTGCACCTAGCTTTCGTTTCGATAGGGGATGACAACGCTTGCACAATAGTAGTGCGCACCACGCTGCCTAAAATGAATGCAGAGTCTACTATGGTCTATGATTATGTATAATTGCAAGAAGAGCCGTAAGGTGGCTGCATGGCTTTCCCGCTCCCCCCAACAACCCGCATTTGCCCAGATCAAGTAAGGGAAAGCCCAGCCTTAAGGAAAATGTATTAATTTTTCATGTACTACAAAATGGCCTTGTTGTCGATTTTTTCCCCTTAACTTCTTCTTTTTCTTCTTGTTTGTTTTAATTCCTTCTAGCCGGAAAAGGGCTAATTATGGGCAATTTGGCGGAGGGAGGCCACCAGGACCTCCGCCGTCGCAACGGTGTGGTAGAAGAATACTCCACGTATACTATTACGCGTAACCAACAATACATAAATAACGTTTTAAACTGATTTACAATGCACACCCCGTACCATCCGGGTACATCCGGCCTGGTTACCGGCGTGAAGGATGACGATAAAATTACTCGTCCGTAAGGAAAGAAGAGCAGGAAATAAAGACGAAGAAAGTCCAGGAAAGGTCTGGAAAAGAGAGGAGAAAAGATGAGAACCGTCGACAATTCGCGATGACTGGGATGGGAAAGGATTAACACAAACCGCGTGTCAAAGAGGCGAGCGCGGCACGGACACGTCTGCCCACTTCAAGACCTCGAACGGAACTACTCTCCTTAACTTCTTAGTTTAACACTGCCAAAAGTCCAATTTGTAAATAGGAAAGTGTCATTATTTTCAAGTCAGCATTGAAGTATTTATTTTTTTCCAAATTATGGTAGAGGTAATGCATTATGTTTAGAACCCTGGGATGCGCGAAGGTGGGGCTTATTTGACACATCTAACTCAAAAGTGAAAACATCAGTTTATATGCGTTTAATATTTGTAAATTTTTGAATTACTCCATTTGATACCCACTTATGGTGGTTTTGGGAGCTGGGAAATCCCTTGTGTTCTATTGCGGAATTTGGGCCATCGAAACTTACCCCCTTTTTGGCCTTGTTTCATAATTTTCTCAAAAGAGCTACAAGAATGTTCAGTTTCGTTTGCTGTTACTTAGAGGTTTAGAGTAATTTACACATTGATCCACTCCTATTCACCATTTTTAGATTCGTTCCCATTGTATACATAGATTATGGGCGATTTCCTATAAACATTGATGGTGGAGAACTTCTAACGCCCCATTCCGGCGTAAAACCACTTAGTTTCCAAATTATTTCAAGAAATTCACTAATGCCATTACTCACTATGCAAATATAAATAAAAGGTGGTTTGAAAAAGGTGTATTAAACAATGCAAAACGAAAATGTAAGGATTTAAAACTGAAATACTAACATAAAACGAAAAATGTCAGATAGTTGTCAGAATTTTTTAAACGTGCACAGATTGCCTGATGTTTTCAGATTGACCTTTATCTGCGTGTGCGGACGAATTTGAGATTTCTGCGCAGGTTCTAAACATAATGCGTTACCTCTACGTAGTAGAATGCAATTTTGTGATTATTAATCAAAGAAATGCGTAAAATGTTTAGGCAGATTTCTGACTAATTAAAAAAAAAAATACATTTTCACGTGTGCTTTGAAAAGAATTAGAATGTTAGTTTTACCGGACGCGATCTTTGTCAAAGTTGAAGTTTTTTATACTTCATCCGTTTTTTGATTATTATTGTATCATTTTTTATCGTTTTTGATTGTTTTATCCTCCCGTTTATTTCTTTAAATTAGTTTTTTACATTTTACAATGGACAGTGATCAATTGACGGATCTTATTGCAGTATATTTTATTTTGCATGTCGAAGAAATGCCAATAGTCCATTTTTTAATTCGGAAATGCTGTGGCGCATGCGTGGCTTCTCGACCTTGAGCTGTGCGTGACTGACGTTGACTGGTGGATGAAAATCAGCATAACCTTAATATTGTTTTGAAAAGATGAATATAATTGCAAAAACAAACGGCTCACCTTGAGTACAAAATCAAACTGAAAAATGGTGTGCGATGTGGGGGAAATTACCGGGCCGTCCTGCCAAGTAAACTTACAACCGGCCGCTTATTTAGGTTATTTTAATGACATCCAACCGGGATTTTCGTTTTTTCGCACTTAGTGACTCATACTGCCAACCTATTTAAGAAACCATGGGGCGCATGCCCTTTAATCGCGCTTGCGCAGATCGAATTGAAAGATTTCCCTATCGGCAAGTTCCTGAGAGTGTTAACGAAAATCCCCGAACTTCCAAGAGAAACTTCTCAAAATGTCGGCGTATCAAATCAGACAGTCCACACAATATTGAAGAAACACCAATTCAAATCATGTGTTTCTCAAAAAATTCACGCCTTAGAGGATAATGATCAGGGCCGTCGACTGCAATTCTGTCAATTTTTCATCCGCAAATCGCAAGGAAATCCGTTGTTCAAAAATAAAATTGTTTGGTCGGATGAATCCACATTCACAAATAATGGAATATTTAATCGAAGTATTAATCGGCAATGGGGACGAGAAAACCCGAGAATTCTTGTTGAGCGAAATTTCCAAAGAAGATTTAAAGTTAATGTGTGGCTTGGCGTTTTGGAGGACCGTTTTGGTGGGGCCTTTTTTTACAGATAGTCACCTGAATGCCGAAAAATATAATAATCTTTTGACTGGAGAAATCGCCAATGTTTTTGATAACTTGCCACTTGCATATCGCTTTGGAATTTATTTCCAACAAGGTGGAGCACCCCCACACAACGCAAGACGAAATACTGAATGGCTCGACGAAAATTTCCAAGACCGATGGTTAGGGACGCATGGTCCGATTCAATGGCCGGCCCGTTCCCCTGATTTCACTCCCTTAGACTTTTGTATTTGGGGACATCTAAAAAATTTAGTTTATAGAACGCCCCCCGAAAATGAACCAGACTTGAGGCGGAGAATAAATGATGCCTGTGCGCAAATGCGGCCTTCCCTGCAGTATCTGGGAGTATCTTTTTACGCTTCACTCCGAGTCTAGTTCTCATCGAGTAGACATCGCTTCGGAAACACATCAACCTCAGCACTTTTCAGTGCTTTATCGGTCGCATTGGCACTTCATCTCCGCATCATGTCGAAGGGAAAGAAGAAGAAGCGCAATTCATCCTCCAAGGAAGTCGACATCGGGATGGGCCCCCGGGACTCTAGCGATGACGACGATACCGTGACCTCACGATCTCCGCCCTCTAAGAGAAGCCGCAGTCCCATCATCCGCCAGAAATCTTAGCCGATGGATTTCTCCTCTGTACTGGACCCAAAGCTAGTTCGGTTCCTGAACAGCCAAGGACTGACGTCATCTTCGACCGCCGAAACCCCTGCTGAATCATCGCCCTCGACACCAAGAGCCGTTCCGGAGGCGAATCCTCAAAAATTCGCTTACCCACCACTTATTCTCAAAAATCGTTCTTCAACCTCATCCGTATCCTACCGGTTGGGCAGATATCGGACCTATTCTACTCCTCGCAAGGATTCGCCAAGATCACCACAACAGGACCCATCAATCCGGCCTTCCAGAAAAGCCTCGTCAACGCCATAGGCGATCCCAAAGTTTCAGTCTCGCCATCGCATTCACCATCCACACGTCCAGGGACTGACGCACCACGGCTACTTTCGTTTTCATGCGTGGCGAAAGGGATTCCGGACGATGTAACACCTGAGGACGTCATCGCTGAGACGTCCGGCGACGGTCTCCAAATATTCAAGGCCTGGAGGATCATCGCCAGAGCCACCAATCAACCCACTCGGTTATTCCGGATCATCACGAAGCATCAAGCGACTCTGGATTCTCTCCTGACTAGAGGCCTTCCCCTTTTCGGCCGATTATTCCGCTGCGAACCATCACGCGCCCCAGCACCTCAGCCGTTGGTGTGTCAGAAATGCTATACCATCGGACACGATCGCTCAAAATGTTCCAAACCTGAACACGTTTGCGGCAAATGTGCCGAAACGGGACACCAATCGACTGATTGTCCGAACGCAAAGATCGCCTGTGCAATTTGCAATCAAGAAGGACATCATTCAACGGATCCGCGCTGCCCGGCCAAGTTGAAGCTTCTGGCACTAGACAGCCCGACAGCCCCCCTGAAGTGCGTGGATCTTGCCGAGCCGAAAAGTCAGGACCCCGCCAACGTCATCGACAATCTGATTCGCGGAATGGCGATGATGTTTCTCGAAATGTTCCCCGCTCACCGATCTAAAATTGGAACCGCCCTCTCGCGGGTAGCGACCCAATTTTTCGCGCGCGATGTGTCGCTCAATTACACAGGCAACTCGGTCCACATATTCTGTACAAAACTCTAAGATGGGCAGTCGCGAGTTAAATATTGCAACAGTGAACTGTGAAGGTCTGCGAAGAAAATTCCACGCCCTTAAGAACTTAATTGCGACGGACGACATCAAAATTCTATCCGTAACCGAGACATTAACCCAGAAAGACGTGAAAATTAATAACTTCACAGTTTTTCAACGCAACTCCACCCAAAATAACAAACGAGGTGTACTGCTCGCAGTGCATTCATCGTTACCGTGTCAAGATCACCCGCTGCCATACCACCTTGCTGACCTGGAGTGCGTCGGCGCCGACATCATCACCAACTCCTGCACCATTACAATACTCAGCGTGTATACACCTCCGAGAACACCACTACCCGCCGATTTGTTCATATACGCCGCGCAACTAAATAATAGTATCATACTTGGCGACCTCAACGCCCGCTCCAGGGACTTCGGAGATACCATCAGTAATCGCAACGGGACCGTCCTATGTGATCTCCTACAGGAGTTACCTCTAGTGCGCCTGTTAAATTCGTGTCCGACCTTCATCAGCCACCAAGGAGCTTCCATCATCGATCACATAATCGTTTCTGAACGTCTGGCCAACCGAATCAGCGACACGTGCACGATTGGGACCACCGTGACCTCAGACCATCTGCCGCTCTGCGCTAAGCTCGAGTTTAATCTCCGCGCGCCCCACGTTCCGCCCACGCTCAGGTATACAAGATCCACCAAAAAAACTGACTGGGATGCATTCAGAACACGTATGTCCTCCGACATATTCGTCTTCGAAGAGACACGCGACACGGCCACAATCGATCTGCAAGTCGCATTGCTCACAGACCGCATTCGTGAATCGTTCAAAGAATCGACCCCGCTGATGAAATGCTTTATCGGTGGTACACCGCCGCTTCCCGATAGTATATGTTAATTGCCAACATTCAACTCAAGAGAAGACTCTACCGCCAATTTATCCGCACACGGGACCCGATAATCAAGACAGAATGGAACAGACTCAACGCGAAAATCAGGTTAGAGATAAATAAATGCCGTGAAAAATCGTGGAACGACACCTGCGCCTCGCTCGATTACCGCAACGGGAAACGATTCTGGAACAAGGTCTCTACACTAACGGGTCGTAAGAAAATTAAAGAGCACCCGCTCCATCAGCAAGGATCCATACTTATCAACCCACCACAAAAAGCCCGATGCTTCGCCCAACTACTTGAGAACATCTGCCAGATCCCAGAACACCCCAGTTTCGACCGAGTAACCGGAGAGGAAGCTAGACGCACATTTGCCTTCGAGAACCTGCCCCGCAACCACGACCAGCTAACCGCCGATATCGCCCCGGAGGAAATTACTGCCATCTTCGCCGCGCTGAAAAACAACAAGGCCCCGGGCAAGGATCAAATTCCGAACCTGGCGATTAAGCATCTTCCGGACGATGCAATTGAAAATCTCGCAATTATCTTAAACAATTGCCTACGTGCTGGGTACTTTCCAACGGAGTGGAAATCCGGCGTTACTTTAATGTTTCCCAAACCTCAGAAACCGCCAACGGACCCAGCTTCATATCGTCCAATCACGCTACTGCCAGCTCTCTCGAAGGCCTTTGAGCGCATCTTGTGCTCACGCCTTCGCATATTCTGCAACGAAAACAACATAATCCCCAACAATCAATTTGGCTCCAGGGAAAAACGATCCACAATTGACCCAATCCTGGCTATAAACACGGACGCCACAAAAAGCATTAGCCTGGGGCAATGCACGTACGCCGTCTTTTTGGACATCGAACGTGCTTTCGATAAGGTCTGGCATGAGGGGCTGATCCTAAGAGCGACACTGATGAATTATCCCGCACCATTCATAAAACTTCTGTCCTCATTTCTCCACGAGAGAACAACCCGCATCAAAGTTGGCGGTGTATTATCGGAGCCACTCACACTCAGAGCCGGAGTACCTCAGGGCGCCGTTCTGTCTCCGCTCTTATATAACATCTACTGCTCGGACATACCAGCATCCTACTCCGACGCGCTGAAGACCTGCATATTCGCGGACGACACCGCTCTATGGGCCAACCAACCGACACCAAGATCTGCCGTCAAACTCCTCAGACCGCTATTGGATCAAATCACAACGTGGACCAATAAATGGCGAATCACCATAAACACCGCCAAATCCGCAGCCACCATTTTTCATCATGGCGATCTCTCGCGATCCGCGAAGCTCCGCGAAAAGCCACTTCTATCGGCTAACAATACGCCGATCCAGTTAACCGATTCGGTAAAATACCTGGGGATCACCCTCCACAAATACGGTCAACTTCGCCACGACTTGAAATCCATGCTGAGAAACTTCAGATCCAGGACGAGGATCCTGTCTGCACTGCGAGGAGGAATACATGGCACCGGAATCGCCACGTTGCGTCACACTTATAAAGCACTAATAAGACCTCTGATCGACTATCGAGCGCCGCTTTATGCTACACTCAACAACGGGCAACTTCACGAAATTGATGCCGCCGAGAGAAGAGTGCTACTCCATTATAGATCGTCTGATGAAAGTGTTTACGCGATTACAAAATGGGTGCCGCTGAGTGAACGACTTAAATACCTCCAGGCCCGCTACACTCAACGAACAGTCGAACACGACATCCAGCCCTCCGCCAGCACTCTCCTGCGTACCTGGAACGACGACAAGCGACGCTGAAATCCGATAAGCGATTTAGTCAAAAAATAACAAAATGTAAAGCCATGTCGTAGTGGTCGACTGAACGTAGACATGCGAGGAGGGGTCATATTACTGTGGTCGGGCAGCCGAAAAACGACTCTATTATTTCAACGCTGGTTTCGTGCATATAAAGGCGACAGTCGCTCAATTTGCATAGTGTGTGTTATTCGACTAGAGGGATCTTAAATACGCTACCATCGGCAAGCGAGTTTAGTAACCGACGTATACACGTCGAAACCTTGCGGTTCAGTCCCTTGATCTGAACCTAGTTTTTTTCACTTTTATTCCGTTGTTCCTATCTATCATTTTTTGTCAACTTTTTCATTAATTCTTTTTTCAACATTGATAAATTTAACTTTTTTAATAATAAAACGCGATTATTTCCAATTCAAAATTGAAGTAGATATTTTTTTCTATACCATCGGTCAATAAAAAAGTAAATTCTTCTTGATAATCATCAGAAAAACGCAAAAAATGATTCGCCAGATTTGGTCGGATTGAACAAAAAACGTCATTTTCACGTTTGCTTTGGAATCCAAAGCACTCCTGAAACTGACATTTTTTTTAATTTAATTCAAATCGGGCGAAACTTTTTATGCGTTTTCTTGGATGAACATTGAAAAAATGACCACTTTTTACATACCATAGTAAAGAGAAAAATACATTCTTCAATTTTAAATTAGAAGTAATCGTACTTTTACTCCTAAAAAATTCAATTTACCAATGTTAAAAAAAGAAGTTGATGGAAAAAATTTGGTAACAGGCTCTATTCGTAGTGCATAAAAATAAAAAAATTTTTGTTGGTGAGTTTTCGAAATCGGATCACAACCAAAGAAACTGTGGCGTTCTGGAGTTTTTATCAAACAGCCTGTATATAATTCTTATAATTATTATTTGTTCATTATTATTTTTATTTCTATTTTTTTTATCACTAACGGGCTGAAGAGGCTTGCGTCTAAACGGTCCATCTGTCTTTTTATTTTTTTATTTGTCTTGTAATATTGTTTATATGAATAAACTTCTTTTGATTTGATTTGATCTGAAATGCGGCCGGATTCAATCGCGAATGCGACTTCCACCGTATTGAGAAGGTGCCATTTATGCGTTAGGGAAAGGGGCGGTCAGTTTGAGCAATTTTTGTAAAATAATAAAGAAATAAAGTAATCCATTATTTCCGGAACCATTATGATATTGGCCTTTTCTCAATGAAATAAAAATGTGTTGAAGTGAATCAGAAAAATTTATTTCCGAGCAGTTTTCCTAATTGTTCTCATTTCGTTTCCATAATTTTAGTAATGAAAGCCCTGTAAGAAGCCCTAAAACATCCATTCGAGATTTTGTAGGCAAGCGATGTATCCACTGTCAGTTATTTCTTCATGCAGATTTGCCGATCATCTTTTCTATTTTTAAACCAACCGGCTTCTGAAATTTTCTTCCAGGGTTTGTAATTTACCTATACTAGGATTTGTATAAATTCTCTATCTGAAAATCGATAATTAGGTACCTATTAGCAGGGCTCTGTCATCTAACGGGCCGAAAGACTGAGCTGACATCATGACGATATGCCCAAAATATAATTTTCTGACTTTTGTCATTTGTTGAGGTTCAGATGCGGTTTTATGTCGAAATAACGTGTATTGCTGCAAAAATGAACGATATTGTGCCTCTCGGTTACATTGTGACTTGTTTCCGACTGTTTCTGGTGAGTATTTTACACTCCTCATACCACATTTTCTTGAATTTCGTGAAAAATAGTTTTTGCTCAGAAAAGTCCGTATTACACTGTCATAATTAGGCGCCAGCAACCAATTCTGGCATTAAATAATTTTAAAAATTTCAATTACCCTGGAATGTCTAAGTTTTCCTATAAAAATAATGTGTTGATGATAATCTTAATAATCGGATGAAAACTTTTAAGATAATTCGGCAAAATTGGTTGCTGGCACCTAATTATGATAGTGTAATACGGACTTTTATGATTGACATGTCTAGAGGCATGGCCGACTATAGTGTAAACAGGCCAGATTGCTTATTGTCAGTTGCCAAAAGTCGGCCTTTTCTGTGACGTTTTGTGACTTTTCTCGTTTAACGATATTTTCAGCGTAATTTATTAAGATTTTCAGTATTCTATTGTGAATTGTCTGATTGTGAGTGTTTTAATAGGGAAATAATCAAATTTCCAACCTTTTTTGGTAAGTTTTTCGAAGGTTTTCATACAATATCCTTATTAAAATCGAAAATTTTCATCATTTTTCAACCAAGTTAGTGGCACACTACTCAAATACTAATACCGAGCGTTCATTAATGAAGGGAATCAGGGGTGGCTGTGATTAAGAAAACGCGTGTCGTGATTAGATTCATTTGGATTTATTGAAATAACCGTCAGTGTCAGTGTCATGCAGAGTGTGATTTTCAGTGGTGTTCTAAATCTTCATTGAAAAACATGTAATCGATTCATCATCATCAGTACAGTGAAAATAAAGATCCGTATTTATCCTGATTTGGCAACTCATAAATTATAGTGCGATTACCGAAAGAAATCACAAATGCCTGAAACTTGGACGGTGCCCTTTTCTGCACCCGCAGCGGAAGTCACCCCTATTGGAATACGTTCGCCACCTTCAAATACCGTCCGCTTTTATATTCCTCATCTCTGTATTTATCTCTATATTTTCAATAAACTTGTAAGTTTGTGTAATAAGACAAGCACCGTCTTTCAAATAGTGATCATGGCGCCTTCGTGGTGCCCCCTGCGCCAACACGAGGTTGCAAGAGGTGCACCGCACCCAAGCACCACCAAATAGAGATATCGATATTACAAAAATTGTTGAGAGAACTGTTATGAACGAACAACCCAGTCTTTCAATCAAAAGATCAGCTTTAAATGCACGTGAAACTTAAAAAAAGTGTGATATCTTCAAAGCCCAACCAGCAATCCACACAAAATCGTACTGCTAGTGGTAATGCCCATCCAAAAACCAAAACTGATATCAAAACTTCAGGATCAATTTAATTAGGCAGCTTGAAGATTTTCCCAGGTTCATTCCGGCAATTACTGTACTGATAACGGATTAAATGACAATTTTTGGGAGTACCTAAGTACCTATGTATATTTTTCACATATTTTTCTATAGATATTTAAAAACACCTCAGAAAATCACAATCTGACACTGACACTGACGGTTATTGGAATAAATCTAATCACGACACACGTTTTCTCAATCACAGCCACCCCTGTTTAATCCTCGAAAAACAGATTAAAACATCCAAAATCGCGGAGACTAATAACTAGGTCAATTACGACAGAAAACAACAATGAAATGCACCGTCGCGACTAGGCTGAACGTTGACCGACCTGCGGCGCTGTGTCAGCGAGAATCCGCACAGGTCAGGAACGGAGATTTAGATTAGGCACAATTCTTATACTTAGACAGGCTAAAGAATGAATAGTACGGCTCTGTATAGATTCGCCGATATTCATTACTCGGCAACAATTTAATGTATAAATACTAGTCAAAAACCAATTAAAGACGACACAGTACAACAGTTAAACAGTTACTACAAAAGTGTAAAAGTTCTTAACCAACCCCCAACTAAAAGCAAGCAGTACCGGTCAAAGTCACCTCGACCCTTTGCAGAGATCGAGACGGATCTCTGGGTACTGCGAGCTACAATTCAAAAGCCCCGACGGGTTTTTACACAGACAGTCGGAGGATCTGGACGTCGGAGATCACGCGTACTTCACTACACAGATTATTTTGACCGAATCGAGCGTAAGTGCAAGGAAACATGGAGAGATTTCGCAGATTTTCCAAAGATGGCTGCAAACGGGGGAGGACACACGAACCCAGAGGGTGCACACGGCACATTCTCAGCAGCGTTGACGGCGGACCACACCACCGGGGTAGACGGAACGGCGGTGGAGGACGCAGAACATGCGTGTAGACGGCGCAAGCAGAAGGCGGAGGCGGTAGATCCACATTTGTTCGACAGTAGAATGTGGACTATCGAATCCAGATGCGAGGACATAGTGGCGGAGGTGGACAAGCCAACGACTAGAACCACCCCTGCTGGTAAGCCGACCATCCCTCTACCTAACAACAACAACAACAAAGAGTGTGACAAGCACTTTGACACCACCGGAATAGACAGAACGGCGGTGGTATACGCAGACCAGGCGTGCAGACGGCGCAAGCAGAAGGCGGAGGCGGTAGATCCACATTTGTTCGACTATAGAATGTGGACTATCGAATCCAGATGCGAGGACATAGTGGCGGAGGTGGACAATTTGACGACTAGAACCACCCCTGCTGGTAAGCCGGACATCCCTCTACCTAACATGCAGATGGCCAGTCACAACAAAGAGTGTGACAGGCACTTTGACACCACCAACGAGAGGACGGTCGAGGATACATACCTCACCAATTCGACACCCGGGAGGCTAGCACGACGACAAAGCTGGTACTTGACGCCTCCTCCAAGACGGCCAATGGTACAGGTCTCATTGAGACTATACATATTGGGCCGATGTTACGACAAGAAAGTTATCAGGGGTTACACGAGCGTACTGAACATTCACATCCTCGACTCATCCCGTGAGATGGCCCAGAATCACATCGACGAGACATGTCGATATGATGCAACACTCCTGAGCGTTCGTATGGACCAAGCACACCAAATCCCGGAAGTCATCAAAACTACAATCGAGACTGACGAGATGATAGCCCAAGACGGTAGCGACCCGGCCAACATCACAGAACCAGTGCTGACGATTGACGAATTCAGACAAGCGAAGCGATCTCAGCAACCAAAAGAACACGAGATCCAGGACGAGCTCGAAACAACAGGCTGGACGACTACATCGCTATTAACGATTCCAAGCATTTATGTTACAGCAGACACATCTTGGAAGAGATGCCGAACGCAGCTCCACAATCAACACCCAGCGGACCAGCCACAACCTGGGGACCGATTCGAGTGTGTGGAAAAATTCGCCGGTAGTTCGAATCACCGGTCCGACTTTTCGATCGGTTGAATATTGCAATTCGAGTCGTTTGAAAACCGGGTGCAAAGTTAGGCAACTCATAATTCGGTCCGGAACATTTTTGTTGCCTACATTGGACTTTAATGCCCTCGGACGATGCGAAAAACGGCGTTAGTTCATGGCAACGAAGTAGAAATTATTATTTAATTTTTATTTATATAATTTTTTTTAATATACTTATGTGATCGTAACAGAAAATTCAACATAAATTAAGTCAAGTTTATTGAATTGTAAGAATGGAATATAAATGAAATAGTATGAAGTGATCAAATAAATTTTGCATAAAGAGAGGCCATGATGGCCATCGTTCTGTCTCCATGCTTTTGAGGGCCGGTTTATAAATAATCAGTTATCTTTTAGCTAACAGTTAAATTTGTTGATTTTGATTGTTATAACAACGGTAACCTAGGAATTTATCCTCCAGTTGAACGATAACTCAGCATTGATAAACCCCGCCTGAGTGGGGCTTTTCAGTTGTCGGGTAACTTTAATCGTCGGTTTAACCGCCTACTTAAAATTGTTACAAAAATCGTTGCTAAATAGTTAAAAATCCGATTGAAGTTAAACGACTGAAATACTGGGCCTTCGTAATTCTCACATGAGACAGAATGATAATTATATCCTCTCTTTATGTCGGATTTATTCGATGCTCCGTGTTACTACTATTTCTACTCGGACTCGAATTGATCTTAAAACAGTACAACTGCAATTACGTGGGTAGCTGACTAAAGAATATGTCTGGGTTTGAACACTTTCATATGTAGCTGCCCATCTCAATTGTTGTTAATACTGTTGTCGTTTTGAAGCTTCATCGGAAGGTCTTTGGTGGGAGCCAAATATTGACACATCTCAACAACGCGACTTTGTCATGACAGATTTTGCAGTCTCGATCACACACAACTCTCTGAATCCATGATTATTCATCCCTTATGTTGCAATCTTAAAGCAGAATAACAACAATCATCAACAACCCTAGAAAATAGTAAACAATCAGTAAATCCATGAGGAAATTATCACAATTTATATAGAATTACTCACCTACCATCGGTAGCAGTTCATTAGTGAAGGTTTTTCCGTAATTAAATGATCATTTCTCATAAAACTTGGCATAATAAACAGTAAGAATAAACAATATGATTCTGTCAACAAACAGACATAACCGCACTTAAATCCGTTCGATCTGTCATTTAAGTTGAAACCACTATTTCGGCAAAAACTAGTTGAGTTTCAGTGCATTTAGCGTGGAAGTAGGTTTAATGTACCAATTTTAGGTTGGCAACGCGAGCAATCGGGCCGACTGGGCCGCGCAAGCTCAGACGAGCGAATTTCGAATAAATACGTTTCTGCGCCGGGCATTTGAAAAGTAAGCTCCACCCTTTTCAACTGCTAAATACCAGTTGAAAAGACTTTTCCCATGTGAATATATTCGCCGGCGAATTTTTCCACACACTCGAATCGGTCCCCTGGAAGGGAAATGACAGCTCCAACCGTCACACTCCTAACCATCTGAGATGCGGCAGAATGTTTAATCCTCGAAAAACAGATTAAAACATCCAAAATCGCGGAGACTAATAACTAGGTCAATTACGACAGAAAACAACAATGAAATGCACCGTCGCGACTAGGCTGAACGTTGACCGACCTGCGGCGCTGTGTCAGCGAGAATCCGCACAGGTCAGGAACGGAGATTTAGATTAGGCACAATTCTTATACTTAGACAGGCTAAAGAATGAATAGTACGGCTCTGTATAGATTCGCCGATATTCATTACTCGGCAACAATTTAATGTATAAATACTAGTCAAAAACCAATTAAAGACGACACAGTACAACAGTTAAACAGTTACTACAAAAGTGTAAAAGTTCTTAACCAACCCCCAACTAAAAGCAAGCAGTACCGGTCAAAGTCACCTCGACCCTTTGCAGAGATCGAGACGGATCTCTGGGTACTGCGAGCTACAATTCAAAAGCCCCTACGGGTTTTTACAACCCCTGATTCCCTTCATTAATGAACGCTCGGTACTTATTGGGTCAGCCTTTTCTGTTTTCAACATTTTTTCGCAATCCACGCGCTCATAATACGCTAAGCAAACATTGATCAAATCATTTTAAAAGTTGGACGTTTTCTGGTTATTTTCATTTATTATAAATTATTTTAAACAATTTCATTGTCGGCCTCTTCTATTTTCAACACTTTTTCAAGGGTCTCACAATGTTTAACAAACTCTCGAGAGGGATTTTTTTAAATACATCTACTCGAGTTCTAGACTTAATAGACATAATTTTCACCAAAAAAAAACTTCCTTGCAGGCCTAATTCAATTTTCAACATTTCTTCAACCGTTTTGTCAGAAGAGCCGTACAGAAAATAAATAATCACATATTCATCGATTGCAATTTCTTTTCATCCATACTACGTTATTTCGAACATCAAAAATGGCATTCTATGTAGGCCTCTTCTAATTTTCAACATTTCTTCAATCAGTTTTTCAAGAGCGCTCTACAAAAAATAAAAAATAAATCACAAATTCATCAATTCCAATTCAATTCCATCCTTACCACGTAATTTTGGGCATCAAAAATGCCGTGGTGAGGATGGAATTATATTGTAATCGATGAATTTGTGATTTTTCAATATTTAAAATAAGGCCCTCTCAAGAAAACGGTTGAAGAAATGTTGAAAATCAAAAAAGGCCTACATAGAATGGCATTTTTGATGTACGAAATAACGTAGTCTGGACGAAAATAAATTGTAATTGATGAATTTGTGATTTTTCAATATTTAAAATAAGGCCCTCTCTCAAGAAAACGGCTGAAGAAATGTTGAAAATTAGAAAAGGCCTACATAGAATGGCATCTTTGATGTTCGAAATTATGTGAAGACTGGAGTACATTTATCTTGAGTAGATGTATTTAAAAAAATCCATCTCGAGAGTTTGTTAAACATTGTGAGACCCTTGAAGAAGTGTTAAAAATAGAAGAGGCCGACAATAAAATTGTTTAAAATAATTTATAATAAATGAAAATAACCAGAAAACGTCCTACTTTTAAAATGATTTGATCAATGTTTGCTTAGCGTATTATGAGCGCGTGGATTGCGGAAAAATGTTAAAAAAGTGAAAAGGCTGACCCAAGAAGTATTGGTATTTGAGCAGTGTGCCACTGACTTGGTTGAAAAATGATGAAAATTTTCGATTTTAATAAGAATATTGTATGAAAACCTTCGAAAAACTTACCAAAAAAGGTTGGAAATTTGATTATTTTCCTAATAAAACACTGACAACGACACAATTCACGATATAATACTGAAAATTTCAATAAATTACGCTGAAAATATCGTTATACGAGAAAAGTCACAAAACGTCATAGAAAAGGCCGACTTTTGGCAAATGACAATTAGTATTCCGACCTGTCTACTAAAGTAGACCCTGCTAGAGGCCGATTTTGGGCATATTGCCATGATGCCAGCTTAGTATTTCGGCCCGTTAGAATGGAGTTGGCTATGGTATTAGACATACCTACACTTTTTCGACATTGAAAATACCACTCAATCAAATCTATCACCGCCTCTTGTGAAAATGAATTCAATTTACACAGGTAAAATTGAAGATAAAACGAAAACTGAAAAAAACTATACAAATATACAGGGTCTTTCTTATCGATGGGACACTATAGATATCTCGAGAACCGTTTCGAATTTCGATTTGAAATTTTGCAGGCTTCCATAACAAGGCACTGTCTAACTTTCCAAAATAATTACAACATTGAGCTACTTCCGGTTATACCGGAAGTCATGGCCAACTTTGTTATTTTAAATAGAACACCCTGTATTTTCCGGCATTTTTTAATTCCTCGATAAAATTTAAGGTGAGTTTATGTACACGACTATGCCTCAATTCCATGCCGTTTTTGAGTTATTAATTATTTTTTGAAAAATTTGACAGTTGGGTGTCTTCAGAAAAAAGCGTCTATCTTTGAAACCTCAAAAGCAAGGATCTAGATTTTCTCAGAGCATTTTACGCAAGTACTACCGGATAATTGCCACTAGGGCGTTTTGCGATTTTCATTCGCAATTTTCTTGGACACCACCTCAAAATTCGATTTTTTAAAACCTTGAAAACTCAATTTTTTCAAATGGAAACCTATACTTTTCCCAATTTTAATGAATTTGTCGTGAAAAAATACGAAGGAAAAACGTATATTCGGCTTCTTTGTCAAAAAGCAACTTCTGGAAATTTTGAAAAATGTAAATTTTTCTAGGACCGTTTGAAACAAGTAGGCGCCAGTTAAAATATGAGATCGAACAATTGAATTTGTTTACGTTGCTACGGTGGTTTCCATTCATTTTGACCGGCGCCTACTTGTTTCAAACGTGAGAGACCCCGATCTTGAAAATTTTTACATTTTTCAAAATTTCTGGAAGTTGCTTTTTGAGAAAGAAACCAAATAGACGCTTTTCCTTCGTGATTTTTCACGACAAATTCATTAAAATTGGGAAAAGTATAGGTTTCCATTTGAAAAAATTGAGTTTTCAAGATTTGAAAAAATCGAATTTTGAGGTGGTGTCCAAGAAAACTGCGAATGAAAATCGCAAAACGCCCTAGTGGCAATTATTTGGTAGTACTTGTGTAAGATGCTCTGAGAAAATAGAGATCCTTGCTTTTGAGGTTTCAAAGATAGACGCTTTTTTCTAAAGACACCCAACTGTCAAATTTTTCAAAAAATAATTAATAACTCAAAACGACATGAAATTGAGGCATAGTTGTGTACATAAACTCACCTTAAATTCCATCGAGGAATTCAAAAATGCCAGAAAATACAGGGTGTTCCATTTAAAATAACAAAGTTGGCCATGACTTCCGGTATAACCGGAAGTAGCTCAATGTTGTAATTATTTTGGAAAGTTAGACGGTGTCTTGTTATGGAAGCCTGCAAAATTTCAAATCGAAATTCGAAACGGTTCTCGAGATATCTATAGTGTCCCATCGATAAGAAAGACCCTGTATACGGATGGAGTGGGATGGAGTACAAATAACGTCAACTTTGACAGAGATCGCGTCCTATAAATCTCACATTTTGATTTTTTTCAAAGCACACGTGAAAATGTATTTTTTTTTAATTAGTCAGAAATCTGCCTAAACATTTTACGCATTTCTCTGATTAATAATCACAAAATTGCATTCTTCTACGCATCATAATTTGGAGAAAAATAAATACTTCAATGTTGACTTAAAAACAATGACACTTTACTATTCAAAAATTGGACTTTTGCCAGTGTTAAATTAAGAAGTTGAGGAAAAGCAGTTAAATTTGTTGATTTTCATTGTTGCAACAATAGTAACCAAGGTATTTAACCGCCAGTTAAACTTAACCAAAGGTGAAAAGATCGGCCCTAAGTCAATTTTAGTGACTTTAGTTATTTATAGTTGCTAAAACTCTAGGTTGGCATTTCAAAACTTACTGTAACTGTCGTTTGGCCATACACAAACCATGGTTTGTCTATAGGGAGGGTGCACGCATAACCTAAAAGTCTAAGACAATTGAAGTCTGGGGGTTAAACAAGCGTTTCCAAGATAGTGGCTATGTAATTGGCAACGCTGGATAGCTGTGTGGCATTTTTATTTGGCAGTTACTTAACCTCATTTCTGGTGGTTTTATATGGGAGATTTTTCTCTCCAATTTTTTAACTAATTTCCTCTAAAAACTTTCCAAAAAACAGGCACTAGTCGGGCATTTTGAAGATAAAAGCAGAAAACAAGCAAAAGTTGCAAAAATCGGGGATTCAACTGAACTTCAAGAAATTTGTGAAATGTGTGATATTATAACTGTTATTTTATATCGTTTTATGGTGGATTTACGCACCAAAATTTAATTTTAAGATTAAGATTAAAATTCACTTTAAAAGTAGAAGCAACGCGATTCAATGGAACCATTTAACCAGGCCAACTTAACTTAATTTTTAATTCAAGAAATTCAACAGTTCGTTTACTTTTAACTAAGAATTGAGAAATTGAATGACGCCTGCGCAGTTCGTTGGATCTGAGGACTTTGGTCCAAAAATATTTCATATTTTGCAAGATCATGTCCTGGATCTTGGGGACTTTGAGTTTTTGTTACTGGGATTGGTTCTAGATTTAGTCGCTTTCTTCTTTCAATTTAAGAACTTAAACTCAATTTTTGTGTTGCATAAATCGGTCGATTCAACTTTAATTTTACAAAAGTTAAAGTTAATTTTAATCTTAATCTTAAAATTAAATTTTGGTGCGTAAATCCACCATTAGCTACAATTTTATACGCTTACCTTAAAAAATATATAAGAAAACGGAGAGCGGCTCAAACTTGCGTGTAATCCATAATAATATCCAAAAAACTGTTGAATTTAAATTTCTGCTGCCGGTTTTAGTTAGCAACTGTTATTTAACCCCCAGACTTCAATTGTTTTAGGCTTTGAGGTTATGCGTGCACGCTCCCTGCTATTGGTGCAGTTCTGTTCAATAGTTGATTGACTTAGTATGGCAGCCTCCATGCAGTTAGTATCGTGTCGGCATGGGAATACCTATCCAGTTTTCTTTGAGAGATCCGTGCGTGAGCGGCGAACAGGTACGACGTTTCCGGTGGTTAAAACGATTGCTCGACAACAATTTTTAATTTCTGCTTCCGAAAGTGCCATCTACATATATTGCCCAACTCCAACTTACTTCTCCCCACCACGAACAAAAATTCGCCTCTACCTTCTCCTCTGGGTATACGGATCTGTGGTATTTTGTTGATTTCCCTGTACAAAACTGACCAACTGTGTGGTGCAGAGTGAACTTGACTTCAGAGTGGGGGTATTCTGAGACGGTCTGCACATTAACGCTAAAAAGTAGTCGACAGTTCACATAACTCATAACTCGGTTGTCATTTTAGTGACTGTCAGTTCACTATTCTAAAAAACGAAGGGAGAAATTTCCTGAAATGTACGGCTCTAAACAACGATTAATTCTAAAAATCTTATGAGGGTGAGATAAAATGATATAGGTTATAAAGAGTCCTAATTTATTAATATAATAATCAGAATCTCAATGAATAGCAATATGGAGCAGGACCGGCATGAGAAAACATGTTGTCATCACTCGAAATCGGAAACTGGCGGCAAGAAAAAGACCAAGAAACCGATCAACATTTACGATACGAACCGAGTACCGAAAATCAAAAACGACAACGCGACGAGAAACCCGGAATTCTACCTCGAAAGAGCCAAAGTGTTCGACAGTCGGAATTGTCTGAGTCAGGCTTTCGAAAGTTTCATCCACTATTTCGAGGCGTTGGAGGATCCGTCGAGCGCACCGGCCGACATACGGACTAGATTTACCCAAGTCATGATCAAGTTGAGCGGAATGTTCGAAACCGACAACAACGACGAAGAGGCCATCAAGTGTTACCTGAAAGTGATCAACTTGTTTCCGAAGAACGCAGTCGTTCTCAATCTTTTCGGTGTTCACATGTTTCAGTAAGTAGCAAGGACTCTGTACTACAGCTGGAAGGGAAACTTTAACAAAAACTTGAAACCGGAATCTGACAGCTTGTCATCCTGGGACTCAGATCGTTATTTGGTTGTTATGCTAACAATTTTGTTTTGTTGATTTTCGTGTTTTGATAACCGACCGTAATAACCGATTCACTGAAGCCCAGTATTTACACCTATGGTTAACCTCTAGTTAGCTACCTGGAACCTTAGACTGTAACAATTCCGGTTAAAATTAATAACAAAGGCTCACATTCAAAGTTACAGTTAGCTAATCTGGAGGTTAACCATAGGTGGACATACTGGGCCTGAGGGGTTAACCACTGAGGTTTTGGTGAACCCAGTGTGCGATTTTCTGCGATTAACTGCAACTTTCTGCGATTTCTGCAATTTTCTGAGACTTTGCGATTGGTATAGAGATTTTTCCTAGGTGGTCAACTCGGGTTAACCACTGTGATTTTGGTATACGCGGTATGTGATTTTCGTGATTTTCCGCGATTTTTGTGGTTTTTTGATTTTCTGCAATTTTGTGATTGGTGTACAAAATTTTTCATTGTGGTTAACCCCTCCCAATCTCGCTCGGAATAATTCACCGACCACTTTCGCGGCGATTTTTAATATTTTCCCAAAAAAGTTTCAATATGTTTTCGATTTACAAAATGCTGCAAAAGTGTTTCAGTGCCTGGTATGCGAAAATTCATGCAATCAATCACCAAATTATCATTTGTAACAATTCATTCACTTTTTACATCGCTTAATTACGTTTCCGTTGAATTTTTCAAAGGGGTGGTATACTCTTTCCAAGATAAACTGGCTATCACGTGACCCACAAAGTACCTGTCATTTGTCAATGGTTATTATAAGTCGTTTTTAGATGAGATAATGATTGTCATAGCCTCCCTTTATGTCAAATTTTTCGGTCGCACCGTATTTAAATTATCATTTACTTATTATCACAATTATTATTATATTTTTTCCTACGATTGACATTAACAGCTGACTTTTCGTCGTGTCACACTGTGTCTGAAAGATGTCGTTTTCCGGGGAGCGAGCGGTTTTCATATTTCCCCGCTTTAAAGCGGCAAAGGAGTCAATTTTTTATTATTCACCTACATTCAGTATTCAGTGATAGGAAGAATATGCATGACTTCTATGGCACAACTAACTGCCAAATGTGAAATAGAACGGAATCGCCTACCTATGTTTTTCGAATATTTTCTTGAAAATCAGCTTTTAATATGAATCGTAGGAAAAATATTATGTGTGCTTCAAGGGGAAAGTTCTTTTGGGATGTCTCACTATTGCATTCTGTGCTATTGCAGCGTGAGCCGCAGGCGAACGCTATAATTTTCGTGTTCAACTCTAAAAGAACTTTCCGCTTTTAACATACACTGTACTATTTCCATATATGTCCAATTTACAATAGTTTTATCAAAATATGCGCATGTGACAAAACGCGTGTATAGAAACGTCTAAGACAGTGCTTGACCACCTTTACTTGTCAAAACTCGGCTTTACGTTTTCACTTCCAGTTGTAGTATAGACAGAGATTCATTGGTAAGGAGGCAAGAAGGCCGCCGTCTCGACTCTTGCTTACAACTTGACAGTAATTATTCAAAGTTGTCCAGGTTTGAAATGATATTCCTTTTTCTAGGCGCGGGGAATACAACATAGCGAAAGTTTACCTAGACCAAGGCTCGAAACTGGAATTTCTCCCGGCCGACCGCAACCTGTTGCACGTCCTGTGGCACCAAATCCCCCGGTGGCACTTCAGGATGCTCAACGATCACGAACGGAACCGGAAATACGCCTCGGCCATACAGAGGGCGATCGAGAAAGGAGCCAGGCAGGTTTACGACATCGGAGCCGGCTGTGGGCTCTTGAGTCTCATCTCGCTGTCCTGCCACGACGACGTCAAAGTGTGCGCTTTCGAGCAGTCGCAAGCGTTGAGTCAGATGTTGGTGAAGATTGTCGATAAAAAAGGTTTCTCCGACAGAATTACAGTGTTCGATAAATATTCCACGGATTTCGATGGATGCGAAAGTGCCGATAATGTCGGTTGTGATTTGATCGTGACTGAAGTGTTCGACGTGTGTCTCTTTGGCGAGAGAGCTTTGGAAACTCTGAATCACGCAATTAAGACGTTCGTTAGGACAGGACAAAGTTACAAAATCATCCCGAGTCGAGCGAAGATTTATGTGACTGGAATAGAAAGCTCCTCGTTATCAAAGAAATATAAATTCTTTGGCGATTCCGGTCGAGGTGACTTTTTAGGTTTAAACGAGGGCTTCTGTTTGAAAGTTCTAGCGGATGAACTGTACGAAGCAGAAATTTTGACAGATTCTAATTCGAAGTACGTCACAAACACTTGCCAGTTTATCGAGGTGGATTTCTGCGATACAAATCAACTGGAAGAATTGATCAAAGGAAACTCCTTGGAGAGAGTCACGCTAGATGTTGTCGAAAATGGCAGTATCGATTTCTTGGCCGTTTGGTTCGATTTGATTCTCGATTCGGAAACTGTTTTATCGACCGATCCGAGATCGCCGATCACTTGTTGGGAGCAGGGAATTTTCCACTTGGATCGTCCGATGAAAGTGCAAAAAGGGCACAAGGTGATCGTCAAACCGGTAATTGTCGATAATCAATTGAATTTCGAGTTCGGAAGTTGTGAATCGAACCAATGTTGGGCGGTTTCCAAAGATGTAATAACCTTTCTCAACGATTCGAAATTGACTGAGGCCATTGAAAAATTAGCCGACTGTTTGAAATTGGACTACCGGATTCGGATACTCGATTTAGCGCAGTTTCCCCTATTCGGATTATTGGCAGCTAAAAGAGGCGCCACAGTGTACCACATTTACAAAGAGGACTCGAATGATTTAGATTTCGTGAGGTACTTGGTAAAAATCAACAATTTAGACCCGAAACATTTCATATTGGTGCCTCAACAATGCGGTCAATTGTTTCGAAATGAACTGCATTTTCTGGATTACGTTTTTGAAGATTTCGTCGGCCCGGATGGATCTTGGTGTAAGACTTCGCCATATTTGGCAGAATTGAGTCGGTTAAAGCCTAAATTGATCCCGGAAAGAGTTTACTTGAATTTACAACTAATCCAATCCGATTATTTAGATTTCGGCAATAAGGTGGACGATAGTAAAGCTCTCGGTTTAGGTATCGGTGAATTTATGAACGAATATACTGGTTCCGAACATCCGGGATTGGAGAATTTCGAATTCTCTGCATTATCGACTGTGTCCACGATCGATGTGACCAACTTAGAAACGTTGGAATTTCGGACTCAAGTCTCGGGGCTGTGTGAGGGGTTGTCGAATGGGATTTTATATTGGTTCGATTTGAATTATTCCCATGATATTACTTTTTCCACTTTCGATAGTTGGCATTATTCAAAAAGTTGCGCTCTCTTTAACAAGGAAGCTAGATTTGTCAGAATCGGGGATGTTGTTGAGATTAAGGCTCAAAGGTTCGAAAATTATATGAAAATTAGTTGTATTTCGTAAAAGTTGAATAAATGTTTTTGATACAAATATAATTTGTTTTCTGAAAAAAAAAATATTAAGTACACCCTAATCACCTATTGTAATCACGCAGCCTTTGTCATATAACCGTATATACAAAATCAATTACTATACTTTCGAAATCAAGTGAAATGAGAAGAATTACTTCCCACTACGAGAAAACTACACCAGGTTCCCTCGTCAATCCCTAAACTAAAATACATATTACTGCTTATAATGAGGTACTTTTTCCAATCCTTAAAAAATGATAAAACTGTACGTACTGTCTAGTGACTTTTGTTTTGAAAGTTGCTCATTATGCCACTTAGGGCCAACCGCACCGCTTTCACTTAAAATTCAAGTGGAACTTAAACCTTAGCAACAATTGATGTTAACAATTGTAGTCAAGGCTTAAGCTCCGCTTTAAATTTTAAGTGAAAGCGGTGCAGTTGGCCCTAAATGATGTAAGTTTCATTACTCAATGGTTTTTCGGCCAATCATGACGGCTCCTCAACGTAACCAGTGGTAATAATGGTTCTACACTCAGGGCCGGTTTATCAATGCTCAGTTAACGTTTAACTAGCAGTTAAAAGTTACCTTCGTTACAACAATTAAAATCAACAAATTTAACTCATGGCTAAAAGATAACTGAGCATTGATAAACCGGCCCTCAACCAAATTTTGGCGGTGAATAAACTCGAACGAAATTCTCGTGAACTCTCGCTTTCATATAGAAGCAGTAGAAAAAATAGCGTCCAATATTCATGTTGAAAAGCTGTTTTCCGTTTAAAGGTAAAAAATCTTTCAACATTTATATGGAAAATGGTTTTACTAAGATTTCTGCCGAAAGAAAAGCAGCTAATAAAATAATCTGCAATCATTTCACCTAAAATAGAATGAACGGATCACAATTTAGCCCGCTTCATCAATAAAAATTTCGTCACATAAGGCGCCACGAAATCCGGAGCCGTATTGTGCACATCGTGGTCACCCGAGACGAGTTTGATTATGACGTTCTTCTGCTTCTTCAACAATCTGATGACGTCCTTCATGACGATCTGCTGCAGTTCGCTCTCGCGCCCCAAAACGACCAAAACCGGACAAGTCACCGGATACTTTTTGATGGTCTCCATGATGTAACGGAGATCGTGGATCGGATTGAAGAACAGCTTCAACCTCTGATCCATCGTGAAGTGATACCGACCGTCATTCTCCGATGTCGGCATAACAGACCGCTGTAATAAAGCCTCGGCCGCTTCTTTTGTCAAGCCGGAGTTAATGCGATTGTTCAGTAATTTGTTGAGGGCTTCTTCGTACGTGTAACTCGGCGGTTTTCCTTGCGAAATCTTCCTGTGCGTGTCTATGGTGAAGTTTATTCGGTCGCGTAGGTAATCTCGGAAGTTACCCAACGACACTGGGAACAGGTGGATCGTGTCCAGCATTATGAGTCTCTCCACGTGCTCGGGATACGTCTGTGCGAATAGGAACCCGAGTTGACCCCCGTAGCTGTGTCCCATTAGTATGTACTTCTGTTGCTTGAAATGGTCGACGATGCACTTGTAGGCTATGACGTGATTCAGCGAGTACGCCGGGAAGAACGTGGGAAAGTGGCTGGATTTGCCGTGTCCGGGTAGGTCGAAGCAGATGTAGTAGAACGTTTTGGGTAAATGTGGGATGAGACGATCGAAACTTCCTGCGTTATCCAGGATCCCGTGAAATACTAATACTATCGGATCGCTGGTATTCCCCCAAGCTTTGGCTATTTAGAACAGAAAATAAAAATCTTATTGTATTTTTTCGTTCAGTATGGAATAAAGTGAAGGGTATAAAGAGTGCGACATTACCGGCAATGTGACCCCAAGGGACAGGCACTTCAAGTTCTTCCACGTCCATTCTCAAGACACGTGTTTCTTACTGGAGCGGAATTTAGACAATTATAATAATTTAATTAATTTAATTGTTAATATTCTTCCACTACCACAACCATCTAGTTCAAGGCCGCGGACTGCGGACCCTTCGGATCGGAGTTTGTTCTTGGGACTGTTCCATACTCCATAGATTAAAGATATATCCACGGATTATCACATTGGATGGAACTGTCAATCACTCTGTCAAATGTCAATACAATCGGAGGAATATCTATTGGGTGGAATGGACGTTCGGCGGAATTTCCTGTGGTCCCCAAACAGTGTAATGACTATGAATTGACAGTTTCAGTGAGTCTATGGCTTTGCGATGACGGATCGTTGGAGTAATGGTCCGTAAGGGATAATCTGACAATCAGCTGATCGCTTGGCGTCTGTCATCAGAGTATACAAGCAGTGTTCAGAAATTTTGTAACGGGTTTTCTCCACATTCGCTCTTCTTCTGCTACAGGTCTTTATATGGCATTTTTCATACATATCGTTACGGACATAGACAGTTATTATTTCTCACCCGATACCAGTTTGCTTCTGCATGACAAAGAAATACAATTTTTTTAGCTACTTTGTATATTTTAATGACAGACGCCAAGCGATCAGCTGATTGTCAGATTATCCCTTACGGACCATTACTCCAACGATCTGTCATCGCAAAGCCATAGACTCGTTTCAGTCGTGAAGTCTCGATGCCAGTATTAGAAAGGAGGCATATAGGGAGCGTGCACGCATAACCTCAATGTCTAAAACAATTTAAGTCTGGGGGTTCAATAACAGTTGCTAACTAAATCCGGCAACATTGAAAAGTCAAAAATATTTCTCAGTTTTTCAGCAGAAATTTAAATTCAATAGTTTTCCGGATATTTTTATGAATTACACGCAAGTTTCAGCTGCTTTCCGTTTTCTTATATATTTTTTAAGGTAAGCGTATCAAATTGTAGCTAAAACGATATAAAATAACTGTTATAATATCACACATTACACAAATTTCTTGAAGTTCAGTTGTATTCCCGATTTTTGCACCTTTGGCTTGTTTTCTGCTTTTATCTTCAAAATGCCCGACTAGTGCCTGTTTTTTGGATAGTTTTTAGAGGAAATAAGCTAGAAAAATGAAGAAAAAAATCTTCCATATAAAACCACCAAAAATGAGGTTAAGTAACTGCCAAATAAAAATGCCACACAGCTATCCAGCGTTGCCAATTACATAGCAACTATCTTGAGAACGCTTGTTTAACCCCCAGACTTCGATTGTTTTAGACTTTTAGGTTATGCGTGCACCCTCCCTATAAGACGATATACCACATGTGGTATAGTCCACTGGAGGGGAGAAACTTCAGCGAAATTTCGAAGCCAGGCAAGCCAGGTTCCAACTGTTTTTTCTGGGCCCTCATTCGAGTGTGTGGAAAAATTCGCCGGCGAAAATATTAACATGGGAAAAGTCTTTTCAACTGGTATTTAGCAGTTGAAAAGGGCGGAGCTTACTTTTCAAATGCCCGGCGCAGAAACGTACTATTCATTCAGTTATGTAGTGCGGAACTAGATTTTGACGTTTTGGTAACTTTTGCATTGTAACACCACCTTTCTGTCGCGAATTTTGGCATCGTGTGAACAGATTTGCGGGCTTTTAAAATTAGGTTAATCACTCTTCTGTCAGATTCAAAAAACGTTGAATGAGGTATTTTCACGGGGGATAAAATTTAAATTTAATGAATGATACATATTCGCATAAGACGCAAAATGACTTCTGCGTAAGAATTTTGTTGAAAAAAATTGTTTTCAATTAGTTATTGCAATTACAAAGGAATTTCCGTGACGTCAGCAATTACAAATCGTTGACACAGTTCGTCAATGGATGGCGCTCATAAAAAATTAATAATAGTCGCTGAATTACCGATTACCGACATCACAGCCGACATTTTGACGTTATGTAAGTGTCCGCTGACATCCGTGTTTTCGTGTTCTCAATAAAATTATGTGATTATGCCTCAAAAAATGAGAAAAACCCCCGGTGCTCATAGCACGGATCAACACCGTAACTGTAATTACGCGTGGCACCATCTACTGGATCGAAGTAGCTGACGTCATCAGAAATTTTTTTAAAAATTTATTTCAGCCCTTTAAACTCTACTAAAAAAAATAAAAAGAATACCTTCTTAATTGTTGAGTACCGTAGTATCAGATAAGCTATTTTGAAGAATACATGAAAATACCTCATTCTTATTTAATTTGATGGAATCCGTTTATTGTTCAATGAAGTTAACTCCATGTCTCTATTTTCTGTAATATTAATCACTCTTACACAAATGTTATAACTCGTGAACGGTTCATCTTAGCGACTTCAACCAAGTGGCCCTTTTTTCGAGAGAATTGATTCTCAAATCCAAATCACCAATTGAAATACCAAATTTTCAGCGGGTGAAAAACTTCTAATGGAAAATGTCACACGGGCCCCCGTAAAAAGGCACTGGCACTTCGCCCCCGGGAAAATGAATTATGTCACAATGTGACACCTCAATAGCGCTAGCTTCGTGGAAAATCGCGTTAAAAAATGTTCGATAGTTTCTGAACATTGACCAGAAAATCGTTTGAACTACTCAACTTTGAGGCTCTGTAACTTTGCGTACAGGCACTTTCGACCTAACACTTTTTGGGCAAAAAGTCTTCATTTTGAGTGGAGAACCTGCACCTGAAGCAAGGCTACGTTTTTCTGAATCACCTTGTATTAAAATTCGAAGTAATTCTTCAATAATAATCATGGAAAAAACGAAATAAAGGCACCGCAATAATAAATTGATAAAATTACAATACATTTGCGGTATTTCTGATGCGGTATTGAGTTCGACCAGCTCGATTTTGTTTGTGACTTGAGAATCGAGCCGATTAAAAAAAAAGTGCTTAAAAGTCACGGGGCAAACTTTTGGGGGCTTATGATGTACATTTTCTAGCATTTAATGGGGGATTATTGGGGCTTTCTGAGGATTTCTAGGGAATTTCTGGCGATTTATTAAAAAAAGGATTCATGGCGTACAAAATTTAACTCATGTGCTTGTCCTTCGCTTATGAACTACACTGCACGGACACGGAATAACTTTCAAGTATTCAAGTCAAAAATGGAAACGCAGAACTGCAAATTTGCTGAAAAAATTCAAGAATGTTGTCAAAGTTTTCACCTGATCTGACAATGACAAATTTTTTTTAATGAGAACACAGATGAGAACAATATCACAACGTTATTTCCCCTTTTCGGAAAAGGGTGGGAAAAGCCGAATATTTAGATCTTCCAGAGCCCATTTGGGTGACAAGGAAGCTTCGAAATCAGAAACGGTAAACGGTGTTACGATCTTCTTGGCGTGCGCAATGCAAAATAATTTTTCGAAAATATTCGTTGATTTTTTCTGTTTCCCATGCAATCAAAATCAAAATAACAGACGGATGGTTTTCATAAAAGCTTATTTGTAGGAGCACATATGTGTCCACGACTCCTGAAAATTTGAATATGATCGGTTCAGGCGTTTGCTTGAAAAAGCTTCCCGAAAGTTCAAAAGTACGCAAAACGTTACCCTGAATCGATCTGAATTAAACGAAAACTAGCGGCCGCGCGATTTCCATAAAAGCTTATTTGAAGAAGGACATATGTGCCTACGACCCCTGAAAATTTGAAAGCGATCGGTTCAGGCGTTTGCCCGAAAAAGCTTACCGAAAATGCACAAAAATCGCAGACGCCATCCTTAAATAAATTGGTATATCCTTTAATAAACTAAAACTATTGTTTTTTAGATGTAAACAGTAGCTGCATCCTTGAAATATAGTTTCATGTCCAATGACAATCTTATACAGCGTGTATCAGGAAGAAAGGTCCAGACTTTCAGGGTATCTTCTTTGAATGATTTAAAAGAAAAATTGTTAATGAATGTAGGTCCGATTTCTGAAAATAATCTAACTATGGCTTATTGGAAAAAAGTTAGAATATCGAGAATCTACTGTATCTTCCTGCTAGATTTTGGGTAGTGGGCCTTGGATTTTGTGTGCTTGTCGCAATTTTGTGTCAGTGTCTTCTCGCAGTCAGAAGTTTTGAAACATTTTTAGCAAAAATCAAAATGCCGCGGAAGTTTACCAATAGGGAGTATGCAAATATGCATTACTTGTACGGGTTTTGTGATGGAGATGCAAGGGCTGCTGCCTTAGAATATCGTCGACGATATCCAAATCTCCGAGTCCCTGACAGAAGAGTTTTTAGTAGAATCCATCAAAAACTTTGTGAAGATGGGACCTTCGAAAATCATCAAGACCGTGTGAGACCTGCTCGTACAATTCATCAAAATTATATCCTCCAAACTGCTCGACATAGCCCTTCTATAAGTACGAGGAAAATTTCCGCTCGCTTGGGAATTTCTCATCAAACCGTATGGAGGACATTGCATGATGAGCATTGGCATCCTTACCATTTACGAAAAGTACAACACCTTAAACCGGAGGATTATGGTCGGCGGTTGGAATTCTGTAGATGGATTACCGCGAACCCAGAGATTCAAAATATGATTATGTTTACCGACGAGTCTACGTTCACCCGAAAAAGCATCTGTAACTCGAGAAATAATCATATATGGGCACCGGAAAATCCCTTCGCAGTCACTGAAGATCATTTTCAAGAGAGATTTTCGGTGAATGTGTGGTGTGGCCTGATAAGAAGCTATCTGATAGGACCATTCATTTTTGAAGGGAATTTAAATGGTGAAATCTACCTGAATTTTCTCGAAAATCATTTACCAGTTCTAATGGAAGAAGTGCCTCTCGAAACTCGGGCAATTATGTTTTTCCAACAGGATGGAGCACCGCCTCACTTCCAAGTAAGAGTGAGAAATTTCCTGAATCAAAATTATTTTAATCGATGGATTGGACGAGGGGGAACACATAATTGGCCAGCGCGATCCCCTGACTTAACACCCCTCGATTTTTATCTTTGGGGACACATGAAACAATTAGTTTATGCCGTGAAGATCAACACGCGAAGGCAGTTAATTGAAAGGATTCTCAACGCTGCAGAAGAAATTCGCCGTAACCCTCAAGTGATAGAGGCTGCCACCAATTCGTTTTTACGTCGTGCAGAACAATGCATCAGAGTGCAAGGCGGTCATTTTGAGCAGTTACCGCATTAACTTATAATTATATTATGCACCTTGACCTCAGATCAATCAAATGTAGTACCCTCCTTAATGCCCCAAACTCACACAATTCCAAAGTCAAAAGACTTCGGGCAGATGGCGCTAGTAGGACACTCCTGACGCTATGCCATCACGACTTCATTCTTTCTTCGTGTGTCGAACTCGCACGTTCTCCAAAAAGTGTTCACTCATAGTTGAGGTGTTTTTTGTGTGTTTTCTTACCAAAGGGGATAGAAAACCATTGTCATTAATCGTCGACACGGTCGGCTTTCTAGGATGACCTGAAAAAGGTATTAATCGTTCTTTGCAGAGAGGAAATCAGAAGATTCTAGCGAATCTCGTGTGAGGTTAGAGGCGGCGGCGTCGGGCTGGAACTTGTCGCGTCCGCCTCGGGCCCGGCAGGCCGAACCCGGAACCATCACACGTTTCCCTCGCCGTATTCGAGAAAAGCCTCGAAGAAAATAAGGAGTCCAACGAAAGGAGAGGAGAGAGGGTGCAGATTGGACTGTAGTGCGACAGTTCTGGGGGTCTCAGACTGGCACATATTTCGGTGAAATATCCCTGGAAACCTCCTCTGGGTCGATAATTCTTTCTGGGGGTCTCAGAATCATTATCACGTTGGCCCAATACGGCTAATTCTACGAGGTGAAAATTCTTGAAATGGCCCTACGCATACAGGTTAGTGCAACAGTTTCTGGGGGTCTCAGACTGTCGCGAATTTCGGCGAAATATCCGGTACAACCCCCTCTTGGGCGATAATTTCTGGGGGTCTCAGAATCATTATCACGTTAGCCCAATTCTGCTAATTCTACGATGTGAATGTGAAAATTCTTGAAAAGGCTCTACGCAAGCAGGTTAGTGCAACAGTTTCTGGGGGTCTCAGACTGTTTCATATTTCGGTGAAATATCCGGTGCAACCCCTCTTGGGCGATAATTTCTGGGAGTCTCAGAGTCATTATTACGTTAGCCCAGTCCTGCTAATTATTGGGGTATGAATTTCTGAAAATGGCGCTAGGTGAACATGAGAAATGGCCCGGTCGGGCCGCCGCACCAGCGCCAAGGTCAAGCAGGACGAAGGCGCCCAGCTGTTTGGGCGAGCGCCCGACTGTGACGTCAGTCTTCAAAGCTAAGCAGCGTTCAGCGCGGCCGGCGTTTGGATGGGTGACCGGCATGTGTCATGTCTGTCGCCGGCGCTAAGCAGCATTTAGCGTGTCCAGCGTTTGGATGGGAGACCCCGATTCTAAGCAGCGTTGAACGCGTCCCGTTTTTTGGATGGACGACCGGCATGCGTCATGCGGGCCGTCGATGCTAGAAGCATCAAACCAAGTATCGAACGCAGCATCGATCACGGTGGCTTCCCATAGGCGGGCGAATACGCCACTCGCAAATTACATGAATTCTGTGCTCGGCTTCTTCAGGCTTAAAAGGCGGGTTCTTCTGGGAGTCTCAGACTAACTTGTGCTTTGAATAGCTTTATTCCTTTTTTCAAGCGAAAATCAGGAAGCTTTGCAAATTGATTCTCTGTCTCAAGAAGTTTTGAGCGTCTTGGACCGCGTTGTCGTTGGAATGAATTACGTTGACATTTCGGCTGTCGTATCGCAGCTTTTTTCAATTAATTCCTGTACGATCGTTAGGAGAAAGTTTTCCGTGTACTTCCGTCTAAAATTCGGAGGGTAATTCTTGAAGAATATCCGCACAATAAAAATTGTGACTTGGCGCGGGTCCGCCAACGTTAAATCCCGATATTGGATCATCGGAATCTGCAATGGAGAGACGCAAGGATGGAACGTTCAGCCACAAAATGAGGTGACCCTTTCGGCTCGAGACAGCCGGTGTCTCTGTTTGAGGAAAAAGAGGGGGGGCACAAGTCCAACGATGATAAAGTACTTGGCAGAAACTTGACCGGGGAAGTCGCCCGGGTCAACGCGACAAAGAATCCAGTTGGGGTGTCAAGCTCTGAAAATGTTTTCCCTGTGCAGGGAAAACCGAGTTTAGACTCGAAGGGTCCGATCTCTCAATTTGTGGAAAGTCAGAGGTAGCCTAATCCAAGAAAATCTCGGAGTCGGGCCAAAAAGTGCGATCGCTATCGCCAACGCTTCCCCGACAAAAAGAACAACAGCTTGGGTGGAAAAAACGTGTACAACACGCACAGAAATCGAGAATTCTCGGTTTGGGACCGCTTTTGGGTGTTGTCTAGGACATAATCAGTTCGTTTTACCCATTTAAATGTGCCTGCTTTCCAGAGGTTTTTACAAATCGAGGAGTTTCTTGAAGTTCGTATTTTTGAATAAATACTAGTACTTACATGTGGGCTATGCACGGCTCCTGTTGTGTGACGATGGAACCGGTGGTTTCCTTCCTGAGTGGAAGGGGTTGTCTTCTATTACTCAGTTACTGGGAATTTACGGGGACTAGAATAGAATACGAGTACTCGTTACACTTTTGACAATCGGATGCACGTCTTGGATTTTAGGATTTCATAGACATCGTTAGAAAGCAGCATCTGTAATGCTGTGATGATGTGACAGAGAAAAGTGGCCGCTTGACAAACTAGGGTTCGTGATCGATACCAACAAGGCGTCTTATCCCGATCCGGGAATGCAGATTCCTTGTTTTGGAGGTTTTGGTTGAACTCTCTTTCGCTAACTCGGCTCCCTTCAAGAAACAACAAGGAGTTGTTGAGAATTTTCGAAAATTCGAACGAAACAATGCTTGAAAAATTTGAGATTGTGCCAACCTCTAAATCAGCTTGGTCGGGTTGTCCTGCGGAAGTTGCGGGTGTACGTAAACAAGCTGTTTAAAAGAACGAAGCTCTTAGCCTTCGTAAGGTCAATCGGAATTTACGAAGTTCGTATGTTTGCCTAGATCGCTTTTAGCAGTTTTTCAGTGGTGAGAGAAAAATGTTTCGGATGCAGATTGTCCCATCAGCAATACAATTTGGCAATCGAAATTTCCCTTGATGCATCTTGCAGTGGAGAGGGTGTTGAGAGCAAGCGAAAGTTTTATGGTTCTTTGATCAAGAGGAACTTTCCAATAAGCTATCTGAGAGTCATTGCTATCTTCGGCTCGAAATGTTTGCTTCAAACTCGAGGGATTGGGAAATTCTCGTCCGAATTGGCTATACAATGTAAATTTCATACAGAATCGTGTGCGCGGTGTCCGCTTTCCAAATTGAATAACGTAGCAAATTGTACACGTTACGGTGCGAACATCAAGTATTCTGGGTTTTGCGTCTAATTAGATCCGCAGACAAGATGAAGCTGTTTCCTAATCCCAAGGACACACTCCGGAAACTAATTTCGAGTTAAACAATTCTGTTTTTGGCTGAAATCGGGGAGACATTTGGTGCACTCGATTTTCATGTTTGCTTACAGACATAACACTGAATGTAAGATGTTAGTGTCATGGTTTCCAGACTCCAGACAAGTGTTGACGTTTTCCCAAATCTGGTCAGATGTGACGTTCTACGCATATCTCCTATTGGCACTCATTTTATGAGTACTTACGGAAACTATAACCAACAAGGCAGGGTGTTTTATTGTGGGGCCATAGTGGACTGCACAGCCATGGGTTCCATTATCCCATTCATCACAATAAACCGTCCAATAGTTTTTTCAACGTGAATGGATCTCAATGGTCCTCCGTCGACAGCCAACCGCATCGGCTTTAACCTACCATAACTCTGGTGGCAGGTCAGGTCAGGTCAGTTCATCACTCATGCGATGAGGGAAGCTATAACACTTCTGTTCGTTTCACTGTCTACTGCCGCATTCAATCGAATGGAACCAGTTTGAATGGGTGTTTTCACGGAGCGCTTAGCTCTACAAGAGCCGCCGTTGCGCCTTCTCTGTCAACCTCGTAGGGCAAGGAGGAAATGGTTAAATGTTTTCAAAGGTCCTTTTTTCAACTTGAGCCACCACAATTTCGTACAGCACCAATAGAATCCTTCCACAGTTCTCACTCTTCAGGAAAATAGGGTTCCGAAATAGTTCTTTCCCCCAGATTTAACCCAAAAGTTGGTCAACTTAGAGACGGCTAACCCTTCTTCTCATTCGTCTTGAAAATATCCAAATGATTACTATTGAATATGAATTTCGTATATTGAGCCTAAGCAGAACGTCCTCATGGAATAGGCCGCAACCGGTTCTCAATTCAATCGAAAATGCGAGATTTGCGTGACTGCTAACTTGGGATGATAATTACACCGAACTTTGATTCAGGCCAATTAGTAACATTGACGTTCAGAAAACCTTTCGTCGAAGCATCGCGGCAAACCATAAACCGCTGGATTAAGGCCACCTTGAGCAGGGCAGGCGTTGATGGTAACATAGAACGCACTCCACGCGTCATGCCGTTGCCACCAAGACGAAACATGCCGCAGAGTGGTCCAAATCTACAGGTAGCTTCACTACTTTCACCGTTAGCTAATAATGGTGTTTATTCAAATCCTCAACAGTGAACACGTTAGTACTGTCGCAATCGTAGCTTTAAACATCTACATTTGATTGATCTGAGGTCAAGGTGCATAATATAATCGTAAGATCAAACGAACTTACCTAAGTGAAGTTCGATCTTGATTATATGTAGCACCTTGACCGATGATCAGTCCCACCCTACCCATTGGTAGTTACCGTTTTCCCGGAATTGCGACAGTGGCTTTAAAGTAAATGAAGTCGTGATGGCATAGCGTCAGGAGTGTCCTACTAGCGCCATCTGCCCGAAGTCTTTTGACTTTGGAATTGTGTGAGTTTGGGGCATTAAGGAGGGTACTACATTTGATTGATCATCGGTCAAGGTGCTACATATAATCAAGATCGAACTTCACTTAGGTAAGTTCGTTTGATCTTACGATTTGTTGCTTTTCAATAAGACAAAAGTACTTACTTATTTACCAGATTTATTTCATTGAATTTTATTCTCGCTGGAGATTGACACGTTATTATTTTTGCCATAAGGCCGATTTTCATCGAGCTGAGCTTCCAGTGGTGTACAAAATCCACAGTCATGTAGATATTTTTCTTTCAAGTATTTACGGATGGATTAAGCGAGCCATGAGCAGTCCGGTGAATATCACCGCGTTTGTCTCATTTGTTTTCTATCACAAAAACCGTAGAGATAATGCATATGTGCATAATATATTTACATAATATAAATTTGTGAACTTCCGCGGCATATTGAATTTTGCTGGAAAATGTTCAAAATTTGTGACTGCGAGATGACACTGACACAAAATTGCGTCAAGCCACTGAAAAATCCAAGGCCCACTACCTAAAATCTAGCATGAAAATACAGTAGATTCTCGATATTCTAACTTTTTTCCAATAAGCCATAGTTAGATTATTTCAGAAATCGGACCTACATTCATTAACAATTTTTCTTTTAAATCATTCAAGGAAGATACCCTGGAAGTCTGGACCTTTCTTCCTGATACACGCTGTATATACAGCCTGATTCAAAATTGTTGGACCAACGCTTCAGGGCAGGTTCCTCTCGTCAAAATAGTAATAAAAGTTTCTATAAAGGGGGGTCCGCAAGTAGTCAATAAGGGAGTTATTAGGCCTCAAAGTCTGCTGGTGGCCAATTTATTTTCGCTTATAACTCGCTTAATTTATGGTTTAGAACTTTCTGGTTTGGAATATGAGGAAAACAATTGAAAAACTAAACTTTGAATCCTTTGTTGACCCATGAATACCGTGGTAAGTGATTAAACGAACCAAAAAAGAGGTCATCGGCTAATAAAAATCAGGATTATTTTGTGGCAGAAAGTATTTTGACTGTTTTTGGTGATTTTCCAGCATCAGTGTACTTTTTGAATTTTAAAAATGTAGGGGTACCTCAGTGCAAATGTGAGTCGTTTTCGAGATATTCGTTATTTTATGAGCTTTTGCATGTAGGGTGTCGGTAGCCTGAGCGGCCGACAAGAATGAGACCAACAATCGTTTCTAAATAGCTTCAAAGATTGGTCATAACGTTTTCCAGGATTTTTCTTTTTCGAATTTTCAATTGCAGCATTTCGCAAAATTGATAGTAGTTCATGTAGTGAGATATTTGGATATTTTATGGGATCGTCAGAATGTTTTAAACTGAATAATGCTAGATTCAACCATGTTGGTGGTTTCTGCATTTTTTGAAATAATATTTTCGACCTTATTAATAATCTTGAAGAAATCTTCAATCCGGTAATTTGTATGTGCTGCTTTTTCTCTAAATCTTCTTCTTCTTTCAATTCTAGAATATTTTGAATGCTTCCATTTTGAACATGATTTTTTATTTATCTTCATCATCAGTCGATTTGATATTCTTCATCCCCTTGGTAGACATCAAGTTAATATTCATCACTTTGTTCGTATGATGGTGAGGTGTTTTTTGGTTGGGGACACTCAACCCCACCGGGGATAAAAAATTATCATTATTGTCATCAAAACGCTCTTCCGAGGGTTCTTCGTTATGAATTTCTTGAATGGTACAGTAATTCGGATGAGTTGGGTGCAATGAGTTATTAATGATGATTATTTTTTTGTTGGGCTGTGAATTTTGAAAATGTTCATCTTGCTGTTCACTATCCTTAAGATTTTCTTCGTCTCGTTCATCATTCTTATTATTAGGATCATCTTTATTCCGATCTGTGGGAATCTTATTCCTCTTAGAAAGATCCTCTTTATATTCGCTTTTAAAATAATTCGTAATTTTTGTGGGATGTTCATGCTTTTTTTTCGAAGAATTCTTATTAATATTGTCGACATGTAATCGGAAATGCCTATAAAAATTTGAATATGTCCAAATTGATTTGACGGTTTTTATGAGAATGTCTTTGTCGCATAGTGCACAATTAATTGTTGCTCTAAATTGGGATGGATGTGGCATTGGTTCAATATTGGAAAGGCTTATCAAAAATGTTGTCTTCAGCGCCAACTTTGATGCAGTATTCAGTGAGGTAATTCGTCAATACAGCTGAATTAATGGGTGGATAGTTCATTTCCTCGTCTTTGGTCCTCTTTTCAATGTTAACATTTCTTGATTCAAGTTTTTCGTCGAGTTTTTCTGTTGACTTTGAAGCTTGCTTTTTCGATGTATTTTCAGTGTCCAGGTTGCAGACGCATTGAGCTCTTTTCTTTGGGTTCTTCTTTAACGGGTCTACCAATGATGGTGCAACTTTTGCGATTGAATTCAAAGTTACTTTATGTCCTCTTGGAATTGTGTATAAATGAACGTGGTGTTCTGCTTTGAATTGCCCAAATAGTAATGCCTTCATTTCATCATTTAATGTGTGATATAGTTTTGTTTTCGCAAAATCTTTCAAATATAGCACATCTTCTTGGCAAAAATTCTGCCAAGAAAGATGAGTAACATATCCGGCACTTTCTAAAAGTAGTTTCAAGTCCGGCGGAAGTTGAAACATTAATTTTGCTTCTACTCTTGTTAAAAATGAATTATATTTGCGCCTCTTATTCGAAGATCACAACTGGTAGTACCCCGACTTTAGGTCAAACCTCACAAATTTTTAAAGGAAATTTTTCCCTATTATGTGTTAGGTAATCCGGTCTTATGCACCGGCCATGGTGCGGTAATCTCTTCCACCACTGCGCCAGATTCGTCATTTACTCGTCTTTGTGTCAAACCACACGCATCGTGTAGTGTTTACTTGTGTTTAATAGTGTTTATTACTGTACATTCAGTGAGTTCAAGTGCATTTTTCAACAATGCCCAGCCATAAACGTCGTCGAAGCTCTTCGAGAGAATCAAATTCAACGAGATTGGAGAAAAAATTAAGAATTCTGCAGGAAGAAATTAAAGAACTATCGGGAAGAAAGGAACGCGGACGTGACCGACATCGTGGCCGCCGACATCGCACCCGTTCTCGAAGTAGGAGTTCTAGTAGGAGCCTGAGCAGTCACTCGGGCTATTCTTCAAGACTCAAGTCCAGGTCCAGAAGTATCTCGAGGGATCAGTACTCATCAGCAAATAAGTTATTTAAATCAGGCGTGATCTGATTTCATCCTACCTATCGGGAACCAAAATTATATAATGAGTTTCGGGCGGGTCCTGAAACTCGATACCAAAATCACGGGATGATATAGGTACATTTTCAAGAGTTTTCTTGTTAAAAATCAGACGGGATCTGGTTGTTATCGTCTTCCTTATACCTGGATACAGGTGTAAAAAACCGCACACGATAGTAATATCTGGTGTTCTGTTTCTTTCAACAGACGATATCTCGGATGATGACGATGCGAGGCAAAAATCGCCAGGAAAATTAAGAGAGTCGATTTTGAACGTTCTTGGGTCTAAACCGACGGTAGAGGTAACCTTTGGGGATCCGATTAAACAGGATCTCGCCGAACGATGGATGAACATCATTCAAAAAGGTCTCAAGGAAGAGGAATGCACTGATCTAATAGAAAAATACCCTCCCTTTTCCAACTGTAAACTGTTGAAAGGTCCATCATTAAACGAGGAGGTCGTCGCATCAGTCGCGGAGTCAGCCCTACGAAGAGATGTCCGAATTGCTGACTTGCAAAAGCAAGTAGGTGCAGGCGTAGCAGCGATAGGAAAGCTCCTAACTCTTTTATTTGAAGAGGAGGAGGAGGGTGGTGATGTTCTACCCAAGATTGAGGTAGTATCGGATGCTGCCCGCTTATTTCTCGACCTTCATCATAAAGAGACAGTTTCACGGCAGAACCTCATGTCCATGAGCTTGAATAAGGACATCAAGGACATCCTGAACCAGGCCCCCATTGACAGCAAGCTGTTCGGCGAAAATCTGTCGGATCGGTTCAAGGCGGCAAATGAACTGGCAAAATCAAGTGCGGAGCTGCAAATGGTTCAAAAGAAAACGGCCAAGCAAAATCGGCCAAGCAAAATCGGCCATCTACGTCGAAGGCGGCGGGAAACTCCAGAGGTCCACCCCGATCTCAAAACAAAAAGTTTTATCGGAGTGGACCAAGTTATCGACCTCGGAAGCAGTACCAGTCCAATTACCAAACAACGGATCATCGTCAACAGAAGTCGTCGAGCTCGAGTAACTACAATCAAAAACGGCGTTATTAAATGAAGTAAGTCAGCGCGCAGGAAGGCTACAATATTTTTCCAAGCACTGAGAAAAGGTATCCGTAAACGCTAAAATTCGCGGCTGGGTTTCAGGGTACAGCTGGACTTTTGTTAAAAAGCCTGTTCAAATTTCCCGGCCCAGGAAAATTAGCTGGTCGACAAAAGAAAATGAGGAAATTTCTGATACTGTCGCAAGTTTGGTCTCACAAGGTGCAATGAGGGTGTGTTCACCAATTAAGCATGAATACATATCACGTGTATTCCTAGTTCCAAAACCGGATGGTACAAAACGCATGATATTCGTTATTTTATGAGCTTTTGCATGTAGGGTGTCGGTAGCCTGAGCGGCCGACAAGAATGAGACCAACAATCGTTTCTAAATAGCTTCAAAGATTGGTCATAACGTTTTCCAGGATTTTTCTTTTTCGAATTTTCAATTGCAGCATTTCGCAAAATTGATAGTAGTTCATGTAGTGAGATATTTGGATATTTTATGGGATCGTCAGAATGTTTTAAACTGAATAATGCTAGATTCAACCATGTTGGTGGTTTCTGCATTTTTTGAAATAATATTTTCGACCTTATTAATAATCTTGAAGAAATCTTCAATCCGGTAATTTGTATGTGCTGCTTTTTCTCTAAATCTTCTTCTTCTTTCAATTCTAGAATATTTTGAATGCTTCCATTTTGAACATGATTTTTTATTTATCTTCATCAGTCGATTTGATATTCTTCATCCCCTTGGTAGACATCAAGTTAATATTCATCACTTTGTTCGTATGATGGTGAGGTGTTTTTTGGTTGGGGACACTCAACCCCACCGGGGATAAAAAATTATCATTATTGTCATCAAAACGCTCTTCCGAGGGTTCTTCGTTATGAATTTCTTGAATGGTACAGTAATTCGGATGAGTTGGGTGCAATGAGTTATTAATGATGATTATTTTTTTGTTGGGCTGTGAATTTTGAAAATGTTCATCTTGCTGTTCACTATCCTTAAGATTTTCTTCGTCTCGTTCATCATTCTTATTATTAGGATCATCTTTATTCCGATCTGTGGGAATCTTATTCCTCTTAGAAAGATCCTCTTTATATTCGCTTTTAAAATAATTCGTAATTTTTGTGGGATGTTCATGCTTTTTTTTCGAAGAATTCTTATTAATATTGTCGACATGTAATCGGAAATGCCTATAAAAATTTGAATATGTCCAAATTGATTTGACGGTTTTTATGAGAATGTCTTTGTCGCATAGTGCACAATTAATTGTTGCTCTAAATTGGGATGGATGTGGCATTGGTTCAATATTGGAAAGGCTTATCAAAAATGTTGTCTTCAGCGCCAACTTTGATGCAGTATTCAGTGAGGTAATTCGTCAATACAGCTGAATTAATGGGTGGATAGTTCATTTCCTCGTCTTTGGTCCTCTTTTCAATGTTAACATTTCTTGATTCAAGTTTTTCGTCGAGTTTTTCTGTTGACTTTGAAGCTTGCTTTTTCGATGTATTTTCAGTGTCCAGGTTGCAGACGCATTGAGCTCTTTTCTTTGGGTTCTTCTTTAACGGGTCTACCAATGATGGTGCAACTTTTGCGATTGAATTCAAAGTTACTTTATGTCCTCTTGGAATTGTGTATAAATGAACGTGGTGTTCTGCTTTGAATTGCCCAAATAGTAATGCCTTCATTTCATCATTTAATGTGTGATATAGTTTTGTTTTCGCAAAATCTTTCAAATATAGCACATCTTCTTGGCAAAAATTCTGCCAAGAAAGATGAGTAACATATCCGGCACTTTCTAAAAGTAGTTTCAAGTCCGGCGGAAGTTGAAACATTAATTTTGCTTCTACTCTTGTTAAAAATGAATTATATTTGCGCCTCTTATTCGAAGATCACAACTGGTAGTACCCCGACTTTAGGTCAAACCTCACAAATTTTTAAAGGAAATTTTTCCCTATTATGTGTTAGGTAATCCGGTCTTATGCACCGGCCATGGTGCGGTAATCTCTTCCACCACTGCGCCAGATTCGTCATTTACTCGTCTTTGTGTCAAACCACACGCATCGTGTAGTGTTTACTTGTGTTTAATAGTGTTTATTACTGTACATTCAGTGAGTTCAAGTGCATTTTTCAACAATGCCCAGCCATAAACGTCGTCGAAGCTCTTCGAGAGAATCAAATTCAACGAGATTGGAGAAAAAATTAAGAATTCTGCAGGAAGAAATTAAAGAACTATCGGGAAGAAAGGAACGCGGACGTGACCGACATCGTGGCCGCCGACATCGCACCCGTTCTCGAAGTAGGAGTTCTAGTAGGAGCCTGAGCAGTCACTCGGGCTATTCTTCAAGACTCAAGTCCAGGTCCAGAAGTATCTCGAGGGATCAGTACTCATCAGCAAATAAGTTATTTAAATCAGGCGTGATCTGATTTCATCCTACCTATCGGGAACCAAAATTATATAATGAGTTTCGGGCGGGTCCTGAAACTCGATACCAAAATCACGGGATGATATAGGTACATTTTCAAGAGTTTTCTTGTTAAAAATCAGACGGGATCTGGTTGTTATCGTCTTCCTTATACCTGGATACAGGTGTAAAAAACCGCACACGATAGTAATATCTGGTGTTCTGTTTCTTTCAACAGACGATATCTCGGATGATGACGATGCGAGGCAAAAATCGCCAGGAAAATTAAGAGAGTCGATTTTGAACGTTCTTGGGTCTAAACCGACGGTAGAGGTAACCTTTGGGGATCCGATTAAACAGGATCTCGCCGAACGATGGATGAACATCATTCAAAAAGGTCTCAAGGAAGAGGAATGCACTGATCTAATAGAAAAATACCCTCCCTTTTCCAACTGTAAACTGTTGAAAGGTCCATCATTAAACGAGGAGGTCGTCGCATCAGTCGCGGAGTCAGCCCTACGAAGAGATGTCCGAATTGCTGACTTGCAAAAGCAAGTAGGTGCAGGCGTAGCAGCGATAGGAAAGCTCCTAACTCTTTTATTTGAAGAGGAGGAGGAGGGTGGTGATGTTCTACCCAAGATTGAGGTAGTATCGGATGCTGCCCGCTTATTTCTCGACCTTCATCATAAAGAGACAGTTTCACGGCAGAACCTCATGTCCATGAGCTTGAATAAGGACATCAAGGACATCCTGAACCAGGCCCCCATTGACAGCAAGCTGTTCGGCGAAAATCTGTCGGATCGGTTCAAGGCGGCAAATGAACTGGCAAAATCAAGTGCGGAGCTGCAAATGGTTCAAAAGAAAACGGCCAAGCAAAATCGGCCAAGCAAAATCGGCCATCTACGTCGAAGGCGGCGGGAAACTCCAGAGGTCCACCCCGATCTCAAAACAAAAAGTTTTATCGGAGTGGACCAAGTTATCGACCTCGGAAGCAGTACCAGTCCAATTACCAAACAACGGATCATCGTCAACAGAAGTCGTCGAGCTCGAGTAACTACAATCAAAAACGGCGTTATTAAATGAAGTAAGTCAGCGCGCAGGAAGGCTACAATATTTTTCCAAGCACTGAGAAAAGGTATCCGTAAACGCTAAAATTCGCGGCTGGGTTTCAGGGTACAGCTGGACTTTTGTTAAAAAGCCTGTTCAAATTTCCCGGCCCAGGAAAATTAGCTGGTCGACAAAAGAAAATGAGGAAATTTCTGATACTGTCGCAAGTTTGGTCTCACAAGGTGCAATGAGGGTGTGTTCACCAATTAAGCATGAATACATATCACGTGTATTCCTAGTTCCAAAACCGGATGGTACAAAACGCATGATACTGAATCTAAAATCGTTGAATAAATTCATTAAAACTTCACATTTCAAACTTGAAAATCATAAGACCGTTTCAAAAATGCTTTCCGACGGCTGCTATTTAGCAAAAATAGATTTGAAGGATGCGTACCATCTAGTTCCTGCGAAAAAATTCTTTCGGAAGTATCTCCGTTTTGTTTTCGAAGATAAAATGTATGAGTATACATGTTTTCCTTTTGGGTTATCTACGGCCCCATATGCATTTACAAAGTTATTGAAACCGGTTATGTCCTTTTTGCGTGGGAAAGGATTCTTATCCGTAATATACTTAGATGACATCTTGTTGATTGGTCGTTCATATGACGAATGTACGAAAAATGTGCGAAAAACATGTAAGCTTCTCCAGGAGCTAGGTTTCGTTATTAATTATCCAAAAAGTATTCTAACACCCACTCAAGAATGCACGTTTTTGGGGTTTCGGTATAATACACGAAATATGTCAATTTCCCTGCCTGATAAAAAACGGGAAAAGCTTGGACATCTCATTCAGAAATACAGTCTAACGAATCATTGTAAAATTCGGAAATTCGCGAGTTTTTGGGTGTCCTGGTATCATGCTGTCCCGCAATAAAGTACTCCTGGTTATATACCAAACAGTTCGAGAGAATCAAATTTCTTGCACTAAAACAAAACAACGGAAATTATAACGCTATTATGTCACTGCCTTCAGCACTGGGTAAAGATTTTCAATGGCGGAAAGAAAATCTTCATTCTTATAACGACATAAAAACTCACAGTTTCAAAAAAGAAATTTACTCGGATGCTTCTCTGACTGGTTGGGGGTGTTTTTGTAACAACGAGCAATCCTCTGGAAACTGGAATGAAGAGGAACGAAGGCTCCATATAAACTCGCTCGAGTTGACAGCCGCATTTTTTTGATTAAAATGTTTCGCAAACTCTTTATCAAACTGTAGTGTATTAATGAGAATTGATAATACCACGGCCATTGCCTACATTAACAGGATGGGCGGTGTTCAATTCCCAAAATTGAACGAGATTTCAAGATGTATTTGGAAATTTTGCGAGCGGCGCAACCTATTCGTTTTTGCTTCATACATAAAATCCTCCGATAATTTTGAAGCAGATGAAGCGTCCCGAAAAATGGCACCTGAGACAGAGTGGGAACTGTCCGATTATTATTTCCAAAAAATAATACATTCCTTTGGGATCCCTCAGATCGATCTATTCGCAACGAGATTGAATAAGAAATGTCCAATCTTTATTTCGTGGAGTAGAGATCCTGACGCTCATGCCATAGACGCGTTTACGGGGGACTGGAGCAATACTTTCTTTTATGCTTTTCCCCCTTTTGTGATAATTTTGAGAGTCTTACATAAAATAATTGGAGACAAGGCTGAGGGCTTAGTCGTGGTACCAAATTGGCCGTCTCAGCCCTGGTTTTCTTTATTTAAGTCACTGTTGATAAAGAAACCTATATATTTTGGACCAAATTCAAAATTATTGTTGTCCTTTGACAGGAAGCCTCACCCCCTGTGGAAGAAGCTTATCCTGGTGTGCGGACACTTATCCGGGAAGCTTACCAGCTAAGGAAAATTCCAGAATCGGCTATCACTGTCCTGACATCTTCCATTACAAGGTCTTCACAGAGACAATACGACTCTGGGTTGAAGTTATGGTGGTCCTTCTGCAAGGAAGAGAAAAAATCTCTCTTCTCAGCCGACACCTCAACAATTGTGAAATTCTTGTCCGAGCAATTTCACGTCGGGGCTAAATATTCCACTCTCAACACATGGCTTTCAGCTATCTCACTAATCGTAGGGCCACATATTGGTCAGGATCCTATTATAAAACGTTTTTTTAAGGGTGTCTTTCATTCAAGGCCAACAGCCCCTAAATATTCTGTAACATGGGACCCGGAAATCGTTCTCAACTGTGTTTCAAAATGGCCACCGAATGAAGACCTGTCTCTAGAGATGTTATCCAAAAAGTTAGCAGCGTTACTTGCCCTTGCAACTGCACACAGGGTGCAAACCTTGTCGCTGATTGACATTCGCAACATCGTTCGCGCTTCTGACGATAAGAATCTCGAGATCAAAATCCCAGATAGGATAAAAACAACGGGCCCAAATCGGTTACAACCAGTTCTGCTTGTACCCTGATTACTTGGTAAATAACCATAATTAGGAATTAAAACCTCAATTCTACCAAAGAGGATTTATATATGTAAATCCTCTTTGATTCGGCGAATAAGTCTTACCCGCAACGTATTACTGTGTGCTTCCAGGCATCGACAAATCAACCTCCGGACTCGTATCAGAGAATTGCACACTTGTCACTTGACATTTGACGTTTAATAATAATTTTAGGTTAAGTCTAGTATGATATCGTGTTAGTAGGTGGCAGTGTAGTTGCATGATTCCATCTTCTTATATGCAGAAGAAGATCACATGATCAAGAATTTCTAAAAGATTTTAAAGATTTGCAAAGATTTGCAAAGATTTGTAAAGATTTGCAAAGATTTGGGAGATTTGCTAAGATTTGTAGAGGTTTATGGAAGATTTGTGATTTTTCAAATATTTGTGGGATTTTCTAAAGATTTGGGAGATTTTCAAAAGATTTGCACCGAAACGTACACCGATTTGTCGAGTGACTTGCCCCTCGTTCGGGCTTATTCATGGCCGACTTTAGTAGTGAAGTAGACCCTGGCTTATTCTGACCATAGAAACTGTTCAATATTGAACATCGCAAATTAATACAAATTCGTTGTGTTCTTCCGAACTTAGTTAAAACTGTTAAATTCCTGATAAGTTTTTAATTTTTGTTACGGATTTTATAAAATCTTAATTCAATCCATTGAATCTTCTTCTTGTTTGTTTTGTTGGCCTCTATCCGGGATTGGATAATTATAGCCAGTCTCAGAGCCCCTTGGGACTCTCTTCTTGCATGGAAACCTCTGGTCTTGGCACATCAACCAGGGTTGACGGCTGTCAGATGTATGGAGGATGCCTCCATAATAAATAGAATTGTTGTAGGAGAGATGTAAAATTATAATTTAATATGGAACTGACACACGCGTATATAAATATAAAAATATAATCATTTGTTATTTCATCTCCATTAGCGACGTCCATAGGCGTCTTGTTGAACGTGCGGGCAGGTACCGCCACACTACTCCCCCATCAGAGACCGCGTCAGTCTCGAAACTCGAAAATTCCAGGTGCGGAACATGCGAATCCCCATTCACCGTTCTTACAGTCCGTTGTTCGGAACCCCTGGACTAAGGCGACGGATCGGATGGTTCTTCGGTCCAAATATTCTGATAAGCACGAGCGCGTAATTTTGGAGATTGCAGTAGTGTAAAAATTTGGGTGGTACATTCTTGAGCTTGCTTCTTTCGGGAAAAATTTTGGAAAACTCCAAACAAGTAACGAATCTTGATCGTTCCCTTTCTTTTTAACTTGAGTGGGACGTCTTCTGCGATAAAGTTGCAGGAGATATGAGGGACGTGAAGTAGTCGAAGTGCGACCATGTCTCAGCTCAACCTCGAACATGCAGAAACTTTTGAATCGTTGAAGACAAGTCCAATCCAACGGGAAACGTCGTGTCCTAACGCTGGGCGGCTTGGGGTCGGCGCAAATTACGGCCAGTTGCTCCGCTCTGCAGCTTGACAATTTGACTAACCTTGGGATAAACACTCTGAAGTTTCAAAAGTTGCGAAGAGTTGCGTCCAAAAGAAGTTTTTTGAAAGTCTGCCATTTTTCGTAAAAATTTTCAAAATTGTTATTTGCTTGTTCGCTTGTCGGGGTCACCAAATTATGGAGGATGCCTCCATAATAAATAGAATTGTTGTAGGAGAGATGTAAAAGTATAATTTAATATGGAACTGACACACGCGTGTATAAATATAAAAATATAATCATTTGTTATTTCATCTCCATTAGCGACGTCCATAGGCGTCTTGTTGAACGTGCGGGCAGGTACCGCCACAGATGCTTTGACTGCTGTTTGTCAGCTGTCAGTTTTTCCTCCTTACGTCAGCAGAGTTGACAGAATGAAGGCGGGGAAGTTGAATTCACAAAGGCTGGAAAAACTTGGGATTCGAGAGGAAACTTTATTCAATTCAGTACATTTCTGTAAAATTCTATAATTCAATTTCATTTTCTTTGATAAATTTAGGAAGTTTCATAGCATGTTGGTTCAAATTGGCAAGCAGGATGGCAGTGTTAAAAGGCGAAGGGATCCCAGTTTTACTTAGTTCCAAATAAAGGTCGAAATCATGAGCCAAGTTAATTGGGCAGTTAAAGAAAATATGATCTAAACTACCAAGCTGACCGCAGTCACATGACGGCGAGTCCAAGACATTAATTTTGAATGAGTGTACAGGGGACAGGCAGTGTCCGGTCCTTAGACGAATCATGGTAGTGACATCTCGTCTACAATTGTGGGGGAACTTGGCCAGCCATGGCCTTTAAGGAAAGGAAGGTTGGATGTTCCCGTACCATTTTCCCTTAATCTCCAATGATGCTTTCCACTCTGAAGCCCACGCCTCCCTAAGCAACCCCTTAATGTAAACCATCAACTCCAACTTGTCCAACCTAGTGTTTGTAGTTTTGTCCAGTCCTCGACCGATGGCCGCCAAACTGTCTCATTACCTTTTATGCCCCTGTGTCCGGGTATCCAGCCCAACTGGACCGAGATTCCCGACCTGACAGCACGCATGATACGATGACGAGTATCCAGCGAGACTGCGTCCCTCTTATTACTGACTAGAGTTGACGAAATCCTCTCAATTGCACTCTTCGAGTCAGACATAATGAGCACCTTACTGAATTCCTTGTCCACAGCAAATTGAATGGCTCTATTAATAGCCGTAACTTCCGCCGTGCAAATACTCAAATGGTCCGGAAGTCTACCCGCCAGTCTAAACTTGGGATCCGGACAGAAAAATCCAAACCCCACCCTTCCCGATTCCGGGTCCAACGATCCATCCGTATAGATCAGAGAGTGCTCCGGAAAATCCATGTGTAGAGAGTGGATCAAAGCTGTGAGACCTATGGAGTCCTTCGAGAGACCCAGCCTGGCTACGTCTATGGGACTGATTATGTCATTAATGGAAAATTTGAAGCAGGGCAAAACATCAAGTGTCCAATACAGCTTATGGGTAATTTTAAGAAACGTGTCTACCACCAGCGGCGGATTATGTTTTAACCAGTATGGAGCGCCATTTCTGACCTCTCTCGCCACCCCAATGATGACGGCCCTAAGTTCCGCTCATTAGGAGCCCAATGAGCGGAACGATCTTGAGGACAAACCCCAGCGCGAGGAACTTCCTGCGCCACTCCATGGACATTTCCGCACGCTCCGCCTGGAGCGCATTAATGGGTGTGTATCTCATGCATCTCAGAACACTTCGCATGCCCTGATTGTGTGTCCTTTCAATTTTGTCCCGAGACGCCTTCTTCGCGGAATGGAGAAGAATAGAGCCAAAGTCGAGGTGTGATCTGACTATTCCCTTGTAGACAACGAGCAGGGTAGCTGGATCCGCTCCCCACCTCGTGCATGCAATCGCTCTCACCACGTTGAGCCCCTTCAGAGCCCTTTTCTTCATCAAGTCTACTTGTGAACTCCATTTCAAATTCTCATCCAGCATCATACCCAAATACCTGATCTGGTGCAGCCAAGGGAGCTGAACACCCTCAATGTTGACGCTTGTAGCAGGGAACACCCTACGGCTACCCTTCGAGAAAAGCAGTACGCCACACTTAGGCACAGACAGCAAAAAATTGTGTTCCTGTAGCCAAGAGACCAGCCTACGTATCGCTCGATTCATTCTGTCAACCAGTTTCTCCGCGTCCGGGCCCTATACGAACAGGACAATGTCATCCGCATATTGGACCACCTTGCAGCTTTTACTCAGCCAATCGTGGATCGACGAGGTGTAGATGTTGAATAGTAACGGGCTTAGGGGAGAGCCCTGCGCTAATCCCGTGCTTGAATATTTCGGGCTATGTAGCGTATTGAGTTTGTCCTTCACATACAGCTCCCGGTTCAGGGGCCAGCTGCGCACAAGCCCAGATGAAGATTCCGAAACACCTATTTCACGCATTCTATCATACAAAATTTGTGGCAGGACATGGTCGTAGGCGCTTTTGATATCCACAAACAACGCCACTGTCAAAAGATTCTTGGAAAACCCTCTCTGAATATGAGAACACAGATACGCAACACACTCCATGCACCCCAATCCCTTCCTGTACCCTTATTTGGCGTTGAGGAAGAATGGACTTTGACTCCACAAACCATTCGATGCGCAGCTTCAACATGTTTTCTAGAATTTTAGCCACACATGAGGTCAATGCAATCGGCCGATACTTAGCCGCAGAGTCCCTAGGTCGATCCGGTTTAAGGATGGGGAGAACCTTCGCCCTTTTCATGGATTGAGGCACCGTCTGCGTAGCGAGAAATTCATTAAAAACACCCAACAGCCGTACTTTAGAACTCTCCGGGAGATTCCTGCAGAGCACATATGGAAGTAGATCGAGACCCGGTGCAGAATTCTTCCGCAGGCGCATCGCTTGCTCTAGCTCAATCACTGAAAAATCAGGTTCATCCAAAGCCGCGCGGGTCGGCGTCAGCCGAACTGGAGAGTGATTCCCTGGTGATAGGGTAGACAGGATGTCAACCATAAGCTTCGGATCTGGAAGCGAATTAGCCAAGTATTCACGATTTCTCGAGAAGCCCTTAATGATATTACGTTCGAAACAATTGCCGCGAGAAATATCTCGCCAGGCTTCGCGCTCTTTCCGTTTCGTTCGTGAATTCACCTAATTCACGCATATTTCCCCGATGAAGGGACCTGGTCGTCATCGTCGACAGACGATGGCCATTGGCCATTGGCCGAGCTCGCAAATTCACCGGTTATCAGGTGGGAGTCTAAAGAAAAAAACGAAAAGTTTCGGAGGCTCGTTAGGAAGCGATTTGGCGACGACGCTTTATGAGCATACGTTATCTTGTGCGGCGAGTTTAGCTAATATAGTAGCTTTTCCAGTTATTGGGATTTTCCCGCTCTGATTAATTAGGGGTTGATCTACCCTTGCCGTAGTCTGTTGGCTGTGTGGCCGTATGGTGCTCAACTCCGTTTCTCGTAAGAGGATTTGACACGTATCTCGTGGTGAGTGGTCGCCATTTTCCAATTAGATCGTTTTCCTGACTTTGGTACTCTTTTCTAGCTCGCCATATTTTGGTCGTTTTCCACTCCCTTCTGGGGAACTTTCTGTAGGAACCCTCTGGAATTAATAGAGGTGCGTTTTAGTATTGAATTGTTTTTTCGATTATGTAACTGCACCTTCGGCTTAGGGTCCTTTCGCTGGGCAATTGTCGTACCGACGATCGCATCCATTCCTGGGTCTCGTCGGGGCTCTCCGTTCGTGGAACTGGTGTCGCGAACCAAAACTTGGGCGTCGAGATACCCCAACGTGGCCAATTACATCCGCCGGCCCGAGATAAATAAGGTCAGACCGTCTCTGTAGGCCCCGCGCCCTTGTGCGTCGACGTGACGCGGTTGTTTGGACATTTTTGGTAACTTCGTGAAAGCCTTCTTGGGGTGGCTCGCTTGAGCTAGCGATAAGACTCGGTTCTGTGGGCGGTTGCTCGATTTTGCCAACTTATTATTAGATAATTAATATTATTGATGAGCCCTAGAAGACTTCAATAAAGCGTAGAAACAGTTTTAAAGGGAGAATTGTATTTTTACTACTTCTGTCAATATATTACAAATCAGATTATAATTATTATTCCATTTTCATAGTAACATCCATTCATTCACACTAGATCATTTCATTCATAATATTCAACAATTACCACACAACATTCAAACCAAACTCTCAACATCTTCCCCTAATTGCTAATATATCACAACAATCAAAAAATTATTAAATTTCTAAAATTTTCAAATTTGATTCGTCCGAGGGGCTTCGTAAATATATCCGCTATTTGTTTTTCCGTGTTGCAATACTTCAGTTCTATTATTCCATCATTAACTTTTTCAGCAATAAAGTGATACCTTACATCAATATGTTTTGATCGTCTGTTAAGTTGATTGTTCTTGATTAAACTTATTGAACTCTGATTATCCACATTCAAAACTGTCGTGATTTTTTCATTGACCAATTCTTCTATCAAAGCTTTCAAAAACAGTATTTCTTTACTTTTACTTCTTTGAAAACAACATCTCTTCTGTTTTCAATTCTCAATTTTCTTTCATCAAATAAACGATATCCATTCAGAGAATATCCAACCAAAATAAAATTTTCTGATCTCGAATCCAATTTCTTCAATGGTCCTAAGTTTTTAGAGAAAACTTCACTCCCGAAAATTCTTAAATTTGATAAATTTGGCTTTTTTCCGGTCCATTTTTCTATTGGTGTCACATCAACCGTTTGAGTAGGACTTCTATTCAATAAATAAGTTGCAAATCTCACTGCTTCTCCCCAAAACGATTTTTCAAAATTCGAGTCGAAAATTAAAGCACGAGCTTTTTCCATCAAAGTTCTGTTTAGTCTTTCAGCCTTCCCATTAAGTTGAGGTGTGTGTGGAATTGAATAGTCAAAAACAATTCCCTTTTTCTTCGACCATTCTTTTAAATTTTTATTAACAAATTCGCCACCATTGTCGCATCTTATTTTTGATATTTTCATATTTTTAAACGCTTCTACCTCTTCCACGTATTCTTTTAAATATTCTGCAACCTCCGATTTGTTGGTCAATAAATAGACTACACTGTAGTGAGTAAAATCATCCAAGAGAGTCAGGAAATACTTCTTCTCATCCCAAGTTTCAGGATCAATCGGTCCACAGACATCAGTATGTATTATTTCTAATGGTCTAAGTGCACGTTCTCTCACCGTATTAAATGGTAGTCTAGTTTGCTTCGCTTTTAAACAGATTTCGCAAATTTCTTCCGTGTCGTTACAATCGGCCTTCGTCAAATCTATTCCCGTAGACAAGTCCAGTAACTTCTTCATGTTTTTCTTGCCCAAATGACCTAATCTTCTATGCCAAATATCCAATTTGTCGTCTTTCTTCTCAGTTAAAAGATTTTCTTCGTTTTCCTTAGCTTCTTCTAAGTCAAAATCAATACTCCACGACCCATTTTTCTTTTTACCTTCCAGAACTTTCTCATTATCCTTCATAATGATTACTTTTTCATTTGTGAACAAGACTTCGCCTCCATTTTTAGTTACTTCATTTACCGAAAAAAGATTTTTCCTCACTTCCGGTACATAAAGCACATTTTTTAGCAAACAATCCTTTCCTTCTATTGTACCAATTCCTTCTACAAAAATTTTCTCATTCTTCTTAGCGACAGATATTTCTGATTTGATTTCTTTCAAATTCCCAAATGATTTCTTGTTATTTGACATATGTGAGGTGCATCCAGAATCGACAATAAAACTGTTCATACCAATGGTCATATTATCTTCAACTTCGGCATTCAAAGATGTCAAAAACGCAATTTTCTTTTTATAATCTCCTTTGTTTTCTTTATTTTCATAATTCTTTCTGAAGAAACAGTCTTCTTCGGCGTGATTAGTCTTCTTACAAATTGAGCATTGCTTTCTTCGTTCTTTTCTACAAAATCTTGCAAGATGACCTGGTGTTCCACACTTGTGACATGTTCTCTCTTCCCTGTATACAGCTTCATTTTTATTTTTACAAAATTTTGCATAATGTCCAACTCTTTTACATATATAGCATCGTTTTTCCGCTGCATTGAACGCAATAGCATTTTCAGATTCGTTTTCTTTATTCTTGGACTCCTCAGATATCAATCTTGAAGTTAAATTCGCTAAAGTTCTTTCATCTCGCGGAGAAGAATCCCAAGCAGTCGAAAAATATCTATATTTCTCTGGCAGTGTAGATAAAATCTTCGAAATTATCATATCATCTTCAATATTTTGTTTTAATAATTTTAAACGATATGCCAGATTTTCAATTTTACTTATGTGCAAATTCATGTCATTACCTTTCTCAAAGCTTAAATTGAAGAACTCTTCAAGTAAATTACCTTTGTGTTCTTCGTCATCTTTTTGAAAAATGCTGCACAACTTCTTATACATTTCGTTTGCCGTTTTACAATTCATTATATGCATCAGAATCTTCTTTTCAATCGTCGCTATTATTAGTCTTTGCGCTTTTGCATCCTTTTTCAACCATTCATTCTTGTCTTTATCTTCTGCTTGTTCTTCTAACTTCGTTTTACCATCAACTATCGACCACAACTCCAGTGACTTGAATATTATAACAATCTGAAAATTCCACATGTTGAAGGTCTCTGCATTACACAGTTTTTCCACATCTCTTCCTGCATCTTCCATTGATGATGCCATATCGTTTTCGATTTTACGGTTTTTACTTTGGTTTTTACTTTTACGATTTCTTACTTCGGTTTTTACTTTTACAGTTTTTTAACTTCGCTTCTTACGATTTTTCTTGGAGCCTTTCTGGGGGCTATTCTTGGCCCATAACCTGATGAGCCCTAGAAGACTTCAATAAAGCGTAGAAACAGTTTTAAAGGGAGAATTGTATTTTTACTACTTCTGTCAATATATTACGGATCCGTCTGGACTCTTGAGGAGGACGGACGTGTTTCTTGACAGTCTCGGCTTGTACACCCCGTACAAAGAAAGTGCTCGAGTTTCATGTTATGTGAGGTGATGTGATGTGATGTGATGTGATGTGATTCACGATACCGGTGTGAATATAGGTGCGGCAGGTGAAACAGGTACACGAGCAAGCAGGTAGCCAGGTACCGACTGAAGAGCGCTAAACCTGAGTACCGAACCACACTCTATATCTACACCAACCGGGGATCACCTAAAGCTGAGTCAAATCAAACATAACCGTAACATTAGATTAGACTAGAATAAGTAGATCAACATAACCGCATGAAAATAATTTCAAATCGAACGTGATACCAGTCTCATACCGATAATGGGGGAGCATTTACAACGACCGGGGCACCAAAATCTCTACCTGCTAGCGTTGGGTAGGAACCCTCTAGCGTGCCTCTGGCCTAAAAGCACACCGCACGAAGAACATTTCTACCCCTGTCATAAATAAACGTTCGCTTCATAATAAGAAAGTTCCAAGACGACCCAAACACGTGCAAACCATAACTCAAACACCGCGAAACGGCGGAATAGTATTTTAAGATTCTTGAACGGACCCTTCCAGTTTTTAACCGTAATAAAATAAACACGCAGGTCAAAAATCTTTCACACGTTTCAGCTTTCTAACCCAAAACTCTTAGCTATACCCATAGAGGAGATATTCCTTGGCTGTACCATAATAAATCAGACTCACAACACACACACAAGCAAATATGGAGACAATCAAGACACTGCGACAATCACGAAAATTCCCGCCGACGGAAACTGTACCTTCTATGAAGACGAAGTGGAGAAAACCAACAAAGTTTACCAAATCAAGGAAACATGGACTCAAAAAGGAGCATGGAACTCAAAAAGGAGCATGAACCGCGAAGTACTACACGGACAAATAAAAACACAAGAAAAGTGAAAAAACACGCCTTCTAGCAAACCACAATAGAAAAAGCAAGGAAAAAAACAAACACTCCAAGAACAACCGGATAGAATGGACAACGAGTAAGGCAACGCTAAAAAGTCAATCGGGGAGGGTATATGTCGCACCAGAAACAGAGAAGAAACAAGAAGACATGGGAGAATAACGAGGAAAGCGGAAAAGAATAAAAACACGAAGAACAACACAGTGAAGTGTGGTCGAGGGCAGCAACGCAGGTGAAGTACGACAACCTTCAGTGACAATGAAGTGCAAGTAACAGTGGAGTGCAGCGACAGGGGAGTGCAGTGACACGGGTGAAGTGTGGCAATAATCAGTGACAAAAAAGTGCGATGATAGTGGAGTGTGGTGGATAGTGTAATGACCGTGCAAAGGGGGGCGATAGGCATCAGTGTCAACTGTGGTGTCAATAAAGAGTGTGGAGTGCAGTGACACGGGTGAAGTGCGGCAATAAAGTGATGATGATGAAATGGAATGAAAGAAATGGAATACAAAGGAACTATGAAAAGGGAATTTCAGCGAATGTTCGAAGGACCGGAAACAGAAAGCTGGGATGAAGACACGGACCAACGGAGGGCGGCGACCGGGCGCTCAGTTAAGTTCTGTGATTGGAGAAATGAAAGTGCAGTGATAGAAATAGCCTCGGAAATAGCAAAAGGAAAAGTGCAGTGATTGAAATATGACACCAACAAAAAAGGAAGAAACTGGGAAACACGAACTCGTGAGGGTCAGCACACAACGAAGGGGGCCTAAATCCTACACATTCCACAGGAAACCGAACAGCCAAAATTCGTCGGCCCGCAAAAGGGAGGGGGAGGGTGTGAAGTGCGGACACGAAGTTAGTAGAACAATAATAATACAATAACTTTATTACAGCTAACACTAACACAAATGAAAAGAAGAATCCTTCAACCTTCACTATCCGTCCTGATTTACCCTGCCACACGTGCTGCGGAGGAGTTTTTCCACCCAGTGTGAAGCGTGAACCTCCTCAACCGTGTGTGTCCCGGCACGGCGGGATACCCGTGAGCGGCCACCGGCCAAGCACACACGGGCCTCATGTCATGTCATGTTCTGTCAATATATTACAAATCAGATTATAATTATTATTCCATTTTCATAGTAACATCCATTCATTCACACTAGATCATTTCATTCATAATATTCAACAATTACCACACAACATTCAAACCAAACTCTCAACATCTTCCCCTAATTGTTAATATATCACAACAATCAAAAAATTATTAAATTTCTAAAGTTTTCAAATTTGATTCGTCCGAGGGGCTTCGTAAATATATCCGCTATTTGTTTTTCCGTGTTGCAATACTTCAGTTCTATTATTCCATCATTAACTTTTTCAGCAATAAAGTGATACCTTACATCAATATGTTTTGATCGTCTGTTAAGTTGATTGTTCTTGATTAAACTTATTGAACTCTGATTATCCACATTCAAAACTGTCGTGATTTTTTCATTGACCAATTCTTCTATCAAAGCTTTCAAAAACAGTATTTCTTTACTTTTACTTCTTTGAAAACAACATCTCTTCTGTTTTCAATTCTCAATTTTCTTTCATCAAATAAACGATATCCATTCAGAGAATATCCAACCAAAATAAAATTTTCTGATCTCGAATCCAATTTCTTCAATGGTCCTAAGTTTTTAGAGAAAACTTCACTCCCGAAAATTCTTAAATTTGATAAATTTGGCTTTTTTCCGGTCCATTTTTCTATTGGTGTCACATCAACCGTTTGAGTAGGACTTCTATTCAATAAATAAGTTGCAAATCTCACTGCTTCTCCCCAAAACGATTTTTCAAAATTCGAGTCGAAAATTAAAGCACGAGCTTTTTCCATCAAAGTTCTGTTTAGTCTTTCAGCCTTCCCATTAAGTTGAGGTGTGTGTGGAATTGAATAGTCAAAAACAATTCCCTTTTTCTTCGACCATTCTTTTAAATTTTTATTAACAAATTCGCCACCATTGTCGCATCTTATTTTTGATATTTTCATATTTTTAAACGCTTCTACCTCTTCCACGTATTCTTTTAAATATTCTGCAACCTCCGATTTGTTGGTCAATAAATAGACTACACTGTAGTGAGTAAAATCATCCAAGAGAGTCAGGAAATACTTCTGCTCATCCCAAGTTTCAGGATCAATCGGTCCACAGACATCAGTATGTATTATTTCTAATGGTCTAAGTGCACGTTCTCTCACCGTATTAAATGGTAGTCTAGTTTGCTTCGCTTTTAAACAGATTTCGCAAATTTCTTCCGTGTCGTTACAATCGGCCTTCGTCAAATCTATTCCCGTAGACAAGTCCAGTAACTTCTTCATGTTTTTCTTGCCCAAATGACCTAATCTTCTATGCCAAATATCCAATTTGTCGTCTTTCTTCTCAGTTAAAAGATTTTCTTCGTTTTCCTTAGCTTCTTCTAAGTCAAAATCAATACTCCACGACCCATTTTTCTTTTTACCTTCCAGAACTTTCTCATTATCCTTCATAATGATTACTTTTTCATTTGTGAACAAGACTTCGCCTCCATTTTTAGTTACTTCATTTACCGAAAAAAGATTTTTCCTCACTTCCGGTACATAAAGCACATTTTTTAGCAAACAATCCTTTCCTTCTATTGTACCAATTCCTTCTACAAAAATTTTCTCATTCTTCTTAGCGACAGATATTTCTGATTTGATTTCTTTCAAATTCCCAAATGATTTCTTGTTATTTGACATATGTGAGGTGCATCCAGAATCGACAATAAAACTGTTCATACCAATGGTCATATTATCTTCAACTTCGGCATTCAAAGATGTCAAAAACGCAATTTTCTTTTTATAATCTCCTTTGTTTTCTTTATTTTCATAATTCTTTCTGAAGAAACAGTCTTCTTCGGCGTGATTAGTCTTCTTACAAATTGAGCATTGCTTTCTTCGTTCTTTTCTACAAAATCTTGCAAGATGACCTGGTGTTCCACACTTGTGACATGTTCTCTCTTCCCTGTATACAGCTTCATTTTTATTTTTACAAAATTTTGCATAATGTCCAACTCTTTTACATATATAGCATCGTTTTTCCGCTGCATTGAACGCAATAGCATTTTCAGATTCGTTTTCTTTATTCTTGGACTCCTCAGCTATCAATCTTGAAGTTAAATTCGCTAAAGTTCTTTCATCTCGCGGAGAAGAATCCCAAGCAGTCGAAAAATATCTATATTTCTCTGGCAGTGTAGATAAAATCTTCGAAATTATCATATCATCTTCAATATTTTGTTTTAATAATTTTAAACGATATGCCAGATTTTCAATTTTACTTATGTGCAAATTCATGTCATTACCTTTCTCAAAGCTTAAATTGAAGAACTCTTCAAGTAAATTACCTTTGTGTTCTTCGTCATCTTTTTGAAAAATGCTGCACAACTTCTTATACATTTCGTTTGCCGTTTTACAATTCATTATATGCATCAGAATCTTCTTTTCAATCGTCGCTATTATTAGTCTTTGCGCTTTTGCATCCTTTTTCAACCATTCATTCTTGTCTTTATCTTCTGCTTGTTCTTCTAACTTCGTTTTACCATCAACTATCGACCACAACTCCAGTGACTTGAATATTATAACAATCTGAAAATTCCACATGTTGAAGGTCTCTGCATTACACAGTTTTTCCACATCTCTTCCTGCATCTTCCATTGATGATGCCATATCGTTTTCGATTTTACGGTTTTTACTTTGGTTTTTACTTTTACGATTTCTTACTTCGGTTTTTACTTTTACAGTTTTTTAACTTCGCTTCTTACGATTTTTCTTGGAGCCTTTCTGGGGGCTATTCTTGGCCCATAACCTGATGAGCCCTAGAAGACTTCAATAAAGCGTAGAAACAGTTTTAAAGGGAGAATTGTATTTTTACTACTTCTGTCAATATATTACGGATCCGTCTGGACTCTTGAGGAGGACGGACGTGTTTCTTGACAGTCTCGGCTTGTACACCCCGTACAAAGAAAGTGCTCGAGTTTCATGTTATGTGAGGTGATGTGATGTGATGTGATGTGATGTGATTCACGATACCGGTGTGAATATAGGTGCGGCAGGTGAAACAGGTACACGAGCAAGCAGGTAGCCAGGTACCGACTGAAGAGCGCTAAACCTGAGTACCGAACCACACTCTATATCTACACCAACCGGGGATCACCTAAAGCTGAGTCAAATCAAACATAACCGTAACATTAGATTAGACTAGAATAAGTAGATCAACATAACCGCATGAAAATAATTTCAAATCGAACGTGATACCAGTCTCATACCGATAATGGGGGAGCATTTACAACGACCGGGGCACCAAAATCTCTACCTGCTAGCGTTGGGTAGGAACCCTCTAGCGTGCCTCTGGCCTAAAAGCACACCGCACGAAGAACATTTCTACCCCTGTCATAAATAAACGTTCGCTTCATAATAAGAAAGTTCCAAGACGACCCAAACACGTGCAAACCATAACTCAAACACCGCGAAACGGCGGAATAGTATTTTAAGATTCTTGAACGGACCCTTCCAGTTTTTAACCGTAATAAAATAAACACGCAGGTCAAAAATCTTTCACACGTTTCAGCTTTCTAACCCAAAACTCTTAGCTATACCCATAGAGGAGATATTCCTTGGCTGTACCATAATAAATCAGACTCACAACACACACACAAGCAAATATGGAGACAATCAAGACACTGCGACAATCACGAAAATTCCCGCCGACGGAAACTGTACCTTCTATGAAGACGAAGTGGAGAAAACCAACAAAGTTTACCAAATCAAGGAAACATGGACTCAAAAAGGAGCATGGAACTCAAAAAGGAGCATGCACCGCGAAGTACTACACGGACAAATAAAAACACAAGAAAAGTGAAAAAACACGCCTTCTAGCAAACCACAATAGAAAAAGCAAGGAAAAAAACAAACACTCCAAGAACAACCGGATAGAATGGGCAACGAGTAAGGCAACGCTAAAAAGTCAATCGGGGAGGGTATATGTCGCACCAGAAACAGAGAAGAAACAAGAAGACATGGGAGAATAACGAGGAAAGCGGAAAAGAATAAAAACACGAAGAACAACACAGTGAAGTGTGGTCGAGGGCAGCAACGCAGGTGAAGTACGACAACCTTCAGTGACAATGAAGTGCAAGTAACAGTGGAGTGCAGCGACAGGGGAGTGCAGTGACACGGGTGAAGTGTGGCAATAATCAGTGACAAAAAAGTGCGATGATAGTGGAGTGTGGTGGATAGTGTAATGACCGTGCAAAGGGGGGCGATAGGCATCAGTGTCAACTGTGGTGTCAATAAAGAGTGTGGAGTGCAGTGACACGGGTGAAGTGCGGCAATAAAGTGATGATGATGAAATGGAATGAAAGAAATGGAATACAAAGGAACTATGAAAAGGGAATTTCAGCGAATGTTCGAAGGACCGGAAACAGAAAGCTGGGATGAAGACACGGACCAACGGAGGGCGGCGACCGGGCGCTCAGTTAAGTTCTGTGATTGGAGAAATGAAAGTGCAGTGATAGAAATAGCCTCGGAAATAGCAAAAGGAAAAGTGCAGTGATTGAAATATGACACCAACAAAAAAGGAAGAAACTGGGAAACACGAACTCGTGAGGGTCAGCACACAACGAAGGGGGCCTAAATCCTACACATTCCACAGGAAACCGAACAGCCAAAATTCGTCGGCCCGCAAAAGGGAGGGGGAGGGTGTGAAGTGCGGACACGAAGTTAGTAGAACAATAATAATACAATAACTTTATTACAGCTAACACTAACACAAATGAAAAGAAGAATCCTTCAACCTTCACTATCCGTCCTGATTTACCCTGCCACACGTGCTGCGGAGGAGTTTTTCCACCCAGTGTGAAGCGTGAACCTCCTCAACCGTGTGTGTCCCGGCACGGCGGGATACCCGTGAGCGGCCACCGGCCAAGCACACACGGGCCTCATGTCATGTCATGTTCTGTCAATATATTACAAATCAGATTATAATTATTATTCCATTTTCATAGTAACATCCATTCATTCACACTAGATCATTTCATTCATAATATTCAACAATTACCACACAACATTCAAACCAAACTCTCAACATCTTCCCCTAATTGTTAATATATCACAACAATCAAAAAATTATTAAATTTCTAAAATTTTCAAATTTGATTCGTCCGAGGGGCTTCGTAAATATATCCGCTATTTGTTTTTCCGTGTTGCAATACTTCAGTTCTATTATTCCATCATTAACTTTTTCAGCAATAAAGTGATACCTTACATCAATATGTTTTGATCGTCTGTTAAGTTGATTGTTCTTGATTAAACTTATTGAACTCTGATTATCCACATTCAAAACTGTCGTGATTTTTTCATTGACCAATTCTTCTATCAAAGCTTTCAAAAACAGAACAGAATCTGACGAAATTTGTTCCAGTCGGCCTTATGGAATTTGTATCGTGTTACGTGAGGTGGCTCAAGCTCAGACGAGTCCGTTGTCAACACGATGGGAAAGTGATCACTCATGCCGCAGTCGGGGAGAATTTTCCATGACACTTTCGGAGCTAGCACTGGTGAAGCGATGAATACATCCACCACACTACTTTTTTGCTGAGGATTGCTAAATCTGATTGGGGACCCGTCATTAAGAATGATCGCACCAAGGTCTTCCACCAACTCCTCAATCCTACGACCATTAAAATTGGCCATATCAGCACCCCATTGGGCGCTGTTCCCATTAAGATCTCCGAGGATAAGGTATTGATCAGTCGCGAAGGGACCAATGGATTGAAGAAAAAGGTCTTTGTCCAGATTGATAGACGGTGGGCAGTACACATTAAAAATATTCACGCCCGCTACTCTGATGCCCAGCATCTGAAAGGGAGCGCGGAGGATACAATTGATGTCCAACACAGAGAAATAATTGTTAATTTTCTAGATCTGACATATCGGGGAGTGAATGTGAAGTAGAGCTAGGGGAACGCGATCCCCCTGAGTTGTGTATCATTGCTTGTATGATTTGTGTATTACCGATTTGCGATGACTGAGTTGATTGAGATTGCGACTGCATGTATTCGTGAGGAGAGACTTCCATGATCTCCACAAAATTGGGAGTCCGGGTTAGGTTGGATGAATCCGTTTTTGAATGCTTGTATTAAAGCAACCCTAAAATTGGTGACCTCGGGGAGATTGGTCGACTGTTGCCATTTAAGCACATGGCGTGCGCATCTTTGTCATAACCCGCCGATGCAGGTTTTCTTTTCCGTTCCGGGCCCGATCTAGTTATTTGGCTAAAGGATGGAACCCTATTATTACCCTGAGAGATTAAAGATCTGCGTTCTTGGGTAGATTGGAAATTTAACGTCTTGTCGTTATTCTTTCTGCGCAACTCGGGGAAATCCGACCTAGCCAGCCAGTTTTGCGCCTCCGCGTGGTTGTTATTATTTGAGCCTGCTTTCGGGAGCCTTTGATTGACCTCGAAAAAAGAAATATTCTCCATCGCCATTTAAATTCGGAGATTTTTTTGTCTGGAGAATTCCTGACACTGGTTAGAAGTCGACTTGTGGTCACCTCCACAGTGACAGCACTTAGGAGGTGCTTGACATAAGAAGGAAGCTCTTGCCTCTTCGCTCTCGAACGAATGAGTTTCCGAACACATCTGACATTTAGGCGATCTGTTATTACATTGGGTTTTGGTATGGCCGTACCTAAGACAATTGTAGCATTGAATTACTGGAATTATGTATGGCTCCACTTTCATCGGTAGCGAAAAAATCAAAATTTCCTTAGGTAAGTACTTCCCTGCGAATGTAAACTGTACCGTAGTTGTGGGAGTAAAGGACGACTGACCTTGGTCCCCCACTGTCCTTCTATTAAGTCTGCGGAAGCTCAAAATTTCTGCGTCAGATTGTGAAAAAAGGACAATTTCTTCCTCTGACAAAGATTTATCCACCGACCGGACAATGCCTTTCGACTGTACCAAGTGACTCGGTACAAAAAGTTCAAACCCCATGTCAATAATGTTTTTATTACTTAGTTTGCAGCTTGGTAGGATTTAAATTCAACGCTTATTCGATTTCTGCCTTTTTTCGAGAGGGATTTTATCTCTGCGACTTTTTGTTGGTGTAAGAGTTTTGCCATGCCCAGGTGATGATAATTGCCCGCATTCAAGTTACTAGTACTTTGCATCAAAACTACGAAAGGGCCAAAATCTGTCTGACGATATTTTAATTTATCTTCATCAGGAGGGATCTTATCAGGCCCCGACCTGGGGGGCCCCGATGAAACGGACATGCTATGAAAAACCACAAATCAGCGTGCAAGAAGCGAATATACGTGCGAAATTCTAACTACTGAATTGAAAAGCGATTTACACAAAGCAAGGAAAAGCAGATAAAGAGGGGAATTAATTACTCACAGAGGATGATCTGGATTGTCACTGATTAGCACTCTCGAATTGTTTCTTCCGGAGACCTTTCACTGGACGTCCGATCACTTCGGGAGCTTGATCAAGAATCCAATCCAGTGAATTTATTTCTCGATTTTCTGGCAAGTCACGGAAGCATTTGCCTACTTCTAATAGGATTGTTTTCTATGACTGAGATGTTCATTTTTCGGCCAAATTCTACGATGCCTATTGGATAGAAATAAGCGTCATCATTTCTGATTGGTTGTGAAGATAACTCTCAAATGTTTCGGCCAATGTCAAAGGCATAAATGAACAAGTCTATTCAATATTGAACATAAGTGACACTGTTGCCAGCTGTTTTTAAGAAATTATTTGAAATAAACCGATGAACAGCTCCAAAATAAGCAACTAGCGCTCAATAATGAACTGTTTCAATAATGGTCATACAGAATAAGACCGATTAGGCTCAGAGCGGGTTGAAACGACAAAACAAATAATAGCTAATAATAACCACCTCTCATGTATTATTTATAATCAGGGATGGAAGAAATACCTACAATTTTTACGTGCAGTGCCAAAAAGGCCGTATTGTGGGAAATTAAGAAAATCATCTGTATTGTTGATTGCCTGCATCGATTTATTCATTTAAACTACAGATTTATGAAATAAAATCGAAATGTTTTTTCACAAGATTCTTAGCCGCATGCCACCCCATACGTACAGTCCAATTTTCAAGAGAAGGAACTTACGTCATGAATTTAATAACGGGCTTCGCGCTACGTTATTGTCAGGCAGTACATGTTGAAAAGAGACATTACGAACATTCATGTCTTCCCAAAACTTCTATAAGAATGCATGAGAATGATAAAGATAGCATTCATAAAATACCTCTTATCCTCTCATGGATAGATCTTTTAATTGTTGCCACAATCATCACCATGGAAAATATGAAAAACTTAGGCCTAATCTCTACTTAGTGCGAACGGCGCAAACGGTCATGAGTTCACAACCTCCATTCGCTGTCAAACTGAATTGTCAACTGTAAGATTGTGTCAAGAACTGATATTTATTAAGTAGTTTTCAGATGAGGCAGAATGATAGGCATAGCCTAACTTTATGTCAAATTTATTCGAACGCACCGTACTCAGTATCTTTTGGTGCAGGGTGAACTTGACTTTGGAGGGGGGTATTCTCAGACGGCCCACCGAAATACGGAGCGCTCGAATAAATTTGAGTGAGATGCGCGCCTGTCACTCGAAATACCAGTCAAACGTCACGCCCGACAAACGTCTTGTATGGAACGCCGTTTTACTATTAATTATGCACACTACTTCGGGTGGCTCAACATTAATTTTCTCAGTGTATCTTGTAAAAATCAAAACGTTATCGAGTCAGTAGAACATCAAATGTAAATGAATGTTGTTTCGGAAAAAGACATTGTTCGATGTTGCATCAAAACAATACACCCGCATATTGTACCTCAACAGACAATATGCAACGACATGCGAATTACTACTTGCAACGACGTGCGACTTGCTACTTGCCCCTAGACCTGCATCTCACTACTTACAATGACATGTAATCAACAATATACTCGCACATTGAACTGCAATCTACAATCTGCAATGTGCAGCGACTTGCGAGTTACTACTTACAGTTAGCAGTTAACTGCGAGTTCGCATTTTACTACGACATGCAACCAACAATATACTCAAACAGTTGAACCGCAACCTACAATCTGCAATGTGCAGCGACTTGCGAGTTACTACTTACAGTTAGCAGTTAGCTGCGAGTTCTCATTTTACTACGACATGCAACTAGCAGTATACTCGAACCTCAACCTACAATCTGCAATGTGCAACGACTTGAGGGTTCGGACTTTACTACATACAGGGTGCTCAATCTCAAACTTCTCATCCTAGATTTCTCGCTTACTAATATTTTCTCAGGAAACAGCCGAGACACGTCGATTTTATTTTCGAGGGGGACATACGGTCAACGAAATATCGATTTCGTTGTGGAACCCGCTAAGTCAGGGTAGCTGCCGTTTCAATAATTTCAAATGGCACAATGGGTCAAGTGACACTTCATTTTGAGGGGTAATGAGTGATCTGGGTCTTGAAGGAGTTGCTAATATCGAATAGGTAATTTCATAAAATTCTGAGCAATGCCCAAACAGCTCGAGTAAAAGCGGTCAGTCTGTAAATCACTACTTCTTCGTCGCACCCCCCGGTAATGCAGGGCATCTGCAGCTAAGAGAAGGAGACGAACAGGGATCAGCCGGCGCCACAAAGCGGGCAAAATTTCGATTAAGGGAGACAACCCCGACAGAAAAATCCACCCGTCAGCATAGTAGTCGTGCTGTCTCGGCGTTCTTAAGACTACCCACGTGTTTGTGCCGTGCGTGGCGTTCCGTAGGGGTGGATGAAGGAATCCTGGTGGTTGAGCCTTACCTTTGGTGGGCAACACGCCACTTTGGCCTGGATTTCACCTCAAGACGGGCGGTCAAGACTAACCCCACCTTGATCAATCGGCTGCGCCGTCCCGTAAGAGGGCTGGGTGAGCCCTTGGCGTGCAGAGGGGTGCGCAGCGGGCGCGCACCTTTGGTTTCCAAGGTGCGTGGCTTGCTCGTGGGGGCTATATCTCGCGAGTAGCCCTGGCGTCCTTTTGGCGTCCCCGTGTTGGACACCGTGGTGGGTGGGGAGCTCGTGAGACAAAGTTTTCGTTTGTTAGTATGGAATCCAAAAATCCTGAAACCAAAACCCATGAGGCTGGATCGCAAGACCAAATAATAAGTAAGCCCCGGAAACGGAATTCCGGAGTTGAACAAAAGAGGCGACAGAAGTTGAGGCAGACGGCTTTAGTGGCTACCGGCAACACCTCTACCGCGAAAAGGGTCACTCTCCAAGATTCAAAGGGTCCCAGCTCCCTAGCTGAGGGTCGGAAGCCTCAGGGCGGAGAACCTACACCGGGCGGCGGGCACCCCACGCAAAAGAAGAGGCAGAGATCCGATGGCTCCTCCGCTCACTCTCCAGGTGTCAATCCCAACAAGAGAGTTGCGCGGCAGGCGAGCGAGATGTCTGGCCCTTCAAAATGGCCCTCCGGACCTGTTCCGGATGGGACCTATAGTGAGATGGTTGGCGCTCACCTGAGAGTGGCAATCATCTACAAGCAGGACTAGGACTCTAATTCCCTCGGCAGGATCAAACCTGCCTGGGTCGAGTTATTGCAGGCCAGGTTGACGGAATGTCTGGATAGGGAACTGTCCAGGGATTCGGCAAGCCCACCTATTTGTCGGTCCTGGAACTACTCACAGGAGGTCCTTAAGATCAACTGTGAAAATGACGGTTCTTTAGCTTGGCTAAAGAAAACCATTGCAGAATTGCCCCCCCCCCCCCCCCTTAATGGGAAGGTGCAATGCTGGACGTCAGCCCTGTGGATCAGCTACCAAAGCTGACCAAGATGACTCTGTGGATTCCGGGCGAACCGGCGGAAACGGAGGTAGTCTTGCGACGCTTGGCGGCCCAAAATTCATGGGCAAAAGTCGGGGAGTGGATGACCTTCCACACCGCGGCCAAGGATGTCCCGAAAGGGACACTTCTTGTCTTTAATGTGAGGGGGGCCGTCGTCAAATCCTTCGCGGGCAAACAAGAGAGGCTGAACTATTTGTTCACCTCCCTAAAGGTTAAGTTTCACCAGGCCGCCTCCACTGTTCGCAGTGAGGTCGATGCTCTCTCCCAGGAGGACGAACAGTCGCCCGACTGGGCGGCCTCCTCGACGGCCACAGGACCGTCCGTCGTTTGAGGAACCAGGCTGTCTTTTGACAACCTGGTCCTTCTTTAACTGTTGCGGATCACGGATGGCGACCAAAGTAAGTTTCATACAAACAAACCTTTAACACTCCCGGGCGGCGGTGGCAACTCTGTGCCGCCACCTGGACAGCGTTAAAACCACAATAGTCCTTATCCGGGAGCCCTAGTGCGTGAAAGGCCAGGTCTGTGAACTGGGCAAATTAAGTGGTACCGTATATGTAACACAAAATGTTGACAGGCCTGGGACGTGTATATATGTTACCGTCAAAACCCGAAATCAGTTGAAACTAGTCTTAACTAGTTAAAACTAAATTTCACCAGTAGGGTTTGAGAAACCTAGTATTAACTAGTCAATTCTAGAAATCACCATGAGCATTTGGTAAACCTGGTTTTGACTAGTGAAAACCCGAAGTAACCAGGTGAACTTTGTGAATACCCGAATTGTAACTATTTTCGGTTCGAATTCGGTTTTTTACTGAAAAAATCAGGGAAAACCAGTTCCAACCAATGCATTATTGATTAATACTACTTTTATCAGAATCTCATGAATAATAACGTGAATTTACTAGTTCTTATCTACATTTTCACAGAATCACTATGTTTAATTTGGTTTTTATATTGTTTTGCCAAGCGTACTTCTACTTATGATCTATTCAGTTTTGTAGTGCGGACCTAAATGGTGATTTGGTTTTGTTAGGTTTTGCCATGGTGTTGTAACTAAATCAATCGAAATAAAATGAACAGTGGGCTGTTGCCATAAAATATTGAACGTCAAGAAATTTTATATTTTGACATCGATCGGGATTTCAGTTTTCCCAAAGTGTACTTATTTCCTGTAATTTAAACCATCTCCAAATGTAAAAGACACAAGAAAGAAATAAAAGTAACGCACGTTGACTTAGAAATAGAAAATAGTGAATACTGCTCCAAAGGAAGGAGTAATCTTGAGAAAATTAACTAAATTTTAACCAAATTAACGACTGAGAATTTGTGTGAGTGTATCAAATATTGAAGAAAATAGAGACATGTAGTTATCTTAATTGAACAATGAACTGATTACTTCCGAATAAATGAAAATTCAGTGTTATTTGGAGCAGACAGAAAAACGGCTAACCTATTTTCAAAAGCCCGCATTTCTATTTACATTATGCCAAAATTCGTGACAGAAAGGTTGTGTTACAATGACAAAATTACCAAAACGTCAAATTCTCCTTCGCACTACATAACTGAATGGACTTTACAATAATTCAAGTCTTATGAAAAATTATTCATCACTTACTACATACTCACCTACCTATTTTTATTCCAATAAAAACTATAGTTCCAATTAATCATTTATTTGTAAAATGCACATTTGTATGGAATAAAACTGAATTTCGCGTTTATATTTATATGATTCTGTTGAAACTAGTATTAACTAATCATGCATTGGTTAGAACTGGTTTTCCCTGAATTTTTCAGTAAAAAAGCGAATTAGAACTGAAAACAGTTACAATTCTGGTATTTACAAAGTCAGCCGGTTACTTCAGGTTTTCACTAGTCAAAACCAGGTTTACCAAAAGCCCATGGAGATTTCTAGAATTGACTAGTTAATACTAGGTTCCTCAAATACGACTTGTGTATTCTAGTTTCAACTAGTTAAAACTAGTTTTAACTGATTTCGGGTTTTGACGGTAACATATACATACCGAGGCAATTTCAAGCCAACCTAGTAGTACCGCAGTTCCGCACAGGGGACCTAACGGCTGTACGTGTCAGCTGCGATACGGGGGATGGGCAACAAAAAAATGAAATCATCGCATCAATCTACCTGCCGATCAACTCGATAGGACCCCCACCTCCAAGAGAGATGACGGACCTCGTCGAGTACTGTGAGACCGGAAATAAACACCTCATTATTGGATGTGATACGAACACTCACCACACAAGTTAGGAGAGCGCCGACAACAACAATCAAGGTAAGACACTACTATAATATATTGCTAGCACTAGTTTAGAAATTGTTAATAGAGGGAGCGAACCAACCTTCGTCACCTCTAGGTGCCAAACAGTGATAGATATCACCCTGGCATCCGCAAACATTTCAAGCAAGATCGCGGATTGGCATGTGGCACCCGGGGTGTCCATGTCCGATTACCGATGGATAAGTTTCAACATAAAGTGCTGTGAAATAGTGAGAAGCCCCCACCGGGACCCCAGGAAGACAGACAGGGAGTATTTTCGTGCGCACCTGGAAAGATCCTTGGGAGCCTCACATATACCACAGGACATTACAACGGTTGAGCAGGTGGAGCATAGCGTTGCATCTGTGAGATCAAGTCTCATCAAATCATATTAAAGTACCTGCTCGCTGCGCACTGCGGCTGTCGGAGGTCGTGCGACACCATGGTAGTGCACAGAACTTGGCAACCTCAGGGCGCGTAGCAGGAAACTCTTCAACAGAGCCAGAACCACCCGAAATGTCACGGACTGGGAAGCTTACAACGAGCACCGGAAAGTGTACAAAGGGTTGATTCGCAAAAGACAACGGGAGGCATGGAGATCGTTCTGTGGTGGCACAGAGTCCATTGCCTCAGCCGCCCGCCTGAAGAAGATCATCTCGAAAGACCCGAATCAACAACCCAGCAGTTTGAAGCGAGGGGACGGTACCTACACTACCGACCTAGCGGAGACTGCGGGGGTGCTGATGGACACACATTTCCCAGATTGTACGGAAGCACCTGACCTTGATTGGCCCGAGTACGTCGCTCCGGACCCTACTGCTGTAGACTGGGCTGTGGCCGCTCGCATTGCAAGTGCTTCAAAACTAGCGTGGGCTATCAAATCGTTCCTTCCTTATAAATCACCCGGGCTGGATGGCGTGTATCCTGCTCTCCTCCACTGGGGTTTGGAGATCATACTAGACCACCTGGTGCGAATCTTCCGGGCGTGTATCGTCCTCAGATACATTCCCGGGGAATGGAGTGAAGTTAAAGTAATATTTATACCAAAACCGGGGAAATCGGACTACTCCGCGGCAAAATCCTAACGTCTTTTCTTTTAAAGACCTTAGAGCGATTGTGCGACAGAGAGATCAGAGGGATACGGAGCTAGTGGAACGCCCTCTTCATCCCAGTCAACACGCATACATCCCAGGAAGATCGACCGAGTCTGCGCTACACGCAGTGGTGAGCAGAATCGAGAGGTCGATGGAGGTCAAATCATCTACCCTGTGAGTGTTTATAGTCATCGAAGGCGCTTTTGACCGACCAACCTTCGAAAGCATAACCAAGGCACTACAGGAACACGCTGTAACCCCCATGTTGTGTGAGCTGATTCGGCATGCCCTGGAGTGACGAGCAATACAGATAAGTGGAGGGGATTGCACCGTCAGACGTGTCGCTATCAAGGGCTGTCCACAGGGTGGAGTCTTATCCCCGCTAATATGGGACATATTAGTTGACGACCTGCTGCGCCGGCTCAATGAGTCGGGGTTCCGCACTATTGGCTATGCAGATGACCTGGCAATCCTGCTTACGGGTAAACATGAGAGCATACTCTGCAACATTATGCAGAGCGCGCTGAACATAGTTGATGAATGGGAAATGTGTGTCCATCAGCACTTCCGCAGTCTCCGCTAAGTCGGTAGTGTAGGCACCGTCCCTTCGCTTCAAACTGCTGGGTTGTTGATTCGGGTCTTTCGAGATGATCTTCTTCAGTCGGACGGCTGAGGCAGTGGACTCTATGCCACCACAGAACGATCTCCATGCTTCCCGTTGTCTTTTGCGAGTCAACCCTTTGTACACTTTCCGGTGCTCCTTGTGAGCTTCTCAGTCCGTGACATTTCGGGTGGTTCTGGCTCTGTTGAAGAGTTTCCTGCTTCGCGCCCTAAGATTGTCAAGCTCTGTGCACCACCATGGTGTCGCACGACCCCCGACAGCCGCAGTGCGCAGCGGGCGGTACTTTCATATGATTTGATGAGACTTGATCTCACAGATGCAACGCCCTGCTCCACCTGCTCAACCGTTGTAATGTCCTGTTGCACATGTGAGGCTACCGAGGATCTTTCCAGGTGCGCACGGAACGACTCCCTGTCTGTCTTCCTGGGGTCCCGGTGGGGGCTGCTCACTATTTCACAGCACTTTATGTTGAAACTTATCCATCGGTGATCGGACATGGACACCCCGGGTGCCACATGCCAATCCGCGATGTTACTTGAAATGTTTGCGGATGCCAGGGTGATATCTATCACTGTTTGGCACCTAGAGGTGACGAAGGTTGGCTCGCTCCCTCTATTAACAATTTCTAAACTAGTGCTAGCAATATATTCTAGTAGTGTCTTACCTCGATTGTTGTTGTCGGCGCTCCCCCATCTTGTGTGGTGACCGTTCGTATCACATCCAATAATGAGGTGTTTATTTCCGGCCTCACAGTACTCGACGAAATCCGTCATCTCTCTTGGAGGTGGGGGTCCTATCGAGTTGATCGGCAGGTAGATTGATGCGATGCTTACATCTTTTTGTTGCCCATCCCCCGTATCGCAGCTGACACGTACAGCCGTTAGGTCCCCGGTGCAGAACTGCGGCACTAGGTTGGCTTGAAATTGCCTCGGTATGTATATACACGTCCCAGGCCTGTCAACATTCTGTGTTACATATACGGTACCACTTAATTTGCCCAGTCCACAGACCTGGCCTTTCACGCACCAGGGCTCCTGGATAAGGGCTATTGTAGTTTTAACGCTGTCCAGGTGGCGGCACAAAGTTGCGACAGCCGCCCGGCAGTGTTGGAGGTTTGTTTGTATGAAACTTACTTTGGTCGCCATCCGTGATCCGCAACAGTTAGGGAAGGACCAGGTTGTCAAAAGACAGCCTGGTTCCTCAAACGACGGACGGTCCTGTGGCCGTCGAGGAGGCCGCCCGGTCGGTCGACTGTTCGTCCTCCTGGGAGAGAGCATCGACCTCACTGCGAACAGTGGAGGCGGCCTGGTGAAACTTCATCTTTAGGGAGGTGAACAAATAGTTCAGCCTCCCTTGTTTGCTTGTGAAGGATTTGACGACGGCCTCCCTCACACCAAAGACAAGAATGGTCCCTTTCGGGACATCCTTGGCCGCGGTGTGGAAGGTCATCCACTCCCCGACTTTTGCCCATGAATTTTGGGCCGCCAAGCGTCGCAAGACTACCTCCGTTTCCGCCGGTTCGCCCGGAATCCACAGAGTCATCTTGTTCAGCTTTGGTAGCTGATCTACAGGGATGACGTCCAGCATTGCACCTTCTCATTGAGGGGGGGGGGGCAATTCTGCAATGGTTTTCTTAAGCCAAGCTAAAGAACTGTCATTTTCACAGTTGATCTTAAGGACCTCCTGTGAGTAGTTCCAGGACCGGAAAATAGGTGGGCTGGCCGAATCCCTGGACAGTTCCTTATAAAGACATTCCGTCAACCTGGCCTGCAATAGCTCAACCCAGGCAGGTTTGATCCTGCCGAGGGAATTAGAGTCCCAGTCCTGAATGTTGATGATTGCCACTCTCAGGTGAGCGCCAACCATCTCGCTATAGGTCCCATCCCGAACAGGTCCGGAGGGCCGTTTTGAAGAGCCAGACATCCCGCCCGCCTGCCGCGCAACTCTCTTGTTGGGATTGACACCCGGAGAGTGAGCGGAGGAGCCATCGGACCTCTGCCTCTTCTTTTGTGTGGGGTACCCGCCGCCCGGTTTCGGTTCTTCGCCCTGAGGCTTCCGATACTCAACCAGGGAGCTGGGACCCTTTGAATCTTGGGGAGTGACCCCCTTCGCGGTAGAGGTGTTGCCGGTAGCCACTAAAGCCGCCTGCCTCAACCTCCGTCGCTTCTTTTGTTGAGCTCCGGAAATCCGTTTCCGGGGCTCACTTATTTTATGAGTTCACTCTTAGAAAAAAATAGTTATCATAACTAGAATTTAGTGGAGTCAACTAAATTTTTTGGTTGAAAGTCGCAACTAAAACGTTCGTTGATGGAACTATTCAATTTTGGTTACTGCCGTTTAGTTGCTGTCAATAACTTCATTGCAGTTATTACATCCAAATTATATTTAGTTATGTCAACTAAAAATATTCATTTAAGAAAACGAAATAAGATTTGTTATTCAAACAAAATGTGTTCATTTCCACAAATGACAATTTTTGTAGCTTCAATGCACTTGTATAGGTTACAAAAACAATTATATTTACTAGAACCAGTTTATTCATTATACATATTTATAATTTGAGTATAAAAATACTAAATACCTACAAGCTTACAAGTAACGAAATATTCAAAAATTAAATTCGCATGTCAGTACGTACATGTTTCAATTAATAGTATTATCTCCATGCACCTCCATGGTTGAAAATTTTTAAATGGTTCTTAAAACCATGGCGACCCCGACTTGCCGCTGACCAGGAACAACCGATTAGACTTTTAGAAAATCGCTGCAAAAACAAACTTTTTGAAACAAAGACAATTATATTTGCATTATTTTTACCTGCAAATATGGCGATGCATTCTTCTGGATCCAAGCTTTCGAAGTTTCTTCTGTCATTATGACTATCTTTAAAAGAAAAATACACAGGTATATTTACTTCAAAACGGTTTTGAAATTATTGATGTCCATATGCATGTATACACAGTAAAATTATATATGTGCTACTAAGGTAATGTAAATACTGGTAAATACTTACCCATCAAGTTTGGTGCTTTTACTTATACACCCCACACCTATAGCTACACGTTTTCGGTTCACGATTAGTACAGTTCTGGTAGAGGGCAGGTTGTTCTAGGTTGACAACAAACTTTTTAGTTCCTCCAACTAACAACGTATTTTTCGAAACAAATCATCGTTTACTGCTACATAATGCTATGTTACGTCAATTGATATGAATTTGTGCACACAACAAACTCAAAATTTTACTACATCTACAAAAACGTACGAATTGTTGTAAATAAATTTCTAGTTATGATAAAGAAAAGTATCCACTGAAACATGTATGTTCTGTTGTGGAAAATGGTTTACTAGCAAATAACATGATTTGTTTCAATTACTATGTTTATTTTTAAGAGTGTTGAGTCTTGCGATTCAGCCTCATGGGTTTTGGTTTCAGGATTATTCGATTCCATACTAACAAACGAGAACTTCGTCTCACGAGCTCCCCACCTACCACGGAGTCCAACACCGGGACGTCAAAAAGGACGCCAGGGCTACTCGCGAGATATAGCCCCCAGGTGCGAGTTGCACGCGAGCAAGCCACGCACCCTGGAAACCAAAGGTGCGCGCCAGCTGCGCACCCCTCTGCACCCCAAGGGCTGACCCAGCCGGCCCTCTTACGGGACGGCGTAGCCGATTGATCAAGGTGGGTTAGTCTTGACCGCCCGTCTTGAGGTGAAATCCAAGCCAAAGTGGCGTGTTGCCCACTCAAGGTAAGGCTCAACCACCAGGATTCCTTCATCCACCCCTACGGGACGCCACGCACGGCACAAACACGTAGGTAGTCTTAAGAACGCCCAGACAGCACGACTACTATGCTGACGGGTGGATTTTTCTGTCGGGGTTGTCTCCCTGGATCGAAAACTTGCCCGCCGGTTGATCGCCGTTCGCCCCCTTCTCTTAGCTGCAGATGCCCTGCATTACCGGGGGGTGCGACGAGGACGCGAGAAGTAGGACTTGGTGACTTACAGACTGACCGCTTTTACACGAGCTGTTTGGGCATTGCTTAGAGTTTTATGAAGTTACCTATTCGATATTAGCAACTCCTCCAAGACTCAGATCACCCATTACCCCCCAATTCAGCTGGAGACTGACCACTCACCAACGGTGTCGCTCGATGTCTAAAGAGAATTCTTTGAACTTTATTGAAGACCGTTCCATCTTCATTTTCCATCGCTTTCAATTTCGATTTCAAGAATTAAACGTGTCGTTCAACAAGACCATTTGTCGCTGGATGACCTGGGGCGATAAATTTTTGGAAAATACCATTTATTGTACAATACGTTCGAAAAATTTCACTAGAAAAAATCGTTGCATTATCAGATACCATAACCATCGGATAACCATGTGTTGAAAAGATTTCACTTAATAATTTGATGGTATTGTTAGAGTTCGGAGCTTCTTTAATTATTTTGATTTCTAGCCAACGCGTTTTTGCATCAATTACCAGTAGATAATAAAATCCCTGATAAGGTCCAGCATAATCGATGTGAATGCGATCCCAATTATTTGTAGGCAAATCCCAATGATGAATCGGAGCTTTTGCAGGATCATGCTTGATTTTTGCGGATTCTTCACATGATTTAACCGAGTTCTCGACATCTTTATCAATTTTAGTCCAAGTACAATATCGACGTGCCAATTGTCTCGTTTTCGTAATACCAAGGTGCGTAGAATGCAATTCTTTCAGAACGTCAGGTTGAAGAGATTTTGGAATCACGATGCGATTATTTTTGAATAAAATTCCTTCATGTAGAATATAATCACTTTCAGTAGAATTTGTTTGAAGTTGGTTTTTGATTCCTGACAATTCTGCGTCTTTATATGTTTCTTTAAGTATTCGTTCTGAGTTGAGTGTATTAGCATTTGAAATTTCGAAAATTGTAATTGAACAGACATGATCTATTTCTTCATTATTAATCATATCGGAAGAAGAATAATTTTGCTTTAGAGGGGCTCTTGATAAACAGTCGACATTTTGATTTTCGATACTTCGTTTAAATTTAACTTGATAGTCAAATCCTGCAAACGAAGCATAGCGTAGAAGACGTGAGGAAGTCATTTTAGAAAGTTTCGCCTTTTCGTGATAAATTCTACATAGTTGAAGCTTGATTATCAGTCATTAATGTAAATTTCTTTTCGTATAAATAATCAAAGAAGTGATCTACTCCAAAAACAAACCAATGCTGCTCTATCGAGTTGAGAATAATTTTGTTCAGCATTTGATAAAGAACGGGAAGCAAAAGCAACAGGTCTTTCTGCATCGTCAATAACATGAGACAGTACAGCGGCAATACCAGTAGGACTCGCATCAGTTGTCAAAATTACTGGCTTCGATGGATCAAATGGGTGAATAACTCTATCACTTGATATTTCATTTTTGAGTTTAATAAAAGTAGATTCACATTCAGCAGACCAAAAGAATTTCTGATCAACTCTTAATAATTTCCGTAGAGGATGTGTTATCGATGAAGCGTTTGGAATAAAACGAGAGTAATAGGTTACCGTACCTAAAAATTTTCGCAATTCTCCAACATTTTGAGGTCGTGGCATATCCAATATGGCTTTGATTTTCGACTTTGATTTAGAAATTTTATTATATTCGACTGTGTGTCCAAGATAGTCTATTGAAGTTTGAAAGAAGGTACATTTCTTCAAATTAACATGCAAGTCATATTCGCTTATTCTTTTGAGACATTGCAATAAATTCATTTTGCATTCTTCTATTGTCTCACCGTGAACAACTATATCATCGAATTAAGAGATAGTTTTATTGATTCCATTTAAAATTTGATCCAATACTCGATTGAATTCTGCTGGAGCAATTTTGATACCAAAACTAAGGCGATTCATGCGATACGTTCCGCGATGTGCTGAAATTGTTTGAATTTTACTGCTTTCTTCATCAACTCGTAAATGTAAATAAGCTTTATACAGATCTAATCTGCAAAAGTATTTTGAATTTCGAAGACTGTTGAGTACCTCGTCGATTTTCTTGATTGGATAATTAGCATTAATCAACATATCATTGATTGCAATGTTATAGCTGACAGAGTACTCTGGTTTCTCTTCAAAGCGAATAAATCTTTCGCCTTCTATAGAGCTGTGCTTTAAACTGTGCTAGTAATATTCAAATTCATTTTCAATATCACACGGGATATTGTTTTGTTTCTTTCTACACGGAAGTCTCAGGGCCTACCTCCTCGTGGTGAAGGTGGAAACGACTGGTGGCCATAAGGCCTCTCTACCTGAGGCTGTCACCCCGCTCCAGGGCTAGACGTCAGGAATAAGCCCACCAGCGGCTAAAGGCCTTCCTTGAATTTTTCCTTTTGTACGATCCAGTTTTACATTTCCTGCTCCTGCCCTTCAGGCTTTCTTCTTTTTCAATACCCCTTGGCGGGGGTATCCTAGCTTTCTGCTCTCCCCGGGCTGACCACCCGGGGTTTTCTAGCCTACGGGCATTAATTTAAAGTCCGCAATTTTACCAATAGTTACTCTTCAGTTTTCTCGATTTAATTTCTCTAAGGTGTGCATAACTGCTGGATGGGATGAGCTCCAGGTCCAAGCGCAAGAAGGTGGCGACACCTCCTGTGTCTAAGAACCTCAAGGATTTGACGGATGGCGATACTCACAATAAGTTTTCCTCTGATTTCAATGACTGTCTAAATATTCTGCAAGAGCAGATCTTTTCTCTTGATGATGTCTCTGATGAGACTGTTGTCACCATGACCAACCAAGCCGACAAGTTGCATGAGATGTTTAACCAACTAGTGTCCGCTTTCGAGCAATTACGCGACCAAGATACGGTCCTGTCCTCAATTAAGGGAGTTCAATAGGCTCTCGAAAATTTGCCTCGTTTACTTCAGCCCACCATGGAACAAACAGTGTCTAGGGCTGCTCCGCGGACTTGTGCAGAGGTAGTTGCTATGCTCGCGAGTCAAAGGCCTGACAGGGTGAGAACCCCTGCTGGCAAGAACGTTACGCCGATACCTCGTTCTGTAGTCACGATTTTTCCAAAAGATGGCAATGACTCGCTCAAGTCCAGCGACGCGGTCAAGGACCTGCTTAAAGTTACTATTAAGCCCTCAAATATAGGTGTCTTTTTTGACAGGGTCACTAAGGTGTCCAACAACGGTGTCCGATTAGAGTCCAAACAGTCCGATTTATCCAAAATTCCACTTGATGTGCTTGAGGGAGCTGGGTTGAAAGTCCAGCAGGCTGGTCGTATGATGCCGAGGATGGCTCTCATAAGATTGCCTAATGAATATGATGACAAGTCCATTATGGAATATCTAATTAATCAAACTTTTGCCGATTCTACTGACGAACAGCGGAATGCCATGAAAGTGGGATTCCGAGTCGTAGCTCCGTTTAGCCGTAGGGACATGCCTACGCGCAACTGGATAATCGGATTAAATCCAAAGGCAAGGGCCGAGCTCAAGATGAGGGGATCTGCGTATGTGCATTTCGCCTCGTGTAAAATTTTTGATCATGTCAGGGTCACAAGATGTTTCAAGTGCCAACAACTGGGTCACATTGCCGAGCGTTGCGATGCCGCAAACTCTGCCAAATGCGGTCACTGTGCGGGAGATCACGAGACGAAGGCATGCAAGAACCAGTCCGACGACAATGCCAAGTGCGCCAGCTGTGTCCGGTTTGGGTTTAAGGGGGATGTCATCAAGCATGGTGCTTCATCTAACAAGTGTCCGATATATCTCAAGCGAGTAGAGTCGAAAATACAGAATACGGACTATGGCTGTTAGGCTCTTCAAGCATCAGCATAGGGCAAATAAATTTGAATGGGGCAAGGATTCCTACTCAGGAACTTTTAGTGGCAGCAGTTGAGCGACGCTTGGATGTCGTGGCGGTTCAGGAAGCATATACCTACCGATCAGGTGATGGTGCATACCGTATACCTGGCTTGGGGGCGCGGTGTCGTTTCGCCGGCTTGTGTGAGCCCGAAACTCGAATATTTTCTTCCATTTTAGTCTTCAATCCGAATATTGACTTGCTTTTTATTCGACCACTCTCGAGTGCGCATATTGCGGTCGCCCATCTTGCAGTACCCGGCCTGGAATTCTATATCTTGAGCGTTTACTGGGCACCCAGTTGCGCGGATGACGATGCCCTTGTGGCCGGGCTGAGCTCGACGTTTTCACATTTGCGAGGTAGACAGGTCCTCATTCTAGGCGACTTCAATGCCACCTCTCCGTTATGGCATTCCGTCGATAATAACGAACGTGGCGTCTCTGTGGAGAACTTCTTGGCAGCTAACGACCTGCACGTGCTGAATCAGCCTGGCTTTCCTTTCACATTCTCCTCCAATAGGGGCGAGACCAACATTGATATTAGTATCGCATGCTCGGCGTTGCTTCGCAAGATTGATGACTGGCGCGTTACGTCTGGGTTGACAGCAAGCGACCACAACCTTATTAAGTTTCACCTTTTGTACAGCCATCTCAATGGGGCGGACTGCGATGCACGGTACTTGGATACCATCAATTTCAATTCCGACAGGCTGCGTCAGTGCCTGGTTGAGGTGCTGGCTCGCTCCGGCGAGGACGCCAGCTCTACTCTTGTCACAACCGATCAACTTGATTCGGCCATTGAGCATATTGTCGATTCACTGAATAAAGCTTGTCAAAATTGTATGAAATGGCGCAGAAGGCGACCTTTTAACGTTCCCTGGTGGACGGGTGAGCTTGGCGGGATGAGGGGCCGCCTCCACTCTGTACGACGAGCTTTTCAAAGAACCACTGATTAGCCTCTTAGGCTGGTCAGACTTGAGCTTTTCAGAAACAAATTGAGAATTTATAAGAAGGCTGTCGCTCATGGGAGGGAGAGTTCCTGGCGTCGGTTTGTTGAGGACGATTTGAAATCGAATCCTTGGGGATTCACATATAAACTGGCATGTAAGAAATCAAAGATCACTCAGACGCAATCGTCGGTGTGTGTTGGCGATGTCTTCACCATCGACCAAACGGAAACCTGGACAGGCTGATGCCGGGGGACGATCCCGCTTCTGACGACGCACATCACATAGAGATCAGGCGAAGGGCTGACCTTGCCACAGGAAATGATGAGGACGATTTTGAATTTACGAGGGGCGACCTCGAGACTTGTCTGGCTCGCTTGTCCGCCAAGAAGGTACCCGGAATTGACGGAATTAGGGGAGGTGTGCTGCGTGCGGCCTCACCCATTTTGATTAATACTTTGTTAGACATATGCAATAGTTGTCTCTCGTTGGGATACTTCCCCTCTTCTTGGAAGAGGGGCAGACTTGTCACTTTACTTAAGGCCCCGGATAAGGATCCTTCAGATCCGAAATCGCTAAGGCCAATCACGTTACTTTCTGAGCTGGGGAAGCTGCTGGAGCGTGCGATGCTCGTCAAGCTTCGCGAGTGTTTGTCCGAGGATGAGCTTTTTCATCCTAATCAATACGGCTTCAGGACCGGGCGTTCTACGGTGCAGGCCATTCGGGCGGTGATCCGACATGGGACTGGCCCTTCGAAACATAACGTCGCCATTTTTTTAGACATCTCAGGGGCTTTCGACAGCTTCTGGTGGCCGCTTGTCATCTTGATACTGCATAAGGAAGGAGTTCCGGCAAAACTTCTTAATTTAGTTCGTAACTACTTGACCGATCGAACAATTGAGTACAGTTCATTATTTACTACCGTCACTAGGCGCTTGTCGAAGGCTTGTCCCCGGGGCTCCGCTCTTGGTCCTGTACTGTGGAACGTCATGATGAGCTCCTTGCTTCGTAGTCCGTTTCCTGAGAGGTGTCACTGTGTTGCGTATGCGGATGACATCGCCATCGTCGTTTCCTCTGACACTAGACTGCAGCTGGAGTCTAGAATTTCTCAATCTTTGAACATTGTGTCTTCTTGGGCATCCAAGTCCAAACTCACGATCTCGACTGCAAAGTCCGAGTATCTGGTCTTCCGTGGTTCACTTTCTAGAAACCCGGTTGTGCGTCTAAATAACGTCCCTATACGTAGGGTTCGGGTTGCCAAGTATCTTGGGGTTTATCTTGACGAAAAGCTCTCGTTCGTCACGCATGTAACGAACGTCGTGGCCAAGGCCAAATCTACTTTTGCTGCGCTTCGGCGCTATACAAGGAAGCTGTGGGGTGCTCCTCGCGGCTCCTTGATGACCATCTATCGTGGCGCTACTCTTCCTATTATATCCTACGCACTCCCCGTTTGGGGTCATCGGCTTTTTCACTCTCGGATTAAGCGTAAGCTTGCCGAGCTTCAGGGGCTATGTCTTCGGACCTTGCTCCAGTTTCATGAAAATATTGTTCTGTCTTTCTTGATGCAGAATCTTTTTTCATGTTATTTAGGATTCTCTTGATGTCCTGGCCCACTTTTACTTGGGGACTGCTGACTTCATTGATGGCTTCCATGCCGACCGATGAGATATGGAACACTCACTCGACTCACCACTAACCAAAACTTTTCGATTCCCGACGAAATCTATTCCGCGACACGCACAGAACTATATTTTTTTTTCTTTAATAGGTTTTATCATTTTTAATGCCCGAACATTCCTTGGAATTTTCTCGGTAGATTTTTTTTAACTTGCGAACTTTTCCACTTATTGCTTATTTAGTTCAAAGTTGACTCGAAAGACCATGTTTAAGTGTCCAGGGAGAGATTTGAGTAATTACAGGACGGAGTTCAATGCAATACTAAAACAAATTGACACCCAATACAACTAATTCGTAAGAAACAAAATGTTGGTTAATTTGCCGATTGGTGGTTTCTGGACGACGCGGTCGCTGACCACTGGATCTGCAGTTTTCCTTCTGTGGTGCAATCAGGTGCGATGTCTCATATTAAACGATTACTGTTTAAATTCTGTTTCGAAATTATAACAATTACCCAGCCCGGGTTCATGAACGTGTTACATTTTACCCAACTTATTCTAAACAATAAATTATTTCAACATACATCTATTAAATCTACAAAATCTAGTCAATTTCCCAATTGAACAAATATAATTGCTATTTTCGCCTGATATCGCGTCTAAATCGTTACCTCTACTAGATATAACATTAATGTGACTAACCTTTTTGCCACAAACGGCTTGTAGGTGTCCCGTCATGTTGCATTTTCCGCATTGTAGTTGGCGTATTTGCATTGTCCAACGTGCTTTTTCCTGCAGTGTCGGCACCTCCCCCTGCTTCTTCCTGACGTGCTCGCGCTATTCGCGGTACTCGCCGGTTCTTGCCTTGGGTTGGTTGACCGCTGATCCTGCGCGTTGGGTCTGAACGTGAACTTCCTTCCTGGATCTCTCTTCACCATTTGAAGTTTCCCGCCTATGGTTGAATTTGCAACGGCTCTTTCCTTTGCGAGGGCAACTTAGAAAATTTGTTCCATGGTTTTCTCGATCGACTCTTCCACTACCCTGTCCAAAATCGGTCCTGGCCGCAGTCCCGAGATGAATCGGTCGACCATTATGTTCGGCAGAGTCGTAAATGAACAATTTACGGAAGCCTTTCTCAATCGCGCGTACCATTCAGATACTGATTCCTCTGATGCCTGGTGCGCTCTGTAGAATTCGATGCGTTCTCTGAAGATATTGATGTTTGGACTGTAGTGCTTGCTCAGAGTATCGATGATGGTCTTGAACGATGCGTCTTTGGGTTTCGTGGGGTAGATGAGATCTCGCAACGTTGCGTAGGTTTCACTTGTAGTGTTGCTTATCTTGTCATCGTCAACTATATTTGCGATGCAATACTGCTCAAATTGTTCACAATACGGGGTGTCTTTGAAATACGTGTACAACGCGCTACCACATACTCCTGAGGTCAAAATAGAACGATTTAACCACAATGACCTTAGTCCAAAAGTTGATAATAAAAAAGTTACAGGGTGTTGAAATGAAAATTTTTATTTCCATTTTCTTGAATAATTTGTCAAGTTTTGGGAATAATAATTCAAAAATTTGTTCACGAGGGTTTTTTGGTACGGGGAATACTTATTTGGACTCAGTTTTGCTGTATTTCCTAGGGGGCGCTACGTACGCTACAAGCATTTGCAAATGACGGTCTCAACTTTTTCCCTCTTCAAATTACCGATGTTCCAATAAATGGAATAATTGGAACACGGGTGGGTCTTTGGAAAACGACAGGGCTCTCACCTCTATTTTCTCTCTTGCCGGCTCGTTGCGTTCCTTCGTGGTAGACTTTTGACACTTGTGCACTTAAGCTTGCGTTTTCCTCGTCGCCATTTGCTATGTTCGGTATTTAATTGAAAGTCGGTATTAATTCAACTGCTCGCTTTAGTTACCACGTGCGTTAGGTTTGAAGTCTGGGAAACAAGAGGCTGGGCGAGCCGCTGAGCGATCACACGCAAGTACTAGTACAATGAGTATATTTTAAGCGTCGTCATTAAAATACATAGGTAACCGGGGTTACTACATACATATCACTTATTCTGCTTAAACTGGATCTCGGACGCCACTTTGCTTTTAGAGGGAAAACAAAGAAACCTAATGCCTATCGGGTGAAGCCCTAAAGCCGTGAAATTCCAAGGATTTTGCAATGATTATGGTTTAAACGTGTTTATTCAAATTGTCCTAACAGTACAAGGCTAAAAATAAGAGAACGCGAACGGTATTGCAACTTAAAGCTATGAAACGAAATCCTAACCTAACTTATTAACAATGAAACAATATTCACAACGGTAAAATCAAAAACTAGCTAGCTAACGCGTATTGACGGTCTGCACCAGGAAAGTCCGTCCAAGATGGGAGACGGGAATTCGATTTCAAACCGGGACTCGATCCGGATCCAAAATGGCGGTCGACGCGATCGGTACGCGATGACGGTTTAGCAACTGAAACGATTTTGGGGGAACAAGATACCGGAGGTTATGTTTACTGTCCCGTGTCAGTGTACCCGGTGTACGGTTAAAATTGTTTATTTTGAAAATAAAACGGCCTTATGGGCGTGAAACTTCGACTAAATTATCTTAAAACGCGGTGTAGTGTGAAACTAACCTCAACTGAAGGGTAACCAGATAAATTACCAGGGAAAAAATCACAGTAGCCCGTGATTTTCAAAAATCTAACCTAGATACGTTAATTTGCATTTTGAATACAAAATTGAATCTAATTTCGCGGCCCCAAAATACGGGAATAACGACCTAACTCCCAAGGTGGGGAGTTATAGTCTATTCAAGATAAACTGAACATCACGTGACCCAAGTTGCTCAGCAAAATTTTAATGAAAAACATTGATAACCATTGACTAATGACAGGTATTTGTCAGGTACTTTGGGGTCACGTGATGTTCAGTTTATCTTGAATAGACTATACTCCGTGTAATTCAGGGGAAACTTGGCAGAAAACCCAAGAAGACCGGCAGAAAACCGGCGGAGAAATACTTCTAAGGGAAAAACCTGTCAAAACTTACCGTGGGTAACCAACTGGTGGAGAAATTCGGGCAGAAACACAGAGAAGGCCAGCTTTTTGTATACCCAGAGAGGAAAAAAAGGGGTATTTTGTTGTCCGTGGTGGGGGTAGGTAAGTTCGAGTCTGCGCTTGTAGATGGCATTCTCGACCTGGAAATGAGAAAATTGTTGCTAAGCAATGGCTTTATTCACCGGAAACCGTATGCGGGCTCCTTTCCTACGCATTCCTATATTTTCAATTTTCCTCTGGACACTTAAAAAATGGAAAAAAATACAAAAATGTTATTAATCATTCATTTTTGTATAATTTCAGTTTTAAAATGCCACATATTTCGCAAATAAACACCTACAATTACGCTTTTAGTACTAGATTTATATTCGCGTAAGATGGTACAATAAGTAACATTACCAATAAAAATATTTCATAAAATGCTAGATAAGTAACACTAATTTAAAATAACACACTGCGAATATATTTTTATTTTCCTGATGATTCTCATTATTGGGCTATTTAGGCGACTAATAGCAATAATTCGCAGCGACGTGTTTTTGTGTTCAGCAGGTTCCGTTATTTAGTTACACAAGTAACCAAATTTCAGCGCCATTACTGCAGTTTTCTTCAAGTATTCATCGTTCCAACTGCGGCTTCTTTGTGAATTCATTTGCAGCCAAAATAAGATGACAAGTTCGATCGCCTATTTATGAATAACATTTGGACAAGCTGTGGTCTAAATTTCTCTGAAAAATGAAAATCACTTTCAAATAATACCTTCAATTTCCAAGGAGTCCCGAAATTACTTGTACATCGCTCTTGTCTATCACAAATTGCTGAAGTCAAAATAGAACGATTTAACGAAAAGTTGGTTGAAAATAAAAACTGTAAAACATCGTAATATGAAAGAAGTAATCTATTTTGACATTTTGAGACAAATTATTAAGCAGACGATTGGAACCTTGTCAATTTGAATGGTGAAAAGGTAACGCAGTTTTTTGCAATTGTGATGCCCTCAAGGAAGTACAATGAATTTGTGCCTGGATAAATTCTTTTTCCATTTTCCATTATCTATTTTTCAATTGATTTTTTCAAAACTTAGATAAATGTTCATTTTGTTGCCTTTCGGCTTAAAAAGATGGCCGTATAAAAAAATTCAAATTATATTAACAACCACTATAACAAAAATTAATAATGATAACATCAACACACGAATAAAATATACCAAAGAAAATTAATAACAATAGCTAACTGAACAATGAATGAAATCAACAATCTTTTTTCCAAAACTTGATTAATTACAAAAAAAAAACAACACCATGTGCCTCTCATATACAGGGTGATTCAAAATTGTTGGACCAACGCTTCAGGGCAGATTCCTCTCGTCAAAATAGTAATAAAAGTTCCTATAAAGGGGGGTCCGCAAGTGGTCAATAAGGGAGTTATTAGGCCTCAATAAACAGAAATATTAAAAATTTTGTACATTCGTCGTCAAAAAAAATTACTTTTGATTTCGGAAAGTTCGAAAATAACAGAGGGTTTTCCATGTAATCAGTATTTGTTTTGATGTGAAAACTCAACGAGGACCTAATTCTCAAATTTAAAATTACCTCCGATTTTCGGTTCTGTGGCATTTTTCTCCGAGCGGTCGTTTATTAATTTGAACTTTTTACGATGAATGTACAAAAATTTAAATAAGGTTTGTTTATTTAGAAACGATTGTTGGTCTCATTCTTGTCGGACGCTTCGGCTACCGACACCCTTCCTGCAGAAGTTGATAAAATAACGAATATCTCGAAAACTACTCACATTTGCACTGAGGTGCCCCTACATTTTTAAAATTGAAAAAGTACTGTCACGACTTTTTCAATAAAGCCGTAATTGCTCCGGCAGCTTTTCAGTCTGGCGAGCTTAGGTCGTAGGCGAAGGTGCTGGGTAAAATAAAAAATTGTTGTTGGGCGCCAAGTAGGGTTTAATCAATCTCGCATTTATCAAATATGGTATTAAATAAGTTGTTTGTGTCTTATTCCTCCTACTAAGGAACAAGGAATACCTATGCGGTAACTAGATCGATAAGAAAGAATCTTATTTTAAAACAATTAATTAATTAACAGTACTGATTCTTGCGCAAGAATGAACTTTACAAGTTCTTAGACTACGTTTTAAATATAGTTAATTTATGGTAATATTGAAAATGATGATAGAAATAATTTGATTATAGATAGTGAAGAAATTGAATAAAAAATTGAGTTAATTAGTTAAGGTAACGTCGACAAATCGTGAACGATAAAATCGCGAAAGAAGGTACTGCTTTAATAAGTGTGGACCTGACCTTTGAGATGGTGTTGTAACCTCTGCGTTTTTAGATGGTCGACGATAGAGCAGCGATGAAGATGAAAAGGACCGTCCAAATTGATGAGTGGAAGTGCAGACACTAGAGGTACCGGTGGCGGAGCCCCGGGTGGAAGTAAAACCCTAATACATTACGTATCAGTACCGTCACAATGTACGATTTAAATCTTACCTCTAATTGATTCAGGGTTCAAGAAAATAATGGAAAATCCCGTAGTAGATGGCGATATACAATCGACAAAGGGAACTGAAAAGGGGTTGATAAGACATGGAACATTTCCCAAAGAAAAAGTACTCACGTGGTGATAGTTCGAAGAAGAAAATTAGTTAAGATAAAGATAATTAGCTCGGCTCCAACGGAACACGTAACTAAACAGGAAAACTAATTCTTCCGAAAAAAACTGATAAGGAAATGACCAATCTCAAGATGGACCCCTTCGTCCACCGACACGTATCAAAGCGGGAGAATGTGGAAACCGACCCAAATTGGCGGGAATGATGAGCCACCCACACAAATGGTGGAGGATCGATTATCGATTAGAGGTACTGCCACGGGTTAAGAGGTGTCGCAGTATGGTCATTCTGAGATTAAATAAAAGGAGATAAGGTGACCGGTAAATAAGAGTACGATAATACGGGGATTTATTAGTTTAGAATGAAACTGAATTTACTGATAGAAAGGGAAAATCCGTGGCCGGTTCACGTCAGGATAATTGCGGCCGGCGTCAATTAAGACTACAAGCAATTACCCTAAGCAAGTTAAATACTGGTTAGGGATGATGTTAGTACGACAGGAGAGAAGGAAGGAACTTTCAGGTGAAGCCTGAGGACGCCAGTACGCCCTAGTCGATTAAAGAAACAACCAGACTGAAATTTAGGGAAGAAAATGCCAGAAGGGCAGGTAGGCAAAGACATGAAAATTACGAGAGACAGTAAAACGGAACAAACGGATTCTCTTGGAGGACTCCTACCTCGAGCGGAATTAAACTGTTGGCCTATTCTGGAAAAGAAACCCCGGCACCAACACAGGGCTGGTGTTAAAATAGAAATCCAGAAACTATGAAAAACGGACCGTTACAGTACACTGAAGCTGAAAAATTACTAGAAACAGTCCAGATACTTACCGGCACAAAATAATCGTGATTTTTATCTGCCGATGACCTCTTCTTTGGTTCGTTTAATCATTTACCACGGTATTCATGGGTCACCAAAGGATTCAACGTTTAGTTTTTCAATTGTTTTCCTCATATTCCAAACCTGAAAGTTCTAAACCATAAATTAAGCGAGTTATAAGCGAAAATGAGTTGGCCACCAGCAGACTTTGAGGCCTAATAACTCCCTTATTGACCACTTGCGGACCTCCCTTTATAGGGAATTTTCTCTTTATTTTGACGAGAGGAACCTACCCTGAAGCGTTGGTCCAACAATTTTGAATCAGGCTGTATACAACTTTTGGTCTAAGGTCATTACTGTTAAATCATTCCATTTTGACTACAGCAATTTGTAGTAGAGCGGTGTTTACGCCTTATTAGTATTCTGCCAAGTTAAACTTTTTTCAAGTCACCTTTTGGTAGTTTGGCGCACGTAATTTTCATTTGTTTTGAAAACTATATTTGTTCGAAAAACTAGAAAATAATTTTGTGGAGTGAGTTTCGTTCATCATGAATGCTATTGAAGAATCGTATGTTAAGTATATGTTTAAAACCATTATCTGCTTAATATATACCTACCTCAATATTTTCTAATTTAGTCCAAATGATGATATCCTTATGGAGGAAAAACAACCATCTCCGGTGCCACAAATGCCGCCGACGCCGCCACCGGTGTATCTTGTGGCACCTCGGCTGCCGGTGACGGCAACTGAACATCAGCCAGCAGCAGCGTCGTCGGCGTCGATTTCAAAAGTAGACTCCGTAGTGCCGCTGATGTCTCCTGAAGATTTTAGGAAATTTAAAAGCAAAAACAAGTTTGTTCTCTGTGTATACGCCTTAATTTCTTACACCTAATTATCTTCAATTTTCTGTGTTCATATAATTGGAAGAAGTGGAGAATGAGGAAGAAATTACAGAGGCAAAAACTGCAAGGAAAGGCCGAAGTGCCTCACCAGGCGCTGCATCCATCCAGCACCATAATTATAATTGCCGAATGAAATGTGTAAATATTTTTAATAATAAATATTAATTTCTGTATACTTGTTTTTTCCAAATTGATCAAGATTTTTAGTAGAAGGATTTCTGCTGCGGATAGCCTCAAAGTATGAAACCATTCTATTCATGCATTTCCAATACAGAACAGATTGTGAATTTAGTGCGCTAGAATCAGTCTGATTTTGATGAGCGACTGATTATCATAATGAGCTGATTATGAAACGCAATTTGATTATAAAAAAAAGGTTCAACTTCTGTTAAACCCCCAGATACCATTGTTACATCAATAGTATATACACGGTGTCCAGAAATTAGCCTGCAATAATTCGCCTGATGATTCCTCTATAAAAACGATGAAAAAAAGTTCTAATGAACGTATGTCGAGAATCGCTTCCTAAGGGAGATATACCCCCTGAAAGGTAGGCCCCCTATGATGGTTTATGTTAAATATCTCCAAAACTGTTCAAGATTAAGAAATCATATTTGGTACAATTATTAACCTTTTTATGCTCAACAAAATGGACTAGGAAAGAATTCAAAATTTTTACCAGGGGCGGGTCATCTAGGGGGGGTCGTGGTGAAAAAACTTCCTAATTTTTCTGTATGATGCTTTTTTTGAGTTTGAACCACATATTAAGAAATTATGAGTTGTTTTACGAAAAAAAGGTACTCTTGGTAAACATCGATAGAAGGCGCCACATTCGAAATAACTCGATTTGAACTTTTAAATTTTTTTCTAATTTCTGTTGAAATGTAATTTTTCAAGCAGTATTTTAGTTAAGACACCTTGAATAGCAATTTGACATCACTAAAGTTTGAAAATTCAACAAATAATGCAACATTTTACATTGAATTCAAGGAAAACTATTACAACTATTACGGGGGTGTCACGTCGTAAGATCTGGGGCGACGTTTTCCATCCTAAATGTTGCATTTTCTAATTAATGTCCAAGGCTTTGATATGGTCAGTGATATTAGATTGCTAATCATGATGTCTTGATTGAAATACTGCTTGAAAAGTTACATTTCAACAGAAATTAGAAAAAAATTCAAATGTTCAAATCGATTTATTTCGAATGTGGCGCCTCCTATCGATGTTTACCAAGAGTACCTTTTTTTCGTGAAATCCCTCATAATTTCATGAAATGTTGTCCAAATTCGAAAAAAGCATCACACAAAAAAGTTAGGAAGATTTTTTACGACGACCCCCCCTAGATGACTCGCCCCTGGTGGAAATTTTGAATTCTTTCCTAGTCCATTTTGTTGAGCACAAAAAGGTTAATAAGTGTACCAAATATAATTTCTAAATCTTGAACAGTTTTGGAGATATTTAACATAAATCATCATATGGGGCCTTCCTTCCAGGGGGTATATCTCCCTTAGGAAGCGATTCTCGACATACGTTCATTAGAACTTTTTTTCATCGTTTTTATAGAGGAATCATCGGACAAATTATTGCAGGCTAATTTCTGGACACGGTGTATAGCCATTTAGCGGAAGAAGAACTTTTTAATGCAACTCACCCATAGAAAAAGATATGGCCCGATCTGTTCATCTACTTGTTTATGATATGCGGCAGTTAATTTTGTTAACAAAGAGGGTTTAGAAAATCTTCACAGGGGTACCAAAGCGTTTCATTGACATTTCAAGGTAATTCAAATTTTTTGAATTATTTAACTCCAGAATTGGTTGCTGGCGCCTAATTATGATAATGTAATACGGACTTTTCTTGAAAAAACTGTTTTTCACGAAATTCAAGGAAATGTGGTATGAGGAATGTAAAATACTCACAAGAAACGGTCGGAAACAAGTCACAATGTAACCGAGAGCCACAATATCGTTAATTTTTGCAGCAATACACGTTATTTCGATATAAAACCGCATCTGAACCTCAACAACTGACAAAAGTCAGAAAATTATATGGATTGACATTGATTGACATGTCTAAAGCCCGATTTTTGGCATATTGCCATAATGCCAACTCAGTCTTTCGGCCCGTTAGATGCCATAACCCATTTGTTCCATATTATTCGAAAAATAGACCAATATTGGGGTTTTTCAACATTTTAATTCAATAAAAATTTATACTCAATATTTTCCAATAATGTAGATTTATTTATTGTGATCTTCACGTTTCTTCATTGTTCTCATGCGTTATACAGGCTGTCTTATAAAAAACGCCCCAAGCCATAAATTCTTTATTTGACGTCCGATTCAAAAAAGTTAAGACGGAGAAATAAATTGCTCGATGAGTACTACAAACTGACCCTAATTTGAATTTTTTATACCATGGACCTCTATGTCAATCAATGGTCAACTTGAAATTTTCGCTGGGTAATGTATACTTTTCTCAACATAAATGAGCAGGATTATTTTTTCTAGATTGAGTAATGTGTATTTTTTCCACTTTGAGTCCTTTTTACCAGCAAAAAATATTAAAAGAAGTTTATTTAAATCACAAAAAAAATTGGAAAGAGTGCCGAGTACAACAATCACAGAACTAGATGTGACAGCGACAATAAGCTCAACACGTTGAAAGTTGATTGTTGCCCACCGCCGACTGTACAATTTGGTTTGGTTTCTAAGTCCAAAATTTTCAAATAATATTCAATAAAAAAATAACTGTTCATGTTGAAATGAAAACAAAATGGGTTTTAGAGGTTTGAGAGCAAGCAGGCATTCTAAATCCGTGATATTTAAAGGAGAATTACAAAATCACGAATTTCACTGATGTTTCAGTATGCGAATTTTATCTTTAGCACAATCACCAGACTTGCGTTTTCTTTTACAAGAAACGTTACGAAAAAATCTGGTACAGTACCTACCATTTGATGCCGATTCGCACAACACTATAAATGGTGGAATCTTTAACTTTTCTGAAGTGTGCATCACATTTAAACCAAGAGAAATTCATGTGTTCGTTGAGTAAAGATATAATTCTTTTTTCAACAAACCCAGAACGATGAGAATCTAAATGATTTTCCAGAAAAGTTATTCCCAAATCGCAATATAAAAATGAAACAGCATAATAAGTTTAACAACTTCAATAAAATGAATACGAGTTTTCAGTGACTGTTCTCACGGTCGGTCCGAAGTAATTTTTACGACAATCGTGATCATTCGCCCATGCGTCCACCATTTATGTCACATTTACGACATTTTCGGTTACATGTAGAGTAGTCTAATACTAGTCCAGACATAGCTCCGACAATAGCTCCATATCCATTAAGGCTATCATAATCTCGTCCAGTACCTCGTCTGCTCCATCCCATATCATACGAAACAATAATTCGTACCACATCATTAAATGATACCGCCTGATCTTCGGGTTTTATTTCTTGGTTAGACTGGCTGGGACTGGGGAAATTTGATTGATGAACAAAATCAGATTTTTCCTTTTGCCCGGATTTTTTAGGAATCAGGAAATTTGACTGGTAGGTTTCTGGTCTATAATATAAATATAATATTTCACTCAGAATTAAATTAAGTTAATAATTAAGTACAATGATTTTTCAATCGAAATTTCATTTTCAATTGTAAGCTTCCGCTCAGTAGCCGCTGCATTCTTACAGCTTTTTCTGGCGACCTGCTCCGCTGCTTGGCCAACCTCCTTTTCATACTTCTGAAATGTCCTAAAGTTGAAACATGGTATGTTCAAACACGCGAACAATTTATTTATGTGAGTCCATCCCATTCCAGCACTGACGGTACCTGTGATCAAATAGTGTTAAGTCTGAATGAAAAAAAATTATTGCATAATAGGTGAAATCTGTTCATGGTATAGTCGCCGCGGCCCTCGTTCCCTCATTTGACTTCTAGAGCCGTTCAACCCTCTAATTTCGAATGAATAGAAGAGAGGTAATAAACCAGCAGGAGATCTTGGTCGATTGGAAATTCGACATTTGGGAAAGTATTTTTAAGCTATGTGGGAGCATGAGACAGTTTATACCTGCGTATTCTTAATTACACGACATAGAGTACCTACGGGTACAATATGCGGCAGGTATACGCAGGTAGCCGTAGGCTAGGTCCATTCCCCATTGTCAACTTATTACTGAGCCATAAAAGAGGTTGTCCTCCCAAGAGTCAATATTCACAAAATCCAGACGGCAACTATACCTTCCGAAATTTTTCTTCATACCTGCCTGTGATGACCGCCTATGGATTTATTACTTGTTTTCTTTTCATACAGTAATAAGAGGGTTGAACGGCTCTAAAAGTCAAATGAGGGAACGAAGACTGCGGTGACTATACAGTAAAGACGGCGCTCCACTTCACGTCTTCACACATTCCCACCATGGAGTTTTGCTCATGACGGCTGTAGGTACTTTTGAGTACCTACAAGGATAAAAAAGATACTTACCTAATACTGCTTCGTAATTTATGTCAAAGCGCATCGCATTGCGCTTTCCTGAGGGGCATTGTTGATTGTTAGTAGTAACCTCATTGAGCAATAGGCATTTATGGCACCGAATAGTCAAAATTGAGCCCAATCCACGTTGACTTTCTCGTTCTATGTTCTGCAGCGACAAACATTCTTTACAGGCGACACACCACAACTGATTCCCTAAGATGGAAAGGTCTACGATTCGTTTTCCTTCATCAAACTTTTTTCCAGATTCAGAATTTTCCAAATCCGTGGGTGTATTGCGAACAAATGCATCCTCCAAATCATTGTGTTCATTTGCATTTACGTTTTCTGCTGGATTATTATTGTTTATATCTTCATTTATTATTATAGTATCGTCATCATCATTAGATTCATTTTGTTTTTCATTCACATTAGTTGTGAATTTCTGTTGATTTGCAAGTCCAAGAGCACGTCCACGAACTTTAGCCTTATACAATGAATTTTTTACGGATCGGACATTCCAACGAACGATCGAGATTTTTTTCGACATTGATGAGTAAAAAGTATCGATAAAAATGAGAGAGGAAGATCCTAAATGATTCAAATTTCACAAAGTTCAAACTGGCATATGACCGTCTGAACTGAAATACTAGCGACGCTTCAAAACTCCCGCCACCAGTCAGTGGCAGCGTTGCCGTATATTTTCCGCTATTTGTAAAATCATCACGTTTTTGAGTAAATTTTTTTGAATAACTCTGAAAAAAATCGACCAATGTCTCTGATTTTACGTTGGAAGTTTGTTCAATACCCCATCATCATATGTGTAAAATTGCGTGATAATCGTACATTTAGTTCCATGAATTATTTTAAGTAATACATCTCACATTTGAGTTTTCTCATAAGAACCCGTGTAAAATGTGAAAAAATAAATACGCAAAACTACTCGACCAAAGTTCCTCAATTTTTGTACAGGCTTTTGGTGATACATACACAGACGATTCACCAAATTTCATCGATATTGGCAATTTTTTAATGTTGGTACAATACATCCTTGAAGTGTCGTATGCATATTTCGCACATCATTGTCATTATTGTTACCGCGTATAACTTATTAGACTGGCTACAACGAGTGGGTTATCACTCGTGAAATGCTTGGGACAAGACAAAATGAAATACTATGAAATGCCTATGAAATGCTATGAATTGCTGTTGTGAAATGCTCTGAAATGTCAATGAAATGTCGATGAAATGCCTATGAAATGCTATGAAATGCTACGAAATAGAATGAAATGCTTATGAAATGCCATGAAATGCCATGAAATGCCATCCCATGAAATTCCGTGAAATACTTGTGAGATACTATGAAATGGTGCAATGGTGGGACGGGAAAATATGGAGTGATAACCCCCTCGGGTTACAAAGTCACTAAAATAATTCAATTCACAGAATGGAAAAGAGGCATAAAAGTAATAATGCGCAATGGGCAATTAGAAACTTCTTATATTCATCAATTACTGCCGTGGCAAATGAACTATTTCACGTAAAAGTATGAAGAGTAGTACAAAATCTTCTCTGCACCCGCACAATGCCTAAAATTAACGGTTATAACGAAAACGAAAGAGACCCATACAGAGTACCGTCATAGAGCAATAAGAGACAGAGAAATCGCGGCGTGTTGAAGGTTGTGACCGGTTAAAAATACCGTATTATTGATGCCCCCCTTAAATCCATCTATAGGGACCGTGCGAATTTTACCCCAGCGCCGCCGTTTTGTAAGTTCTTGCAGGAAATGATGACACTTGAAAAATCATACCACCAGTAAGCGTCATAATCAACAATGTGAAAATCAAAAATTGTGTCAAAAATCCTGCAGAAACTTTCGAAAATCGACTCTTGGGGGCACTAAATCTGAAATACGCTCGGTCCCTATTGTCGAGTCTTGGGAACTAAAAATTTCATGTTTCTGATTCCAAACACGAGAGGGCGCGCTCGCTGCTTGGGTATTACCTATTGAAGTGGAAATTTGGCAAGCGCTCAAGCACAGCGGAAGCGCCAAATACAAAATGCTGATACTTATAATTATATTCAGAACATAATAATTATGATTCGTTAATCTTTCAACAAAGTAATCCATGATCCAAAGTGAGACAAACATTCAAATTCAAATATCAAAATTCATATTTCAAAGTCAAATTCACAAAATTCATTGAACTGAATTGAATTTGTGGATTTCACCTATACATTCCCCTAACATCCATAAAAGAAGAAAACTTGAGGGGATATTAAGTGAAGAAAAATGTGTACACCAAAATTGTTATTTTTGGAAGCAATCGCAAACATTTGTAGAAAACACACCTGCACACAAAATTGCAGACTGCAGACCGTCAAAGAGGAGGAAATAATTTTTATAAACTTAAACTTTAAACAATAATGTCCTAAGGGTCAACTGCACCGCTTTCACTTAAAAGTTAAGCGGAGCTTAAGCCTTGACTACGATTGTTATCAACAATTGTTGCTAAGGTTTAAGTTCCACTTAAATCAAGTGAGACCGGTGTTTTTGGCCCTAAGCGACACCTCATATGTATGTTATAATGAACATGCGAGTGTGTATTATCATAACACATACATAAGTATATACATATGTTTAATCTCGTGGTTTAATCTCTTTTGATGGATTTATTTAATAGTTGAAAAAGTTACTTTATTTATATCCGTTTGCACCGTTTCATTTAAGGTGAACTTATGTTAAGTGACGGACTATTTAATGGTAACAAATTCTTACTATGAAAAATAGGAATTACTTTGCGTTAAGTGAAGCTTAAACGCGATGGTGCAAAGCAAACGAATATGAATCAATCCAATACGTATTCCCATTTATAGTTTTTCAGTTAATTTTTGAGAAAAGCGGAAAGTGCGACCGATCATAGTGGATGCGTGTCTAATACCCCCTTCCCACACTTTAGGTGCAAATGCAGATACATTTGTCTTTCAGTGCATTGTTTTGGCTTTGTACCGATTTGACTTCGCTCATTTCACTTTTTCCTGTGTCCATCCGAAAATAGTTCTCGCCTGCTTTTCAAAAATCCGTTTTTTCAAAACGACCAAGTTGTGGATATTTTCACACTTCCATCGCCTTTTTTCGCTTTTTTCGCCTTTTTTTCGGATATTCGTGATATTTGTCAAAATGTCGTTTATTGCTTGCAATTACAGTGGTTGCAATAAGAAAAAACGTGACGGTGGTGTACGTTTTTATAAGTTTCCTGTTAAACGGGACTTAATTTGCGTGAAATGGATAGAGGCGGCTGCTAATCCCAAATTGCTGGGTAAATTAATTTTTAATAATAACAATTGAGAATATGTACGTCATATTTTGTTCTTGTATTCCATATAGATATCGATGGGAAACAACTTCAGCAAATGTGTTTATGTGAACGGCATTTCCTCGAGAGCAGTTTCGTGAATCAATCACATGATCGTCTGAATCCCACAGCTGTGCCCATATTTCGTCATTCAGGAACCGTTTTATTAGCCAAGACACCATCACCACCATCATCCGTCTCATTTTTGCCTTCGACTTCTCCAAAAGAGTTTCACGTAATGCGCCCGTTGAAAACTTATCAGAATGCTGCAACAATTACGAAACCAGCTTTATCGAGTAATGAAAATGATGAGCCTATGACTCTCGTTACACCACCCAAATTCTGCTCAGCGAAAACCGATTCAACATTACAGGGGCAGGGTGCTAAGCGAAAACTTATGTATGATAACGGAAACAAAAACGGCGAAAATTTATTTATCGAATAATACTTGAATTGTCCACCTCTTGTCTCGCCTGATGGAAACAATGCTCCTAGAAAAAACGCTTGAGGTCAATCATCTCCAAAAAATCTCGAGCATTAGCGACCAGCAGACAAAACGCTAAGAGACTGAAAAACAAGTCTCATGCAAATACGACGGAGTATCACTTGAGACAAATTTTGGCTCCACTAAATCGAGATGTACGTACATTTGTGAACATGCAAGTGAAGAAAAGAAGACAATTTTGGTTGGAGGAAAAAAAAAATTCTTTGAAAATTTTCTACAAATCTCCAGCATGCTACAAATACATGAGACAAGTACTGAAATTTAATTTAATATCTATTTCAACAGTGAGAAGGTGGATCAATGTCTTGGGTTTAAAAACAGGTTTCAACGATAATGTCTTCGATAAATTAACTCAAAAAGCTGGCACTCTGGATGATCGAGAAAAGCAATGTGTGCCCCTCTTCGACAAAATGAGCATTAAGAAGGGAGTTGACTATAGCGCTAGACTTGATATGTTTGAAGGCTTTCAAGATTTGGTATCGAAAGGCAGGTTAAACAAAATTGCTAATAAATCTCTAGTATTCATGTTGAGAGGATTATACGACAACTGGAAAATGCCCATTGCGTATTTCCTGTCGTGTAATTCAATTCTGGCATCGAATATCATCGATTTGGTAGAAGAAGGTTTGACAAAAATCCAAATTGCGGGATTCAAAGTGAAATCTTTAGTTTGCGATCAAAATTCGGGAAATCGACTTTTATTCAAAAAAACTGGGTGTATCTGCAACATACCCCATTCATCTTTAATGAAGAAAAGATCTTGGATTTGTTCGACACTTTTCATTTATTCTAGAATGTAAGGAATGCTCTCATGAAGCAGGACATTGAAGTAGGGAATCATCATGTTTCCTGAAAAGATGTTGAATCCACATGAGATTGATAATGTCACGGAAAAAATCTGTTCGCTTGAACAATATTTATAAATCGCGCAATCGGCACAATCTCCCACCTCAATTGACCGGGCAAAAATAGTGAATGAGAAATAGCATTCAGTGGTGATCTGACGACGAATTCAAAAAGACCAGTTCAAGTACGCAATGAAAGTACCTTATACCCCTACTAAGCATGACTAGTTGTAAGCTACCCTTCTGGACTCTCTAGGCCACTATTCCAAATTTACCTTGATTTATTAATAAATATCGCATACTATTTAGATATTTGTATTTCTTGCGAAAACCCCAAAGTTACGAGTGGACGCTCTACCGTACCCCTAAATCTACTCGTGACAATAAGAAGGGTCGCTTATCATCATCTCTAATGAAAATTGGACCAGAGCACATCAGACCCAATAATATCCAAAAAATGAGCGTTTCACTGGCCATGAAAATCATTAGCAAAACATTTGCGTCTGCTGTGAAGACATCTATTGGAACCGGTGAATTAAAATCGTTAACTACTGCATTTACCGTAAATTTTCTCGATAAGCTAAATGATATTTTTGACTCTCTTAATTCGAAGAACATGTTCACTGGAAATCCCAACAAGTGTGCTATTTCGGAAAAGGCACCTATCGTTTTAAAAAATTTGCGTGCGTCTATTGACTGGATCGAAACTTGGAGTGTACCTAAGTACACTTTGTTATGTGGCTTATAATTAAGACACACGTGTTTCATAGATATCGATAGATTTATTCAGGAGCGTATTAATACATTGTACATAAAGGTAAGTGGGCGACAGGTCATGCCCGCACAGGTGAATCTTAACTATAGGTAGGTCAATTGTTATCAGATAAGTATATGCATGGTTTCATATACAGGGTGATTCAAAATTGTTGGATCAACGCTTTAGGGCAGATTCCTCTCGTCAAAATAATGATAAAAGTTCCTATAAAGGGGGGTCCGCAAGTGGTCAATAAGGGAGTTATTAGGCCTCAAAGTCTGCTGGTGGCCAATTTCTTTTCGCTTATAACTCCCTTAATTTATGGTTTAGAACTTTCAGATTTGGTATATGAGGAAAACAATTGAAAAACTAAACGATGAATCCTTTGGTGATCCATGAATACCGTGGTAAGTGATTAAACGAACCAAAAAAGAGGTCATCGGCTAATAAAAATCAGGATTATTTTGTGACGGAAAGTATTTTGTCTGTTTTTACTGATTTTTCAGCATTAGTGTACTTTCTGAATTTTAAAAATGTAGGGGTACCTCAGTGCAAATGTGATTAGTTTTCGAGATATTCGTTATTTTATCAACTTCTGCAGGAAGGGTGTCGGTAGCCGGAGCGGCCGACAAGAATGAGACCAGCAATCGTTTCTAAATGAACAGAAATATTAAAAATTTTGTACATTCGTCGTCAAAAAAAATTACTTTTGATTTCGGAAAGTTCGAAAATAACAGAGGGCCTTCCATGTAATCAGTATTTGTTTTGATGTAAAAACTCAACGTGGACCTAATTTTCAAATTTAAAATTACCTCCGATTTTCGGTTCTGTGGCATTTTACTCCGACCGGTCGTTTAATAATTTGAACTTTTTACGATGAATGTACAAAAATTTAAATAAGGTTTGTTTATTTAGAAACGATTGTTGGTCTCATTTTTGTCGGCCGCTCCGGCTACCGACACCCTTCCTGCAGAAGTTGATAAAATAAAGAATATCTCGAAAACTACTCACATTTGGACTGAGGTACCCCTACATTTTTAAAATTGAAAAAGTACACTGAAGCTGAAAAATCACTAGAAACAGTCCAAATACTTACCGCCACAAAATAATCGTGATTTTTATCTGCCGATGACCTCTTTTTTGGTTCGTTCAATCACTTACCACGGTATTCATGGATCACCACAGGATTCAACGTTTAGTTTCCCAATTGTTTTCGTCATATACCAAATCTGAAAGTTCTAAACCATAAATTAAGCGAGTTATAAACAAAAATAAATTGGTCACCAGCAGACTTTGAGGCCTAATAACACCCTTATTGACCACTTGCGGACCCCCCTTTATAGAAACTTTTATAACTTTTTTGACGAGAGGAATCTGCCCTGAAGCGTTGGTCCAACAATTTTGAATCAGGCTGTATACCGAGCGTTCATTAATGAAGGGAATCAGGGGTGGCTGTGATTAAGAAAACGCTTGTCGGGATTAGATTTATTCAAATAACCGTAAGTGTCAGTGTCAGAGTGTGATTTTCAGAGGTGTTGTAAATCCTTATTGAAAAATTGTGATAAAATATAAAGCATCCTCAAAACTTGTCATGATTTGGCAACTCATAAGTTATAGTGCGATTACCGAAAGAAATGCCTGAAATTAGAACGGCGCCCTTTTCTGCAGCTGCAGCGGTAGTTCGCCACCTTCAAATAACGCCCGCTTTATATTCCTCATTAAATAGAGGCATCGAGATGATAATGTTTGGAGTGCATTACAAAAATTGTTGAGAGAACTGTTATGAACGAAGAACTCAGTCTTTCAATCAAAGACTTTAAATGCATGTGAAACTTCTAAAAAAAGTGATATCTTCAAAACCCAACCAGCACTTCACACAAAATCGTATGCTAGTGGTACTACCCATCCAAAAACCAAAACTGATATCAAAACTTCATGATCAATTTAATTAGACAGCTTGAAGATTTTTCCAGGTTCATTCCGGCAATTCCTGTACTGATAAAAGATTAAATGACAAGTTTTTTTTGGGAGTACCTATGTATATTTTTCACACATTTTTCAATAAAGATTTACAACACCTCTGAAAATCACACTCTGACACTGACACTGACGGTTATTCGAATAAATCTAAACACGACACACGTTTTCTCAATCACAGCCACCCCTGATTCCCTTCATTAATGAACGCTCGGTACATATGTATGTACAGTCCAATTTTTAAGACAAGGAACTTACGTCACGAATTTAATAACGAGCTTCGCGCTACGTTATTGTCGGGCAGTACATGTTGGAAAGAGACATTACGGACATTCATGTCTTCCCAAAACTTCCATAAGAATGCATGAGTATGATAAAGATAGCTGCATAAAATACCTCTTAGTGCACAACCTCCATTCGCTGTCAAACTGAATTGTCAACTGTAAGATTGTGTCAAGAACTGATATTGAGTGTTCTCCGGATAATTTTATTTCTGGACGACTTCGGATCACTCTAACCTTCCCCCGGTACGTTTCTGAACGCTCTCCTGTGTTTTTTAATTACTCTTCACTTCAGAAAATGTAAAAATTCTTGCTGAACTAGCTATGACGTCATTTACAGAGGAAACATTTGCGACATACGTCACCGTTAGCGTTCATACCACTAAAATTGATGACGTCGGTTCCTTCTTTCAAAAATTGGACTGTATAATAGATCCCTTTGAACATTTTTACTGCATTTTTCACCTAGATGACGTCTCAAATCGGAAATAAGTTTCAAATGAAAAATGAAGTCTATGATTTCAGCTTTTAAAAAAGCTTTCGTCGATTCCTGTGTCTTTGAAAATTCCAGAGATGTTGCGATTTTGGTGCAGTTGGTCGGGGGACAAAAATACGAAAATTCAAGATTACAACAAAATTCCCTTCAAAAACACGTGCTTGTTATTGTTAAAATGCACTTTTGGTCCCACATTTGCAGTTTCACGCTTTGAAATGACGAAATTGTTTCGAAAAAAGTGGCCATATTTCCAAAAGTGAAGCAGTAAGACCAAATGTGCATCGAAACAACCAATGTCTCTAGTTTGGAGCTGTCTTTTTCATCTGAGGTATTTTGTTGTAAACTTAAAATTTTGAATTATTTTTCTCGGATCGACTGCACCAAAATCACATCACCTCTGGAATCTTCAAAGATACAGGAATCCACAAAAGCTTTTTTGAAAGCTGAGATCATAGACTTCATTTCTTATTTGGATTTGGGTTGTAGGGCGCCCACTTCGGAGTTCGCACATACCAAAATTATACGAAGCTACGGCTCTGCTCCCGAACTCCCCCGAAGAATCGTCCGGATCTGCGCGGCCGTTGGCACAGACCTATTACGTCCTCTATAACGTTAGACAACAAATCCGTCGTTGGGGTGGACCTTGCATTACCATTTTGCATTTGTCCGTTATCATCCTATGATTTGTCTCATGGATGAAGCAGATGATAATGATGATGATAGATTATATTTTATTCTGTAAGTTTTTTCACAGACAAAACAGTGGCGCACATGCAATCACTAACTTTATTATGACAATGTGACAGTAAACTCTGACGAAGTCTCATCAGTTTACATTGTAGCGCCCTAAACGAATTAGTTTTTTTTTCCAAATTCCGTCAGATTGACTCCTACGTGGATCTATTTATCTCCCAGTTAACTTTATCAAGCCGTTGAATTTGTTGATTGTCATGGTAACCAAAATTGCTAATAATATATTTTACTCCCGCTTCAAGATAAGTAGTGGCGAAAAACTAAACACCAATAAAACTAATTAGGAGAACCACCATTGATTGCTATTTTTATTTATTATGATTTTCAATATATTAGAAAACTTTTTCAAATACACAATAGATACACAATAGGAAATACGGGTGCTTAGATATCTAAGTTATTTACGCATTCCCATTGTCTCATATTTTTTAATCGCGTTTATCACAAAATCACTTCATCATTTGTCGGTCATAACTTAGACGCGTGGCGTTATAAAGCAATCTCGATAAAAATGATTTTACTTAGTTGAGACCATCGAGATTTATATATTTGTCATTCTATGATAGTATCCATTGTCTTTATGTTTATAATGACATTGTGCCCAAAATTATTTGTTATCTGATCTCAGTGATTTAATGCATTGTATCATAAGTACTTCTTCCGACTGACGTCAGAGAATTCCGAAGGTATACAAAGACGTCACTATTGGGGCTTGAAAATTCTTCTGCGGATTCCGCATGAAAATGACAATTTTTTAATAATGGATAATAACTTGGAAGGCGACGCACATTCGTAACATTACCATTGTTTAAATTATAAACACTGCCATTACCTATTTACAGTTTCACTCATGTATTGATAGTTGTCGCACTCATTGATTTCAGATTCCACTTTTAAAGCCGTTATTACTCAATGGAAAGAAAACAAGTAATAAATCGAAAAAAGGTTTGCCGCAGGCAGATATTAAAAAAAAAATGTTGAGAGTATATATAGGGTAACTAAGTACTTCAGATATCAGGGTAACTATAACTACTGATATCGAAAGTATATTAACTCTTTCCAACATAAACTGGCCATCACGTGACCTAAGTTGCTGAGCAAAATTTAATTGAAAGCATTGCTATAACCATTGACTAATGACAGAGGTATTTGTCAGGTACTTTGGGGTCACGTGATGGCCAGTTTATGTTGGGAAGACTTTATCTTTTCGCAAATTTATAGGGCGAAATGGATTTAGGAGTCAGATAGGAACTTTAAATAGTCGAACTAAGTAGGTACTATAGACAGTGATTGAACTTCCTCCTTTGAAATAACGTAATAACCATTGATTGAATCATTTATATCTATAAATTGTCAATTTCATTTCTTCAGAGTAAATATGTCACGTTCTAAGCTACGGTGAATATATTTATATAGGTCACCGGATTCTAACAATGAATTAACCCATTAGCGCCCACTGTACCAGTTTCAGTACAGCAAAAGTTCCCACCAATTTGGTGTTTCTAGTGGCATTCATGTGAATACAGTAACTAATTGAAAGTTTTCGAAGATATTGTCGTGGGCGTTGATGGGTTAATTACTGCATTCACATGAAGCCACGTACTAGAAACACCAAATTGGTAGATATTTTTGCTCAAACGGGTACAGTGGGTGCTAATGGGTTAATTCTTTTTCGAGTATTAACTTAATAATCGTTCTTCGAGCAAAAAACATGTATTAGTTTAAAAACGCATAAACTAGAACTTCCCATTTTTTAAAGCTTCATCATACGTAAAGAGTAAGTGTAAATATCAAAGAACAAAACTGTAAAATTTACCACCAGGCACCGATTGAGAGGACTTAAAAAATCTACACCGCATTTTGGTATTCCCTACATACCAATTTTTAGAACGTCATACGTAAGCAATTTTATTTCAAGTAAAAAAATGAATTTCGTTCGATAGCTATTGGATTGGAAATAAAATAAGTACTCACGTTAAAGTCATTCTTAAGAAACTGGCCTTATTTTATAGTTGGTTGCCTTTTTATCTTTTCGTTTTCAATCTTAATCCGAGACATCATTGAAGATGTCATATTTATCAAAAAAATTTTAAATAATCGTTTACACTTATCCTGAATTTTATTGGCACATTCTACGAAAATACGCGCACATAATCACACCAATAATGATAGTTATTATATGCCGAACGCCATGGGGAAAAGTAACAACTGGAAAGAGTCAACTGATGCGAATGTACCACCAAATACTAATTACTACTAATGATTAATTAACGATTGAGCGTTGAAGTGTGATTTTTACGTAAATTTTATATAGCCAAATATCAAGCAAGGACACGGCATTCAGACGGCGTTCAGATGTCGCACTATAATATATAACCATCACAGGTGCTATAACTTACTTAGTACTGTGTCGGACTTTGATGAATGTAGGTACTCGCTCAGAACATAAAGTACCAGTTGAGTTTCATGTGTAAATATACGCGGAATAATTGACAAATCCATTACATCCGTAACCACCTCGGTAATGAGTTCATGTGTTTGATCTCAAAAATTAAATAAAAAACAGGTGAGTTTTTTTTATCACACTATACCACTATTTTCAGAAACATTGTAGGTAATACGAAATAATTACGGCTATTACTTATTTTCATTTACTACGAATACGCACTTGGTTATAAATGAATTTGGAATCGTTCAAAACTACCAAGGTGCGCTTTCACTTAATCCATGACATAATTACAATGCGCAAAATTAATTCTCTTCTTTTTAATGTCATGATAACCGCACTTGCTTATAACTCATTAAAACACTAAAGGATGATTGAAAGGCATAATTTATCACATTCCAGCCCGTCATGACAGAGAATAGGCCAAGTATAGAAAAGTTCCCTTCTACATTCACCGTTGATTTTAGTTCGACGTAAGTATTTTTTATTAAATAAACTAAAAATTCATCCACTGTCAAGTATTTTGAACGGAAATTGCATGCCTATCAACTCAAGAATTATGATTATTTACGTACAAATCTATTTGCCCACGACCGAACTACTAAAACTATGCGATTAATCGAACTTTAAAAATTTTCATCATAGAACGAAATTAGCCGATAATGACTACAAACAGAATCCCTCGGGCGATGCCCCGACACATGATGCGGAAAAAGAGTACGACCCTTATGAACACAGAAGTGAGGAACACCCTAATACGTATGAATATTGTTACATATAATTTTAACTTTGATAATAATAATTGATAATTTCAGTTTTACGGGTGCATTAATACACTTATTGAAAAGCTCTCTAGGAACTGGAATTTTGGCGATACCCAGTGCTTTCAAAAACTCTGGTCTTGTACCAGGAGTCATTGGTACAATCCTGACTGGCATAGTGTGTACTCATACGATCCATCAGTTAGTAAGTATTTTTCTCTGCCTTATTGTGTGGTTTAGTTGTCGATTTTTCGAGTTGGGGTCTTAATGTGATATGTATATTCATTATAACGTATCCCATGCTTTTAAAAATAGAAGGGACTGGAGAAGACATGTCGGTTCTTGGGTAGAAAAGAGTATAAACGAGCCATCGCTATCATTTTGTTACTGTAGCAAATGACTTACGCCTACAAATGTGTAACATACATACCTAAGACCCATGTGTACAAATAATTTTTCGATATGGTTACCATGAGTGATGTCTGTCAGTGTCTGTCTTATGGTTATATTATAACGTAAGAGATGGTCATAGCGAACTCGATTGAAAAAACATTTGTACACACGGTATGTGTGTACAATCCAGAATCCAGAATTATAATTGTATCGTTATTTGAACTTGAACTATTTGAACTGTAAAATTTCAAAGCCAAAATTATTTTTCTCCGGTGATGTCAGTTTTGAAATGGTTTTAGCAAGTTGGTCAATTTTTCATTCCGGTTTCATATGTCAACCACTGAATCTTACAACATATTTTAGAATGTCGATGCCGAAACCTAACGACGCACTTGAAATGTAGCGAAATGTGAAAAAAAGGAGACAGATATTTTCTCTCTTTCAACGACTGCGGGTGAAAAGATATTTGAAATTAAGTAATTTTCTCTCCTAGTAACGATATAGTTTAGAAAGTACTTATATTCTTCGTTATACGTTGTGATTGAGAAATTTGGTTGAAAACATCGATATTACGAAATTAACTGAAAGGACACGATTTCGAACAATCATTAATGAAAGTACTCTTTTACTCGCATTTGTTGTTTGTCTTTGTCGTATATCATACGACAACGAGTGAGAAAGCGATCGCAGTCCTTTGATTATGTACTTTACTTAACTCAAAGCTATCGATTGTAAACATTAAGAAATAAACTTAGAGAAAATAAATAATAACATCTTTGACGACGAATCAATTAGCATCTTTCTTCATGTCGATTTATGTTCAACGAGGCGTTTCATAATTACGTATATACCTACTACGATTACTATTGCAAAACTAAAAACCATATTCCTATAGACTTACCTCATACGACTGCGTTAGGTAACATCACAAATTGTTCTTATCAATGTAATATAATGTAGTACTATCACTATTCGATGTTTTTAGGTCTCGGCATCTCAAGAAATATGCAAAAAAGCGAAAGTCTCCAAATTAGGATTTTCAGAAACAGCCGAAGAAGTATTCAAACACGGACCTAAAAGAGTCCGACCACTTTCCGGATTTGCCAAGTAAGCTATTATCATTACAACCAGGAAGTATAATAATAATTAATTCAAGCTGTTGAGTTATGTAAAATTTGAAAGAGATGATTATTATGAAGTGTTTACTATTATTGTTATTTTGGGGTCATGGATTCTCTCATCATCTGAGTGGTTTACCTTCATGGTACAATGGCCCCCTTTTTTTGTTCACCATCGAATTTATTGAATTCCTGATACGCGAAAATGTTCTAATTCATTTTATTGGAGAATTGTCCAGATATTTGTTATCAAATCTGTGTCACTTTCCATAAAGACAATATTTTAGGTTAACTTAGTAATATTGAAATAATTTGCGTATATTTGACCTAAACCGATTGAGGACTGTGCAATTTTCGAAAGCCCACCAATTCCATCGACCGATCAACATGCGATCTTGTCTGACCGAAAGGTGACGTTATACTTTGTCCCACCAAATAAAAGTCGTTTCATCAGCATCATCATCGAGATGATGGAAGAGAAAATTGCACGCCAGTCTAGAGCGTTGTAAAAAAGGAAACCTCTACTACGACGCAGCAGACTGCTTGTCTTCACAACATATCGGTGTTCGTTCAATTCCTACAGCGAATTCTTTTGCGACCTGAAAATAATCCACTTCACTTTTACACCTTTTAGCAGCTGAGTAGAACCTAGAATCACAGATTATTTTTATAGCTTTTTTCTTATTGCGGTCGTAACTAAAACAGAATGAATAAATACAATAATATAAATCCACGCAGTGACAAATAGAATCTACTTTTCAAGTAAATGCATAAAGGTTGAGTTTATTTGGGTATTTCCTTCAATGAAATCTTATTGAAATGAAACCTTGTGCAATTTAATTGATGATGTATTAAGCATGTAGGCAGTATAATGGATCAAGGAGTGTTCTATCAAGGTTTTACCAATACCTAAGCAAAAGGATATTATCAAGTGTTTATGGTCTTCATCTGATATTATGGTAGAATTGCATTACATCAGTTATATTTACATTTTTTTTACTTTAAGTATAAGTGAAAGGTTTGCTTAAGAGAAGGATAAGCTCATTTACATTTCGCGATAATAATGTTAAATTCATAATTTTGATATTCAGCCCTATTGCGCGTTATTCACTTTAAATGGGTATTTGAAGACGTAGCGGCTAGTTAATGTTGTGATAATTGTACAGAGCGTTCAACAATGAAGGTAATCGATGTAGGCTGTGAATATAAGAACTGACGTAGAACGATTGTCGTATTTATCAAAAAGCGTTTTTTTCATGGCCTACGTTAATTACATTCATTATTGTATATTCATTAATGAACTCTCGGTATCTAGACGTTCATACATCCGATTAAAATTAAATTGGTTGAAATACAATAAGCGGAACCAATTAAATGAAGTAGATTTCCAAAACATATTTAATTCTTAGAAGGTATTATTGTCGAAAATTCCTCCAGAAGCGTTTAAATGTACTCTTGAAATACCCAAAAAAGATCACATTCTTAAAAAAAGTGCGACAATTTTCTAAACAAAACAGACCACCAACCGTTGGGGCTCTTATCGACAAAAAACTCTCTAAGGCCCAATATTTTCACCTATGGTTAACCTCCAGATTAGCTAACTGTAACTTTGAATGTGAGCTTTTATCATTCATTTTGACCGAAATTGTCACAGTCTAAGGTTCCAGTTAGCTAACTGGAGGTTAACCATAGGTGGAAATACTGGGTCTAAATCGTTACAAACGATTCAACCGTTATTATTTTACTATATTGATCTAATTATTCTTCGAGACGTTACTGAAGCATCACAATCATCTGAAATTAAATTGAATTTAAAATAGCTTGCGCAAGTAAACATTCATCAATAGTCGGTGTAGAGATTGTAATAATAAAGTTGACCTTTAATTATTGTTATAGGAAAAACAGGTAGTAAGGTATTTTATTTTTTAGGAACTTTGTGGATGTGGCCTTGCTGTTAACTTATTACGCAGGAAACGCTGTTTACATCGTTTTCATATGTGAATCGATCCAACAGGTAACGAAAATACCAATTTTATTTACTTCAACTAAAACTTGATAAATTTTCCAGCTGGTCAGTTATTACCACCACGAAACCACAGATTGGCCCGTTCAGTACTTCATGCTAATGTTATTGATACCGTTGATAATATGCAGTCAAGTACGGGAACTAAAGCATTTGGTGCCATTCTCGTTTGTAGCAAACAGTACAATGGTCGTTGCTTTCGGGATCACCTTGTATTACATATTTTCCGGACTACATGAAATCAAAACTGACAACGACAATTTGTTCAAAGACATTGTGGGTTTTCCACGATTTTTCAGCACGGTCTTGTTTGCCATGGAAGGTATAGGGACGATGCTTCCTATTGAAAATTCTATGATCAAACAGCAATTTTTGGGTTGCCCTGGTGTTTTGAACATCGCAATGGGTTCAGTTACGACCCTGTACACAGTCATGGGAGTGTTTGGTTATTTACGTTTTGGTGATAAAGTCGGCCCTAACATTATTGGAAATCTACCGGAAGATGAGATCGCAGCCCAAATTGCCAAAGGCTGCATCTCGATTGCAGTGTTCTTTACATTTATGTTACAATTCTACGTTCCCGTGGATATAACCTGGAGAAAGATCAATCCCAGGATACCGCAAAAACATCATAATTTGGCTCAAGTTATTATGAGGACTTTGTTGGTGATATTAGTGACTGGTATAGGTGCCGCAGTGCCAAAATTAGATGTAATTATAGATTTAGTCGGTTCAGTATTTTTCTCAACTTTGGGACTTTTTATACCTGCAGTTATCGATACGGTTTTGAAATGGGAAGGTGATTTTGGTTTTCTCAAATGGAAATTGTGGAAAAATCTGTTGATTATCGTGATAGCTCTCTTTGCTTTGTTCTCGGGAAGTTATTTCGCTATCGAGAAACTGATTAATGATCCTTGAGTGGCATAAAAATATAATAATCTTAAGTTTTAAACACTTATAAAGGTTCCTGATAAATGAAATGTACTTATAACTCGATTTACAGAATTAACCATGTATTATTAGAATAACATTTGAAATTATTTATTGATTGTTCACGTTCAATGAATCGGTTTAATCGATTCTCGAACAACTATAGTTTGTGATCCTGTCTTTGCAAATGTGATAGTGTTTTCAATAAAATTATGAATTTGTTGAGATCAATTTACATAAAATTAATTTATCTTTATTTATTTAAATTAATGGCGCAAAGTACTCATGTGTTTTTTATTATCATAAACTAGTGAACCCATGGGAGGCTGAACGTGTATGACTCAAAGCCCATAGAATTACGTTGAGTCAAAAGTAAAAATCAGTCATGAAGTCCTTGAACGTGTAGAATGCTCTGTGAAATTTTAGAATATAAGTAAAAAGTGCAGAAAACATCTAATTCATTTTATTCACTACTAGCTCGAGAAGACGTCATTCTTGACCGATTTGACGGGAGTAAAGTTGATTTTCTCTACCTTGGTAATACTTGTCAAAAAAGGGGTAAATAATGAATATTGTTCACCTTGGTATATAATATTTGCTGTCAACGGTGTCAACTCAGTGGAGCGCGCCTTCTCGAGCATGTAAAATGTTGAACCAAAAAGAGAATTCATTTTCTAGTAGTGAATTAAATAGTATACAGGGTGTCTCAGAATTCTACCGATAAACTTTAACCGTACACAGATGGTCAGAAAATATGACGATTTGACCTATTTTACTTAGGTAAAAGTTGTTGGTGTGAGGAGCTAGACGGCTTCAAAGTTGAGGTAGTGAACTCGGTTTTTCTTGAAAAACTCCAAAACCGTATCATCAAAAATTATGGAACTAACTGTAATGTTTCCCCTTCATGATAACCTACAAGTGTTTGCGATATGCAGAAAATACAGTCATGCGATGATGGTAAGATGTGGTCAATATAATTCAAATTTATTTTGATATGTTATAAAAAAAAACTCAATTTACCATTGTTGAAAAAGGGCTATTGGTAGTGCACGAAAAAGAAATAGTTTTTGAAATCGGATCACAACCAAAGAAACTGTGGGGTTCTGAACTTTTTATCAAACAGCCTGTATAACAGTACGCTTTTACCGTAAGACTGATAACAAAAAAGTATGAATCAAAATTGTTCATATGACGATAGACTACAACCTCAAAATATTGAACACTATACAGGATGTCCCATCAAGCTTAGACGACACCTAACTTTTAAATTTAAAATGGTGCGTACAATTGTTTTATCGCTTTCGGTATTCTACCAGTTAAAATAACGTGACTTTATAACGTGTCTTCATCAATTGAAATGAAGAGGTTTTGAGATTATATCTCTTTTTTCAAAAATGGATGCAACGTCTTACGTCCAGGGACACGATTTCACACTAAGTATACAGTATGTCCACGGATGGGGTTTAAAAGAGGAAAAAATTTTTATTTCTGATTTTACAGAAAAAATTATTCTTGATAAAATCGCCTGCTTGCTCTCAAACCTCTAAAACCCATTTCGTTTTCATTTCAACATGAACATTTATTTTTTTATTGAATTTTATTTGAAAATTTTGGACTTAGAAATATTTTCATCCAAAATTAATAGAAGTACCAGTAAACAAAACCAGAACCAGAACCAGAAACGAGAGAATAAGTAAGTTTTCCCAGTTTCTTGGTAACTTTTCAACGAAAACGTCGATTTCAATTATGAACATGTCATCTGGCGTCCGATCGTCTACGTTTGAAACAAGAAGGATGCGTTTAGTGACGCAAAACCTTATTAGTGAAGTTACAAAGAGCAAGAAGTTGAGAAGTTGTTTTAGTCGGGTTGATATGCATCAAATCAATTCAATCATTAACAGTCATCTAGTGCGGGAAATCTTCTTTCCCAGTAAACACACGTACGTTTAAATATCGTTGTATCAACGTTATCGTGGTTGAAATAACGTTATCGTTGGAAAAATCAACGTTGAGATTTGGTTATATTTTCAACGTATAAAGTAAAACGTTTATAAAACGTAAGACTTACACGGACTGGTAACCAATTAAAATAACCACGTGTATGATTCTGTATGTAACGTTGTTAAAACGTTGAATCAACGACGTTTTACAATGTATTAATTACAATAATATACAACGTTTTAAGAACGTTTTATGAATACATTTCTGAAATGGTTTGGAAAACATTATAGATAAACGTTATAATCACATAAAAAATTCTATGTTGAGAAAACAAACCAAAATAAACGTATATTTAACGTGCTAAGACACTAGATGGCGCTGTAGTCTATATTTCGCTAGCATTGTTCACACTCGTCCCTATAAGAGGTTCCTTCAAAAACGCAACATCAGTCACTCAGTTAGTGACTATAACCATTGGTGAATCCCAAGCCAAAACGGTCCTTCTGGAACTTGATGGGTGAACAGGACAATGGGGTGTGGGGTTTTCCCCAAGGATTTGTTATGATTTTTTCTAGAACGAAAAACTAACGTATGAATCTGATATGAAAAATTACGTTTAAGAAACGTTTAATGCATACGCATTTGTTGTCAAGTTCGCAATTCACGTTTATGTCTGGTAAATTTTGAACGTTATTAATACGTTGGAAACTTGGTTTCTATTAAATTTAAAACGGGCGACATTTCTACTCCAATTTAACGTTAGGTTACTCGTTTCAGTTCTACGTATAAATTACGTACGTGTGTTTACTGGGTTGTGTGGTACTTATTTTTTTCACTACCGAAATGCTTTCTCAATTTTTTTTTAAATTTTAATCTGATGCGTCGATTAATAATTGATAAAACTCTAACGTTGCACAGTTAGAATTAGAATTACCTCAGTCAAACTTGTTGCGAATGATTATTATACCATCCTTACTTAATATTCATAAGATATTTTTTGTCATACAAAAAGTAATGAAAATAAAAGTTTTATCATCAAACTGAATCGGAGAAGATGTAGATAAAGTTCTTTATTGACATTATGTTGTAAGTACAGAGAATTCCGATGAATTGTACAAGTGAGCCTATGAAAATAATTGCAGTTTTATTTGGCCCGTCAAACATTACTCCAAATGGCCAAAACTAGACCTGAATAAGGGATTTATTCAAAGTGTTCGAGCATTTTGGTACGGATAAGGATTGAAGAAAGTCGAAAATACTTACCAAATATCCACTGGCGCTGATATTAGAATAGAATATGCATTCAAGGGCAATAAAATGTATGTTAAAATTTGAAAAGAATAATTTCTGAACCTCCGCAATTTAAACTTGGTTCAAAGCCTGAAATAGGATCATTATTGAGTACACTACGCACTCGCATTCTTCCAAAGTTTGACTCATTGCAAAATTTTGGTCCCAAAAAATACCGAAATGATCCATAAGACACGTCCATCACACACAATTATCACTTTCAAAGTCGTCATTTCCTACATTACTTACATTGTTGTTAGCAATAGACAACAATACTTGCTACGTAGCATCATCATTAGTGCATAGGGGAGATTGCTGTTATGGATTTACTTAATAATTCGTGATTACTTATGAAATTGCTAAACCCCAGCAAACAACGAGGTTCTTCCTTTGATAAAATTTAACGGCTTTCAGATTGATACTGTTGGGGCCTCCGCCAAATTTTACTAATACTTCCATCTTAGATTGTCGTCAGGAATCCATCATTACAGGATCATCTGTTATTCTGAGACGCCCTGTATAAACGTACATACATATCTATAAACACCTAATTTTACATCTCTTGAAAACTGATTACATATTTGTAATAGTCTTCAATTATAATCCGTGAAAGAAAGTTGAAACGATATGAGAGAACGTCTAAATTTGGTTTTTGGATAAAAAAATAACAATATCAAAGTCAAGTTTTTTTTGTTGTCGTGCCGGATGCTAGTGTGATTGTATTCATTGTTATGTATGCTTCATTCCGTCTCTGTGTTTGGCTCTTTCACCGTACCTCCTTTATACCGGGTGGACACGGGCAACCGGTACATAGGGAATTAACATGGGAAATCAGATTTTGCCCGATTTTATCTCCCCAAGTGTACGTACCGATGGAAAAAAGTATGAGCAAGCTAAAAAATTGGAACCAGATGATAACGACAAGACTTATTTATCTTCCAAAGTTTCTAAAACCGATAACCCGCAACCATCCGATTCCGAACCGCAGACACATCAAGTCGACAACAACATTATTCATTTACTTTGTCGTTTTGTATTCTTGTTATTTCGCACGATACAATCAAAGTTTATTTTTGGAAAATCCTCCACTTTCTGAAGGTGTAATCCTCTCAAATAGGGCATCATTTTGTTCCTTTTCATCTTTTCTACAAGATGATATACTTTCTCATCGGTGCACCTGGGGAGATAAGTTTGGTCAAAGTCTGATTTCCCATGTTAATTCCCTATGTATCGGTTTCCCGTGTCCACCCGGTATACATGTTTATCTGCATGGATCTGCCTCTGAACAATCCGGTCCGGTCCCTACAATTATACATCTACAGTTTGAAAGGATTCTTCAACTTCTCATTTTTAGCATTTTAAGGCAAACCGGTTCATCAAACCACAGTCAGATTTTTTGCTTTGTATGATTCGACAAACAGTGGATGAAACTTAAATAACCCTACAATCTTCGCAAAACGTGACAGAGGAATTGTAAATTGATCGAAGTCTGCAGATCTGATCCAAAACCACTACCTCGTTTTTATAATTTCTGTAAGACCGACTTTCTGAAGGTCCTGAATAGACGCCGAAATTATTCTGACAAATATCCGGTTAAACTCACCAGGACCGGTTATTATGCTAAATCGAGGGGAATTAAGTCCCTAGGTGACGTGTTCATCACGTCATTGGATTTTCAGCCCACTTCTGGGTATCCTCGTCTTGCTTCGAACTGCACTCATCTAAGTGGCACGTTACTATAGGGATTATTTGGAAAATAGAAAAGAGGGGCATATTTGTTTCCTGACCGTAGAAAATGAAAATGTTGCTAGGTGAGTAGGTGTCTAAGTCGAGGTCTAAGCGTACTGGCGGGTGATTACGATCATGCGTCGCAGGTACCAAAATATTGACTTATTATTTTTTATTATTCTTGATTTTTCAAATAGCCTCGGAACCATCAATTTGAAGAAAAAATAACTGGGATCAAGAATTGTTCTTAACGAATGTAGGTTCACGTTGTACCTGTCAGATTCGCAGTTTTGTCACCGAAAACAAAAAATTTTGCCATTTTATCATCACGATGGTCAGTGTTTATCACGTTTTGGTGTACAGATTTGATTCATTTCGCTGACATGTGGCCGCCCTATTAACAGAGGATTAAGTGTATATCATAATTGTCGTCAAAACTGTTTTTAAACAAACGCTCAAAAACTACTACAAAATCACAACATTGATGACCTATAATGAGGTATTTTCGCGGGGAATAAAATTAAAATTTTATGAATGATACATATTCGCATATGGCGCAAAATGACTGCTGCGTAAAAATTTTGTTGAAAAAAATTGTTTTCAATTAGTTATTGCAATTACAAAGAAATTTCCGTGACGTCAGCAATTACAAATCGTTGCCACAGCTCGTCAATGGATGACGCTTATAAAAAAATAATAATAGTCGCTGAATTACCGATTACCGGCATTTTGACGTTATGTCTGCTGACATCCGTGTTTTCGTGTTCTCAATAAAATTATGTGATTATGCCTCCAAAAATGAGGAAAACACCCGCTGCTCATAGCACGGATCAACACCGTAACTGTAACTACGCGTCGCACCATCTACTGGATCATAGAAAACTCGAAGTAGCTGACGTCATCAGAAAAATAAAAAAAAATCATTTCAGCCCTTTAAACTTTACTAAAAAAAAAAATACCTTTATAGTTGTTGAATACCATAGTATCAGATAAGCTGTTTGGAAAAATACATGAAAATACCTCATTCCGCTATCGTACAAAATCGGGCATAGGTTGCATATTTCCTACTCATTTTCACCCGGGAATGTACCCTTAGAATATAGGTATTGAATACAGGGTTTTCGTTTAAGTCCGGTCCCCACGTGACCTACCGAAAGTATGCAACCCAACTTACATCATTGGCGTAACAAGCAGATTCCGTGAACTATAATGTTCTAATAAGTTTCTCTGACAAATAAAATCGGAAACAGCCCAATCAAACCATTAAAACTGAAGAACACTGGTGGTTTTTGAGCAAGTAGGTGTTGCTGCAGTTCTTCAATAGTGCGAGTCCTAAAGCACTCAAAATTTTCCGTCTGACTGACACTGACAAATTATCGAAATATTCGAAAAATGACGCCACTGGTGACTTTGACACAAATATTACTAAAAGCAACTCAAAAACCACCCATATCCATAAATATGTATAACAAGTTGCCTAACTAATGGTCACGTGGGGACCGGACATTAGTGAAAACCCTGTAGTAGCACACCCTGTATGCAGGGTAAAATTTTATTTACACTATTGGCTTCAGGAAAATTTACCCGATTAGACAGCGTTTGCCGAAGTTGAAAATGTCAACAAGCGTGTAATTAGTTAGCGAATTGGCCATGTGAAACATCCGCACGCTTGTGGCACACTAGACGAAAACATGTGCTCAAGATGCAACGCAAGACTCCAAAGAAATTGTACGTGTGTCTACATTAACCCGTGCTATCAATTGATATTAAACATGCTGATAATTCATAAATGTCATTTATTCTAATATTAATTAGATGTTCAAAGACAATGGGGTCGTCCACAGCGGCGGGGATAGCGAAACTGACTATCTGGGGTCTTAGAGTAGGACTCACTGATCACACAACAAATTTCGGGGCCTCAAGAGCCCCAGGACCGCCAAAAATGATAAAAAAAACTAGGTTCAGATCAAGGGACTGAACCGCAAGGTTTCGACGTGTATACGTCGGTTACTAAACTCGCTTGCCGATGGTAGCGTATTTAAAATCCCTCTAATACTGGTGGTAGTCGACTAACACACACTAACAACCCATGTGCCAGCCGCTTGTCGATTGTAGACGCGGTGCGCTGCCGCGCCGCGCCAGATTGCGCGCGGCCGCTTGTCGTATGTAGACGCGGTACGCTGCCGCTCACGCTTTTCGTGACGCGGCACGGCCGAACGTTTCAACAAATTTAACTCTATACGGAGCCATCTCCTCTCTACCGATTCATAAGACGTATACACGTCAAAATTTCTCGTGAAGATTAGCACGATATTTTATCCCTGTAGGTATTGGGAAGTCGTTGAAATTGTTGGGATCGAGGCATATTCAAAATCATTATACAGGGATTATAAGGAGGTATTCGTATAAAATAACACCTGTAAAATTATTATTAATCACGAAAGTTGCTCTAATACCATCTAATGCTGGTAGTCGGCTTACACAGTAACAACCCATGCGTCTGTTGCCGTTAAGTTTCACTAAATGTACCTCTACAGGGTGTCCCAGAATTCCACCGACAAACTTTAACCATATACAGATCGTCAAAAAATGTGACGATTTGACCTATTTCACCTAGGTAAAAGTTGTCGGTGTGAGGAGCTAGACGGCTTCAAAGTTAGGTAGTAAGTACGGTTTTTATTAAAAAACCGCATCATCAAAAATTATGAAACTAACTGTAATGTCTTTCCTTTATGGTAGCCCTCAAGTGTTTGCGATATGAAGAATCTACAGTCACGCGATCATGGTAAGTTGAGGTCTTCTCAATGTTAAATTGAGTAAATTTCAATATTTTTGTAACAAACTGTAATTTAGACTTAAGAACTAAAGACGTAACGAAACAGAGATGCGGAACGGGGCTCGCCGGGGCGAATTAAGACACCGGGCGGGAACGCCGGAACGGTGTCACAGGAGGCTTGTTACGGCCGTTCGGGATACACCCGGAGGTGGCGGACTAAAGCGGTGTGGGATGCGTCGGGTTAGAGGTCCTCGACGCCAAACGCAGGATCGGTGTTAGTCGAAAAGGACTGTGACCCGGTTAATTGACCTGGGTCTGTTAGTAAAATTAGGGAACCGGACTGGAGAAAACAGGACTCGCTTAGCCCCTAAAAAACGGGGGTTCGCACTGGACTGCCGCGGTTAATTTACCTGCAGCGAAAAACGGGGTAGGTTAAACTCAAGCGTCTATGACCGTGCTATTCCACCGGCATAACATAGACTGGGGAAACCGGAACGGGGGCGACCTTTTATAGCCTCGGAGGCGGGAGAGGGAATCGAACATTCTAAAACAAACAGTGACGACAGAAGTGATAAGCAATTGGCGGGAAAACAAGAACGGACTTTTAGTGACGGCGCTCGGGGAGCGTCGTTACAGTGTCGCTCTTATGTTTTATGAAAAACACGGTTCTAAAATTAGTTGATTCATCTTTGAATATGACAAAATCACGAGCGCTACCTAAGGACTCTGTAGGGATTGGTCCGCACAAATCTGCGTGTACCAATTCTCCTGGTTTGTACTCACGTTTCTCGCTTCTTGTGTAGGGCAGTTGTCATCTCGCAGATGGTCCTGAAATTGATGTGTCCCAATCTCTCGTGCCATCGTTTCAAGTTGTCGCTCGATGTGTGATTCACCTCACTTGGGATTGAACGAATAAGTAACTTATACAAGTTATTTATGCCGCGCACTGCACTGGCGCGCACATAGCCGTTTTCAATTATTTTCGCTTCTTCGTTCTTCTTTGTGATGTACATCCTCTTTCTGGTGACGACACCTTCTGAAAATAAGTTTTTCCGTAAAGTCGGAATGTACCAGACGTCGTCCATTTCGGATTTTTCCCATCTTCCATTGACCCAACACTCGACGAGAACAGTCCCAACTCCTTGGACCGGAAACTCCTCACCATTTCCAACCTTCACGCTTAGATTGACGTTGGTATCCATCGAAACAAAAATGTTTCTCTGCCACGACATGTGTGCCGAGGCCCCACTATCTAAAATCCACGAGTCTAGGTCTGAAATACTGTCAGCAACTATTTCATTCGGTTCACTCTCCAGAATGAATGCACTTCTGTGGCTTCCTTGGGAATTTCCACTATTTCGACCACCACCAGACGTCGAGGGATTGTGATTTGGGTTTGGCTTTTTCTTCTCGTTCCGACACTCGTTAGCAAAATGCCCTTTTTTGTGACATTTGTAACACGTTATACGACTTTTATTGAATTTCCTATTGGAGGCCGCGCATGCCTTGCTCACTTTTAACTCGAAGTGTCTTTTCCAGTTGAGTTTGCTGTCAAGTACGATTCCCAGGTACTTGACTTCCTTCGTTAGACTAAGTTGGGTTCCCTTCAGTCTAGGTAAGTTCATTGCACCTAGCTTTCGTTTTTTCGTGAAAAGAACGAGCTCCGTTTTCGCGGCGTTTACCGAGAGGGAGCGTTCCGTTGTCTATTCATCAACTATGTTCAGCGCGCTCTGCATAATGTTGCAGAGTATGCTCTCATGTTTACCCGTAAGCAGGATTGCCAGGTCATCTGCATAGCCAATAGTGCGGAAGCCCGACTCATTGAGCCGGCGCAGCAGGTCGTCAACTAATATGTCCCATATTAGCGGGGATAGAACTCCACCCTGTGGACAGCCCTTGCTAACGACACCCCTGACGGTGCAATCCCCTACACTTATCTGTATTGCTCGCCACTCCAGGGCATGCCGAATCAGCCCACACAACATGGGGGTTACGGCGTGTTCCTGTAGTGCCTTGGTTATGCTTTCGAAGGTTGGTCGGTCAAAAGCGCCTTCGATGTCTATAAACACTCCCAGGGTAGATGATTTGACCTCCATCGACCTCTCGATTCTGCTCACCACTGCGTGTATGAGATATGGTTTGGGGTCAAACCTAATATTTCTAAACTTAGAGTGTTCGGTTGCAAAGCTTTTATTCATGTCCCTGAAAAATTAAGAAAAAGCAAATTTGATTATAAATCTAAAATTGCTTTGATGATTGGTTATACTGTAAATGGGTATCGATTATGGGATGTTACGGAAAAGAAAGTTTTCTATACTAGAGATGTTTTGTTTGATGAAGATAAATTCATTATTACCATCCAAAAAGAAGCACAAATTGAATAAAATAAAGTTGTATTTATTGAAAAAGAAATGGATAATGGAAAAGAGAAAGAATCTTCTCCTGAAGAAACACATGAAGAAACAAGAATTCGAAAACCACCTTATTGGACAAAAGATTATGAAATGTCATATTTAGCATTGCATTCAGAAGAACTTCTTGATGATGAAGTGCCAAGATCAATTAATGAAATACAAAATAGATCTGATCGAGATAAATGGACTTCGGCGATTCAAGACGAAATAAAGTCATTAGAAGAAAATAAAACATGGGAAATTGTAAAAAGACCGGAAGAAGTTAATTTATTGGATTCTGCATGGGTTTTTACATTGAAGAAAAATGAATAAGGAGAAATAATGAGGTATAAAGCGAGACTGGTGGCACGTGGTTTTCAACAACGACAAGGAATTGACTGCAATGAAACTTATGCACCAGTAGCGAAATTGACAACAATTAGATTAATCTTATCGATTTCGACGCGAGAAAATTTACTTCTACATCAAATGGAAGTAAAGACTGCTTTCTTGAATGGAATTCTTAAAGAGGAAATTTATATGAAGATACCTAAAGGATATGAAATTAGAAATGAAGGAAAAGACTTGGTCTGTAAATTACAAAAATCTCTTTATGGTTTAAAACAGTCACCGAAATGTTGGAACGAAAAGTTTATTGAAGTAATGATAAATTTGGGATATAAAAGATCGAGAAGTGACTATTGTTTTTATATTAAAACTTCAGATGAAGGCAAAATTTATTTGGTTTGTTATGTAGACGATCTAATTATAGCTGGAAATACTGAAAACATGATCGAAGATCTTAAGAAAAAGTTAATTGAAAATTTTGAGATGAAGGATATGGGTGAGCTTAACTATTTCATGGGTATGCATATCAAAAGAGATATAAATATAGGAATTCTTACGGTTGACCAGAAGTTATGTATAGAAAATGTGCTTAAACGTTTTTCTATGGAAAATTGTAAAGGAATAGCCACACCAATTGAAACACGTTTGAAATTGACAAAAGAAATGAAAGAAAATAATACTAGTAATACGACGGAACCATATAGATAGAGAACTGGTGGGCTGTTTAATGTATATTATGTTGGCAACTCGACCAGATTTATGTTTGAGTGTGAACTACTTCAGTAGATTTCAAGATCAGCCTAAACAAGAACATTGGAATCATTTGAAAAAACTATTACGATTGTTGCATTTCGACAAAAATTGTAACAAACGACGGGCGAGGCGCTTGGGTCCGGTCGATTTACCAATTTCGGCGATGCTGTCCAGGGCCCTGGGGGTGTCGGAACCAAGTTTGGGGTACCGAATATAGCAGTTCGTTTCACCTTTTTACACATTTCGCGGACACGACGACAATTGTGTCCGCACTTGCTCGATTCGATTCTGATTCTCTCTTATCTTTTCGAGGGTTTTTTTGGTGGACGCCGTCCCTTCCCCAAGCAACCAGAAATTACTCGCGGACCTAACAACGATATTTGAAAAACACAATCGATATGGTTTTGGTTTATAGGCGAGTTAATGGTGAAATTTCATCAAATGTAGTTGGTTTTGTTGATTCCGACTGGGCTAATGATGAAGATAGAAGGTCTGTAACTGGTTTTTGTTTCAAAGTTTTCGGAAATTTAGTTATTTGGGCAACTAAGAAACAGAAAAATGTAGCATTATCGACGACGGAGGCTGAATATGTTGCTCTAAGTATAGCCACTTGTAAAGGGGTTTGGTTATCGAAAATGTTACAGGACTTTCAAATAGTAAACTTACCAATACCCATTTACGAAGACAATCAGGGATGTATCTGTATTGCGAAGAATACGGAAACTAAACGTTCAAAGCATATTGATATAAAGTATCACTTTATAAGAGAAAAAATAACTGAAGGGATTTTTGAACTTAGATATATCAGAACTGAAGAACAACTAGCTGATATTTTCACGAGAGCCTTACCTAAAATTATTTTTGAAAAGTTTAGAAATTCTCTAGGAATTTGCAATATGGAACATGAAGCTCAGATTATGAAGGGGTGATAAAAAGAATGCGTTGACTTCATTTCAATAGTTTTTTGGTAATCTGATTATCATGTAATAATTGTCGTTATGTAAATAATTTACTCTTTGATATACTATCTATTCAGTTTTCTAGTGCGGAACTAAATGGTGATTTGGTTTTGTTAGGTTTTGCCATAGATGAACCCCTCAAGATTGGCAAGAGCACATTTGATTTTTTAATCCCGCAAATCGGTACACGAACTACCATCGGAAATGCCCGATTCCGAGGGCCGTGTTTGAGGGCGCCACTATAAATTCGTTTCTAGGATACAAACGACGCATCCATGCACAGCCCTCCCAGTTCATTAATTTATGATTATGAATTCTGTCCCTCTGAAATTCACCAACTTTAAACCACAAAATTCAGATTTTTCCTAAGTTGTGGAAAATCAATGAATTCAAATAATGGTTAATTGGTGAATTTCAAACAGTAAATATTCCAAGGAACCAGTACTTGATTGTTTTACACACATTTATTAGAACTTTTTCACTAATGATTTTGTAGATAAAGATATTTTCAAGTCCAACCTCGAGTTCACCTTTCAAAATATTCACAGTAAGCTCCAAAGTTTCCAAATTGACGACACGCTTTCAGCATTCTGAGCTCTCCTCCAGTGATGGTGAAATTTCCCATTACATATTAGTTTCGCACATTTGAAAAAAATTATGTTCAACAGAATAGTAGTAGACGGGTTCATATTGGAATTGGAACTGTGAATGTAATCCTTCTCCACATCCTGAAAATCAGTCGCATTCTTAACTGCGGGATCCTTATTATTTAATGGTTTTGAGAACTCACGGCTTTGTTCCTTTAAACAGTGATGAATACGTCTACGTCCCGGTATTGAAATTAGTGCAAAATCTCTAATTATTCAGCATAAAATCATATCACAAATATTTAATAACAAATTTTCAATTTCAAAATAAATAAAAAATCATCATAACAACAGTGACAAATTTTAAACACGGCCACCTTCAAAGTCTAGTTTTTCTGGCCCTCTAACCACGCCCTCCTGAACTATCTATAGGGTTGCCACCCCATACCACCAGCAATCAGAATACTATTTTATTTTTGTCGCCATCTGCTGAGCTTTTGTCAAAACTACAAATTACAGAATTCTTAAAGACTGTGGCGCTCCCTCAAACGGCCCTCGTGAACTAAACCTCTTTCGGGGCGGGACTAATTTCACGGGCATCTTGCCACCTCGTGGGTTTTGCCATGATTTTGTAAGTAAATCAATCGAAATAAAATAAACAGTGGGCTGTTGCCATAAAATATTGAACTTCAAGAAATTTTATATTTTGACATCGATCGGGATTTCAGTTTTCCCAAAGTGTACTTATTCCCTGTAATTTAAACCATCTTCAAATGGAAAAGACACAAGAAAGAAATAAAAGAAACGCACGTTGACTTAGAAATAGAAAATAGCGAATACTGCTCCAAAGGAGGGAGTAATCTTGAGAAAATGTTTCGGACTAAATTTTAAGGGGACGCTCAAATTGTGACGGGTTGCATACTTTTCGACCAGGATCCGTTTCAGATTAGACTTTAAAACTACTGTGTATTATTGTGATATTTTTACATACGCGCACCTATTTTCTTAAGGGCTACAATGTAAGCTATTTTATTTTGCGAGAAAAGATTGATTTCATGTGATGAAAACATAAATTTTTAATAAAATTAAATATAAATGTACTCACATTGTAGATATTCTAAACAAACTGTCCTTGTTATTATAGTTGTTTGCCATTTTATCCATTCGTTTTCTTTTCTTATCCGAGATACGATTCAAGATGACACTTTTGTCAAAACTCTTAATTTTTCATCAAAATCGATTCCAACACGTTTGGCAAAACATACCATTTCTCCCAAAAAGTGCTGCACATTATGACTCCATGAAAATAGGTATGTGTAGAAGCGCGTAATCATTATTAATATCCCCATAATACCATAGAATTGGAAGTGATTTCAAAATGTAACCTTAAATTAATTCTTGTCAAAAAATAACCAAGAGGTGACAATTCGAGCGTCCCCTTAACCAAATTAACGACTGAGAATTTGTGTAAGTGTATCAAATATTGAAGAAAATAGAGACATGGAGTTATCTTAATTGAACAATGAACTGATTAGTTCCGAATAAATGAAAATTCAGCATTATTTAAAGCAGACAGAAAAACGGCTAACCTATTTTCAAAAGCCCGCATTTCTATTTACATTATGCCAAACTTCGTGACAGAAAGGTTGTGTTACAATTACAAAATTACCAAAACGTCAAATTCTCCTCCGCACTACATAACTGAATGGACTTTATTAAAAATAATTTGATCTGACTTTTCGTTTTCTGGATATTCATCTCGTGATTCACGCGCAACTCATCAAATATGATATAGGTATCTGTGTTATTCGTTTTTACCAAATTTAAATAGATGATGTCAAAATTACGATATTAAAACTGTGTATCGCAATGATCTCTATTTTTAGGGGGACGTATCCGCCTTCCCATTTGAAACGGTCAAAAGTCAGGAAAATGAGCATTGAAATGTGCAGAGACATGTGTTGAAGTAAGAGTAAATGCATATCGTAGTTCCAAAACAACTCCAGACAGGGAAGAAAAATCTGAATTTTTCTTTCGCCATTCGATGAATAACGATAGCGACTCCGGCGCTTGATGCACTTTAGACAATTATCGTTGTAGGTTATGTAAAAAATGTCAAATGTTTATTTCAACTGTTAATAAATGGTCGTATTTGAGTTAAATCTGTTGTGAAACCTATCAAGCGCCATTCTACAAAGATTAATCTATAAGAAAGCTTTTTAACTTTTTTTAAAATTATGCGTAGTTTTTGAGTTATTTTGGAACTAGCGAAACTCTGCATTTCGGCGTTCTCTCTCCGATACATGTAAAATCCCTTCTACTCATCTCTCTCACTTTCGAGCACTCCGCCATGTCGGAACATAGCGGTGCAGTCCGCCTGATGAATATTAGAGATGACCTCGCTGACACATTTTCAATACCGCGCTGTGTTGTCATGATGCTGACTTTTTACACTTTCAAGCGGGTAGGCGAATACGTTCCCCTTAATACAAGTTAGGTAATGACATTTGACACGAAAACAATGCTTGAAGCATAATTAGCAAAGTATATCTCGTTTCATTTATACTTGAATATTCAATTACAGAAACCTATGTATGCAGTTGTTGAATTTCATAATAGCAGTATCGAATTTAATATTTTGGGATCGGTCATCGCCACAACATGGCTTTCTCCATCCGGTACCTCATGCAAGTGGTCTAAAAAAGATGTTAGAAAGGCTTTAAAAAAAATTCTAACCACATGGAATCTTGGCCAACTGTAGATGATGTTTTTGTCGGCGATTATTATGGTAAAAATGGCATCATCTTAAAAACGTCGTCATGATAAAATTCGTTGGATCCATTCTAATTGTATATTTTCTAGATACTTTAAAAGAGGCTCTATACTTTAAAGAAAAATTTTCAAAAAACTTGGAATCTGAGGCGTGTGATCTCAATAAAAGAAAACGAAAACAATAGATAATGACGAAGATCAGGAATTTATTCCAATTAAACCCGAGTCAACCTCATTCGAAAAACTCCAACAGTCTAATTTTTCAAAGAAGGAACCGACGTTATCAATTTTAGTGATATGAACGCCAACGGTGACGTATGTCGCAAGTCGCAAGTGTTTCATTTGTAGATGACGCCATGGCTAGTTCTGCAAGAATTTGACAGTTAACGTTTTACATTTTCCGAGTAGAGAGTAATTAGAACACACAGGAGAGCCTTCAGAAACGCACCGGGGGAAGGTTAGAGTGACCCGAAGTCGTTTAGGAATAAAATCATCCAGAGAACACTCAATATCAGTTCTTGACACAATCTTACAGTTGACAATTTAGTTTTACAGCGAATGGAGGTTGGTGCACTTAGGACCAACTGCGCTGCATCCGCTAGAAAATTTAAGCTAGATTTAAACCATGGCAACAATTGTTGTCAACAATCGTAGTCATGGTTTAAGCCCAGCTTAAATTTTTAAGCGGAAGCGGTGTAGTTGGTCCTAAGAGGTATTTTATGAAGCTATCTTTATCATTCTCGTGCATTCTTATGGAAGTTTTGGGAAGATATGAATGTCCGTAATGTCTCTTTTCAACATGTACTGCCTCGACAATAACGTAGCGCGAAGCTCGTTATTAAATTCGTGACGTAAGTTCCTTCTCTTAAAAATTGGCCTGTATCAGAGAGTAAAAAGCGACGCTACGTTGCCAGACTTAGGCGTATTCTGCGGTACTGTGATGGTCCCCCATCCCCCCACCATCCCGAATCACGCGTTGAAATAGTAATTCTATGAAGTAGGCAACAAACTTTTCCTCGCTGTTAAAACATGGTATTCACAAACATGTTTCACGATTTCCTATGCAGTGAGCACTCTATTATATACCTACTCCCTGCCTGTATACATTTTCATCGTCACGTAAGTTCTCATTCGCAATCATTTTCAATTAAAACTATATATGTATTCACATGTTTTTCAAATAATGAAAACGAAAATGTTGTAGTTGAAGAATTTGATGTCATAGAGGCTGAGAATTCTTCAAATGTCCGTAACTACAAAGATAATTCAACTCACGAACTTCGATATTTGATTTGCATTATTCTTGAAAAAAAAATTATTTCCAGAAACTCCAAACAATTATTCTGATAATTATCCTCCGCCATGTTCAAATAATCCCCGCAAAGATCGTTTTTATGGAAAGATCCTAAATTGTATGTTTGTATATTATTTAATTCATATAATTTAGAACTATTGAAATAAATTAGAGTTGATCAAAAAATTATTTTGGCTCGTCTGGATATGATCGAGAAAAAACTATAACTTCCTGCACCATCGAAATAGGAAAAGTTTTACCGACTAATTCCGTAAGGGAAATTCAACTTAAAAAAAAAAATTAGGACAGATGCATCATTCGACGCACATTTTGTAAGAATGCAAATGCAAAATCTTGAATAATCGCATTCTCAAAATATCTTCATCGTTTTTCAGAAAAATTTCCTACAATATCCGGGATGTGCTGATGGAAAACACTTTTTATACTAAATAATTTGAAGATCATTTCGATTTTGCATAGTAAGTTAATCATACACAAATCGCACTTTGAAAACCATGATATCGCAGTTTTCCGAAGAAAACCATCGCAGGTGGGATGAAAAGATCCATGGGCTTACTTTCGCATTGAATACAGCCATCAATGATTCGAAAAAATGTACCCCGGCGTTTCTAAATTTCGGTCGCGAGTTAGTTCCGCCTGAGTCAACATGGTCTCGCTCCCAAAGAGTCAACTTTTCCAAGAGGGAAATGAAGAAAATCACTAGCAGTCTTAGGTGGAGTCTATACTATTGTAAGAAAAAATTTGGCAAAACACATAAAAATCAAAGCAAGTACACAACCAGAAGTACAGGCCGGTATTGTCTGTAGACTTGGGCAGCTAGTTATGAAGGAGTATACTCTTTCCAAGATAATCTGCCCATCACGTGACCTAAGTTGCTTAGCAAAATTTAATTGAAAAACATTGATAACCATTGACCAACGACAGGTATTTGTCAGGTACTTTGGGGGTCACGTGATGGCCAGATTATCTTGAAAAGAATATCCCATTTGTCTGAGGGAAGCAGAGGATTTGCATCAAAACTAGCGCTCAAGTTTTCGGGGCCTTATGTACTATAAGGGTCTAAAATAATCGCAGCTTTTCATACTGGTGTTTGAGTGCCCGTGGTACTGCAGGCATCTGGCATTAGCTCCACATAGTAGCGGATAGCGGTACTCGGCACAGTAAACTGTATATCTTTCGGTAAGTATGAAGCTTGGCTAAATATTTTGCTTGTGATGTCATCATTCGAATATGTCATGAGACAGCTTTACCTGGCTTGGCGTACTGAGCCAGGTAGATACCTCCCGCGGAGAGGGTTTAGCTCGCGGCCAAAGTTCTAGATTCGTCTTTCTCTATTTCGACTTTCGAACAGACAACGCTTGGTCCGACTAAAATGATGACATATCTGAACTGGATCACTGATCACTATATGAATAATAATACTAGTGATGGTAATAGACTACGCTATTACTTTTTCGATTTGTTTTTGGTGCATAATAACTCTGGAGTAATCAAATTTCCATCCGCTGAAAAATTGAAAATTTTAATCTAACTCGAATTAAGAAATGCATCACTTATCAGTATAGTAGATTTCGTAATCGTATTTCACAATTGTAGCTGTATTCCATGTGAACAAACTTGGGGAGGCGAGAATTTTTGAGTTAACTCATTTTTGGTGAGCACTCCGCTCTCAAGGTGGAGTGTCTATGGAGCGGCTGGAGCGACGCGGCCGAACGACCGGCCGCGGCGGCTCGACTGCTTTGCACAGAATCAAATGGAGACGCCTATGCTTATGGCGCGACGCGATACAGTCGCCCGACCCCAGTCGTATGGACGCGATTCTGGCCGCTCAGCCGCGCGGCTGAGACCGAGCGGCTCGGCGCTTCCGACTGGTTTGCATGGAAACAAATGCAAGCAGTGTCTATGCTGCGGTCGAAATCTTTGGTTGTGATCCGATTTCAAAAACCCATGAACACAAAATTATTTATTTTTCATGCGCTATCAATAGGATTTGTTGCCAATTTTTTCCCCTCAAGTTCTTTTTTAACATTGGCAAATTCAATTTTTTCAATAATAAAGTAAGATTTCAATTCAAAATTGAAGTAGGTAAGGTAGGAGGACCTATTATCGGCATTGGCTAAATTATCGGCACTTTCCTGATAATTTTGCAAAAAATAAGCTATCCGCTTTACATGAGCTTGTAATAATAACATCAAATTGTTTTTCGATGCTTCTGCAATATTCATACAATACAACAAATTCGAAAAGGAGATACCGTGGCATTAATAAATAGAATCACGACGCGCAGGCGTGGTTCAGTCTCACCATTCCACCCAATACGACGTGGTAGTGTTAAGGAATAAGTATTAAAAGCCCTCATTTATTACTGTTACGATGATGTTTGTTCAGCGGCACTATGTTGTTTTGATACTATTGATGTTATTGAGATTTTAAAAAGTATGCCGACAACATAGGCATTGGGATGCCGATAATAGGATTTATCCCGCGCTCATGAGAGTACCTATTCTGGGGGCGAGGTCTGATCGCATCCCGGTGAAATACAACTTCACAAGGCGTTATGGCATTGAAATAAATTGTTGCGAAGAAAAAGTATCGGACGTGAACATCTTCACGGACGGTTCCAAAAATAGTCGAGGCACGGGCTCGGGTATCTTCTCCGAAGATCCTGCGTATACCTGCCGCATATTGTACCCCTAGGCTAGGTCCATTCACCATTGTGAACTTATTACTGAGCCATAAAAGAGGTTGTCCTCCCAAAAGTCAATATTCACAAAATCCAGACGGCAACTATAAAGTGATGTGGCCTCCGTTTCCGATATTTTCGCCGATAACCGCATCGAAATTGGTTCAGAAATGGTCGAGAAGAAGTACAGACTTTCCGAGAGGCCCCAAAACGGGGCTGCCGGCTCCCCAGCGGAAGCCGGTCCATGTGCGGACATCTCAGGACCGCGAACAAGTGCCGTGATCATATTGCCGTCAAAACCTCATCGATATCGCTGCCCGGAGACCTGTCTTCGCCGTGCCCCCATCGCCCGATATCGTGCAAAAAAACGCCGGATCCGTATATCGAACAGGCCGTCGTCCGGAAAGTAAAAGGCTCACGAAAATTCGAGAGGAAAAACGCCTATTATAATTGGAATTTCCGAGGTATCTGACATTTTTTTTGACAACTGATAGATTTACCACAGACTATACTTTAACCAAATAGAATGTAAATAAATACATCAAAATAAATGACATAAATGAATTCTACATCTTTCGAGTGCTACAGGCACGGAGTACTATAGGTTTCTAGTTGTTACTAAATCTAGACATAAGTTTTTCATTTTGTTGTTTACGACCAGTAAAGATTTTATAATACTCAATTCGGACGTTTCTCCTGTGGTTCCAAAAAAGGTCCATATTTTCTTTACGTTCTACTTGTTTATGTCGGTGAATCGGCCACCCACATAATTGGTGACCCCGAATCGAGAAAACATAAAATAAAAAATAAATAAATACCAAAACTTAAAATCATACGGAATGGCAGAAGGTGATGGCGGGAATCCGAATCCGGCGAACCAAGAGAATCAAATCAATCGAGTGACGGTGAAGATTCCTCCTTTTTGGCCGGACGACCCGGAGATGTGGTTTGTGCAGCTGGAAAACCAATTCGAATTAGCTGGGATCGTCCGTGATGAAACCAAGTATGGAAATGTGGCCGGGTTCCTCGAAAGCCGATACGCTGCGGAAGTTCGTGACATCTTATGTCATCCGCCGGCGGTTGGAAAATATGTCGCGCTGAAAACTGCTCTTATTTCTCGATTAAGCTCATCGCAAGAGCAGAAAACTCGAAGATTGCTCGAACACGAGGAGATCGGTGATAGAAAACCCTCACAATTTCTTCGTCACCTTCAGAATTTGGGCAGAACTTCTGTACCTGAGGCTCTGATCCGCTCAATTTGGTGTAGCCGTCTTCCTGCTCTCACCCAGAATATTCTGGCGTCGCAAAAGGATGCCGACCTGAACACCGTAGCAGCCCTAGCCGACGCCATCGCAGATACGAAACCTCGCCACTCCGTCGCACCCATTTCCGTTTCTGCGGAGCATAAAGCGCTTGAGAAAAAGTTCGAGGAAATGACGGAACTGATGAAGTGTCTCGTGTCGGAAGTTAGAGGAGAAAAGAGGTCGTTCTGCAACGCGCTCTTCTGGAGGAAACGCACCTCGTAGCAGATCTTCTAGCAGCCGACGTACACGTGAAGAGGAAGCGAAAAAGGCGGGCCAATGCTTCTACCACGCACGTTTCGGTCCAAAGGCCCACCGTTGCGTCCAACCCTGCACGTACGTGGAAAACAAGGAGGGAGGCAATTGAATGCGGCGGAAGATGCCGTCCGTTTTCTCCACGATTGACCTCATCAAAGCTTACAATCAGATACCGATGGCAGAAGAAGATATCGAAAAAACCGCGATATCTACTCCTTTCGGTCTATTTGAATTCCCGTTCATGTCTTTTGGTTTAAGAAACGCTGCTCAAACGTTCCAGAGATTTATGAATGAGATTACTGGCGATTTAAAATTCTGCTTTTCTTACATTGATGATATCCTGGTAGCATCTCGATCGGAAGAGGAACATGTGGAGCATCTTCGTACCCTGTTCGCGCGTCTCTGCGAGTTTGGAATTCTCATCAATCCAGCAAAATGTGATTTCGGCAAAAATCGAGTCAAATTCCTGGGGTACTCCGTCACTGCAGATGGCACGAGTCCTTTGCCTGACAAGGTAGCCGCTTTACAGGATTTCCCTCGCCCTGAAGCAGCCAAACAGTTACGGAGGTTCCTGGGTATGATCAATTTCTATCGCCGATTTTTACCCAATGCAGCAGTCTTCCAAGCCCCACTTCACGACCTTTTGGTGGACGGCATTAAAGGCAACCACGCCATTGCGTGGTCTCCTGAGTCCCAGTCAGCTTTCGAGGAGTGTAAGAAGGCTCTTTCGACGACGGCTCTTCTTGCTCATCCTCGCCCAAATGGTTCTTTGGCTCTTTTCACAGACGCCTCCGATGTAGCTCTGGGTGGCGTGTTGCAGCAGCGGACCGATTCTGATTGGGAACCTCTAGCATTTTTCTCTCGTAAATTGAGTTCGCCTGAAACGAAATATGGCGCTTATGATAGAGAGCTGCTGGCCATTTATTCTGGTATCAAAAAATTCAAGTACATGTTGGAAGGTAGAACGTTTACGGTCTTCACCGATCACAAGCCACTTACTTTTGCGTTCCAACAAAATTTGGAGAAGTGTTCTCCGCGTCAGTTCAGATATTTGGATTTTATAAGCCAATTTACATCGGACATTAGACATATCTCAGGGAAAGATAATCTAGTGGCCGATACCTTGTCTCGTCCTGGCATCGATGAACTTTTTCCGGTTATCGACTTTGATTTGCTCGGTGCTGCTCAACAGGAAGATGAAGAAATTATTAACCTTCTGAAAGACGATGGAAAAGATTCTTCTTTAAAGTTGCAGTATGCTTACTTTCCTGGTGGCAATACCCGCGTTCTTTGCGATTTTTCTACCGGTACGGCGCGGCCTTTCTTGCCAAAAGAATTCCGCAAAGCAGCCTTTGATTCCCTCCATTAGCTTTCCCACCCTGGAATACAGGCTTCGTCAAAACTGGTGGCAGAAAGATTCATTTGGCCTTACTTAAAAAGGGATTGTAAATTGTGGGCGCGAACTTGTATTGTCTGCCAGAGAACAAAGATTTCTCGCCATGTTAAATCTCCAACTGGTACCTTTTCCCTTCCTTCTGATCGTTTTGATCATTTGCATGTGGACATTGTTGGCCCTCTTCCCTCCTGCAGGGGATACAGGTACCTGTTCACTTGCATCGATCGATTCTCACGGTGGACCGGAGCTTTCCCCATCATGGACATTGAAGCTGGAACCGTTGTGAAGACCTTGTATGAGGGGTGGATCAGTAGATATGGAGTTCCTTCAAAACTTACGTCAGATCAAGGAAGGCAGTTTGAATCCAGCATCTTCCGGAGGTTGAACGTTTTGCTTGGGGTGAAGCATTTCCGAACCACCCCATATCATCCATGTTCTAATGGCATGATTGAACGGTTTCATAGACACCTCAAGGCGGCTTTGAAATGCCATGGGGGCCAAGACTGGGTTGGGGCTCTTCCGACCGTCCTGATGGGGATAAGGGCTTCTTGGAAAGAAGATTTGTCTGCATCATCAGCTGAACTCGTTTTCGGTCAGTCAATACGCTTACCCGGTGAATTTATTGAGGATAGAATCCATGAGCCGCTCGAGCCGGAGGATTTCGTCAAGGAATTGAAGCGACATTTTAAAAATATTCGCCCAGTTCCTGGAAATAATCATGCGAAGTCAAATTTTTTCGTGTTCAAAGATTTGAAGTCGACTTCCCATGTTTTCCTCCGCAATGATGGTTCTAAAGTACCTTTTCACTGTGCTTACTCCGGTCCTTATAAGGTTATTCGGCGGAATGAGAAGGATTTTGTTATCCTGAAGGATGAGAAAGAGGTTGCGGTTTCTGTCGACCGTTTAAAACCCGCTTACGTCTTTGCTGATCATGAAAGTTCTTCGCCGTCTTCCTCTTCAAAGCCGTGTACTCCACCACCAGACCCACTCACAATTAAACCCGCAACACAAATTAGTAATCCAAATAGTAATAAAAAGAACGAACAACACAAAAACCAGCATAACCCGCAATCGCAAACAAGATCAAAGGAGCAGGTTGTCAGGAATGAAAATGTCAAAACTCGGTCAGGTCAAGTGCGATTTTCTGACAGGTACCTGCAGTACCGGCAAATTGGACAACAGTAATCTTTAATGGTGGTTTAGGACTATACTGTTTCTTTTTGGTTTCTTTTCGTTTTTACTTGATTTTTGGAGGGGGGGTGTGTGGTATGTTTAATTAATTGTATTTTTACCTTGTTAATTACCTTTTACCTTTATACCATTTACTTTACTTTATTGCTTTTATTGTTACTAAATCTAGACATAAGTTTTTCATTTTGTTGTTTACGACCAGTAAAGATTTTATAATACTCAATTCGGACGTTTCTCCTGTGGTTCCAAAAAAGGTCCATATTTTCTTTACGTTCTACTTGTTTATGTCGGTGAATCGGCCACCCACACCACCTATCTCTGGAGAGACTGGCGGCAGAAAATGTCGTAGACCTCGCATGGGTGAAAGGACATACAGGAATACAGGGCAATAAAGAGGCAGATGAGCTGGCGCGCGAAGGCTCCGACCGACACCTGATCGGGCCGGAGCCGGCGCTACCGGTAGGCCTTTCCACTCTGAATACCCTGATTAAATAAGACCCTCTGAAAAGACACTCTGCGCGCTGGGAATCGACTGAAGGCTACAGACAGGGGAGGGCCGCCATTAAGGCACCATCCCTCGAAAAGCCAAATTTTGCCTGCGACTAACCAGAGACAATCTCCGAAAACTCGTAGGGATATGGACCAGGCACGGCCTACTGAACAAACATCTCTACACGCTGGGCGTCGTAACCGATCCCACTTGCCGAGGGTGCTTAGAAGAGGACGAGACAGCGGAGCAGGTGCTATATCACTGCCCCGCGCTTGCGTCGGCCCGAGGATCCATACTAGGGGACTTCTGGCCAAGTATGGCCGACATTAGCAACACCTCACCCGGTACGGCCCTCGAGTTTATCAACTCTGTTGGTTGGCTCGGGGGCTAGCGGCGGGCGGCAGGGAGTTGCGCCGGAGGGGTGGCACAATGGGCCCAAGTAAGAGGCCTAAGTGCTAGAGTGGCGCAAGCCACTCACCCTCCAAACCCTAATCCAGAGTCCAGAATCCTGAACTATTTCCTACGACCAGTTTGAAAATTGACTTTTAAAGCTGTCATTTGATTGTTTAAAGTTGGCATTTGCTGGTCTTGAGTCAAAGTCTCAGTTGTGCCGCTTATGTGCCGAAAGTATAGATTATCCGCACAGAATCAAGTTGTAACCATGACTATCTACTATAAATCCAGCACGGCCGTCTGACCATATTTTGAGGGGCGAAATATGATTCCTAGAACTTTAATTGTTTCTTGGCTATTTTCAACAGTGATCGTAGGAAAAGCACTGTGTGCACCTCGATTCGAAAGCGTCTTTGCCTCTCTTGCATGGCGAGCGGCAAAGCCTTGCTTTCGAATCTAGGTACACTAAACTCAATAATTTAAGGAACACCTCGAGTATGTGCGCCGAAAGTAGGCAACCAAATATACACGAAAGTTTAGTACTGGCGTGAACGGGCTTTGTCACAGTTGCCTAGATATGTGCTGAATACAATACATTATAGTGTCAAAATGAAATATCGATCTCTTTATTTGAATTTGTGTCCGAAAATGTGTTATTTCACAAGTATTTGTGAACAAGAGTGTAAATTTTAGTGATTTGAGTGTTGAATCAGTGCTTCGAAGGTTGAGCTATCCAAAAACATACGTATACTCTGCGAGGTTTGAGATTACCCAGAAATTAAATATGTTTTCGTCCTATCTTCCTTTTTTAACATCTCAGCGAGACGGAAGCCGGCCCGCCAAAGTTGCGCAAGTGGAATCGTATTTTCTTATTCAAAATAAAGCAAACTATTTAAATTAAACCGACTACTCTTGTTTTTTGGAAAGCGAGAAAAAATCATTTCAGATCATGAAACTGCTATTAGATTCGACCATAGAGATTCGCCCTTCATGGACAAGAAGGCGATATGAATCGAATCCCTAGTTATTTGTTACACAACATCAGACAAATAAAGAGCACTTCGTTCTCGAAAAATCTATATTTTCTTATGTGTTAAAAATCTTCCACAACTTGTTCTGCTACGGCCGTGGCTGCGGGGCCTAATAGCCTTTTTTGAAATCACTAAATGTCCATGAAATCACAATTTGGTGCCACCCATAGCCAATAGTTTGTACCTTTTTCATAAAAAAGTCTGAAATTTCTTGATAATCGTAATTCGTAAAGACACTGTACAGTATAGGATTCCTTGGATCCCTCAACCTTCGGTACACTTATTAGCACTTGAATCACTAAAAAAATATAGTCTTCCTCATGAAATACTTGCAAAATAACACATTTTAGACCAAAAATTCAAATGGATATTTTGACATAAAATTTTGAGTGGTCAGGACATTTCTAGGCGGCTTTGTTCGCTTGCTAGTTTACGCAGCACAAAAAATTCACGTATAATTGGTTGCCTACATTCGGCGCACATACTCGAGGTGTCCCTTAAATTATTGAGTTTAGTGTACACGAGATACATTTACAGACCCCGTTCACTACAGAGGAATTGTCAGACATATCAAGAGGGTTCCACCAGCAGTGGAATTATCTAAACTGCATTTGACGGAAAACATGTGGTTCCACAAGCTCCTGTGGGTCCAGGCAGTGAACTCTTTAATTATAAATCATTTTTCAGCATTGTTTTGTTTGCATTAGTAGATTCTAGTTGTCATTTTCTTTTTGCGGTTGTGGGGTGTCAGGGCCACATTTGAGACGGAGGCGTTTTCAAAAACAGTGTTTTCTGGGAGAAAATTGGAAGTAATAGTTTTAATTTTCTGGAGCCAACAGTGCTCCCAGGGCGGGAAAAGAGGATACCCTATGTTATTCTAGGTGACAACGCATTTGCACTTCATGAACATGTTATGAAACCATATGCTGGACTACACAATCAAGGGTCTTTGGATCGCATTTTCATCTACCGATTATCAAGAGCACGCAGAGTAGTTGAAAATGCTTTTGGTATCCTCTCGGCTGTTTTCCGCGTGTTGAGAAAACCGATGTTACTCGAACCACAAAAGGCATCACTCATTGTCCTAACGACTCCCTATTTACATAATTTTTTGAGACGAAATAATGAATCTCGTAACTTACACACGCCTAAAGGAACATTGGATTCTGAGGAGAATGGTGATATGGTTCAAGGAAATTGGCGGCCAGATCAGCAATCAAATGAATCATCTCTTCCTCTGGAAATAATTCCAAGAAAAACGGCATTGTTCGCTCAAGAAATTAGGGCAGGAATCATATTTTATGAATTGTAACGACGCTCCCCGAGCGCCGTTACTAGAATTCCGATCTTGTCGTCCCCCTGTTTCTGTTATTGTCACGAATAAACCCGTTCGTGTAGGGGGGTGTAGCTCAGAGGAGTAAAACGCAGGAGTCTATGTTTATGTTTATTTTATTCCCGAAACCGGACCGGATCTGCAGCCCCGGTCTGGCTCCAGGAGCCAGCTCCGGCTCCCAGGCCGAACTCCCGTTCCCGGGCCCATTTCGGCCCGAAGAAAACTCGGTTCCCCCAACACATTTGGGGGGCCGTCTTACACTTAAAAACCCTTAGTCAGCATGGGTTCAGACAATGATCCATGCCGATTGCTAAACTTATCGCTAAATGCTGACACCATCGGTCCACTTCCTTGTCGCAACCGGTGGGGTCACCGAACTGTCGACCATGCTAATGTCGACGTAATTTGGGCAATCACCAAATTACGCCACATTATCACCTCGGTCGTCACCGTTTTGCTCTAGAACATTCTTCCCTTTCGCCGGACCCGAGTCCATAAAAGGCCGCTCCCGCTAGTTTTCCGGCAGAAATAGCACGGTCATAGACGTTTGAGATAACCGCCTACCAGTTTTTCCGCTGTCGGATACTTCCCAGCAATCCTTAACGTACCCGTTAACCGACCGTCGGCTGTCCCGGTCAACTCCTGCCAACAACCCCCTCAATTAATCGACCGTCGGCGTTTTCCCGGTCAAAACCTTTCGACTAACAAACAACCTGCGTTCCGTCTGCGTTACGTATCTTTACTAGTCTAAGCCTAGCTTAAGCCGGTTAGGGTAGAATAAGTTATTTCTGTTATTTGTGTACCGTTTTTGTTCGACCATTTATTTGCCTTTGCAAAATAAAACTTCGTTCACAGACCCCTGGGTTTATTTATGCTTCGACTTTGAGAAACCCCGGCAAACGAGTGCTTCCTCGTTAAACGAAGCTGGCGCCCGAGCAACTCCGACCGACCGAGGCGCGTCACAGAATAATGGAAGTGTCGTTTGGCAAAGCGATTATGCATTATACAGGATGTCTCAAAATCACCGCATGACCCGGTAATTGCTGATTCTTGACGACATTCTAAGACAAAAAAGTTAATGAAATGTTGTCGAGGCCCCAACGGTTCTCAATCTGGAGGCGGTTAAAATTTAGCAACAAAAGGTACCCCCGAGTGCCCCGTTGCATTATTTTATTCATGTATCAAGGGCGTAAGAGAGCGTTTAGGGCCCGGTCGTGAAATTAAAGCCGGAGGCGCAGCCGAGGATTTAACACGACAAGGGCCCTAAACGCAGTCTGGAAATTAAATTGTCAAAGTGACGCAAAGGTATTTGATTTTGATTAAAAACTGAAATAATACAAATAAATTAAAGGTAAAGATAACAACAACATAAATAAAGGTAGCCATATTGAAAAAATTTCCAAAAGTGAAAATGTGTGGCGATTTTGGATTTTTACGGCGAATAAAGAAGAAATTACCAATTTGCCAGCAGAAATTACGGACGCTGCCGAAGCTGCAGAATTATTCCTAGTGAAATCAGGCATTTTATGTGAAAAAGAATAAGTCATCTTCAATAAATGGAGCATGTTCAAGTAGATGATGGTACTATAAGGGAAGAAGTTCTCCGGGTCTATTTTTTGGAAGAATCGAACAAGTACAAGTATATAATTGTCCCAATTCTAATGTTGAGGTGTATAATCACGAAAAATAAATCATTAGTCATTAACGGGAACGTATTCGCCTACCCATTTGAAACGGTCAAAAGTCAGGAAAATGAGCAGGGAAATATGCAGAGACATGTGTTGAAGTGAGAGTAAATGCATATCGTAGTTCCAAAATAACACCAGACAGGGAAGAAAAATCTGAATTTTTCTTTCGCCATTCGATGAATAACGATAGCGACTCCGGCGCTTGATGCACTTTAGACAATTACCGTTGTAGGTTATGTAAAAAATGTCAAATGTTTATTTCAACAATTAATAAATGGTCGTATTTGAGTCAAATGTGTTGTGAAACCTATCAAGCGCCATTCTTCAGAGATTAAACTATAAGAAAACTCTTTAACTTTTTTTTAAATTATGCGTAGTTTTTGAGTTATTTTGGAACTAGCGAAACTCTGCATTTCGGCGTTCTCTCTCCGATACATGTAAAATCCTTTCTACTCATCTCTCTCCGCACTCCGCTATGTCGGAGGCGGTGCAGTCCGCCTGATGAATATTAGAGATGACCTCGCTGACACATTTCCAATACCGCGCTGTGTTATCATGATGCCGACTTTTTACACTTTCAAGCGGTTACGCGAATACGTTCCCCTTAAAAAATAGAATAAAGCTATTTTGTTCTAGAAGAAACGATGCGTACTTCTTAAGACCTTGGGCGTAAAATACCACTTTAGCGCCCGCGAATCAAGGTGTGAGATGGCGTTTTATGACCTAAAAATAATGACATTATCGAATCAATCTTGATTTTTTCATTAAATTGTGACGCGCCTCGGTCGGTCGGGGTTGCTCGGGCGCCAGCTTCGTTTAACGAGGAAGCACTCGTTTGCCGGGGTTTCTCAAAGTCGAAGAATAAATAAACCCAGGGGTCTGTGAACGAAGTTTTATTTCGCAAACGGCAAATAGATGGACGAACACAAACGGTACACAAATAACGGTAATGTCTTATTCTACCCTGACCGGCTTAAGCTAGGCTTAGACTAGTAACGAAACGTAACAGAAAGAGGGATGTTCACCAGAGGTGAACTAGAACACCGGGCAGGAATGCCGGGGCGGTGTCATGGGGAACCCTGTTACAGGCTTTTGGGAACCACCCGGAGGTGGCGGCGATTCGGTGTGGGAAGTCCGGGAAAAAGCCGACGGACGGAACGCGGGTTGTTTGTTAGTCGAAGGGTTTTGACCGGGAAAACGCCGACGGTCGATTAACTGAGGGGGTTGTTGACAGGAGTTGACCGGGACAGCCGACGGTCGGTTAACGGGTACGTTAAGGATTGCTGGGAAGTATCCGACAGCGGAAAAACTGGTAGGCGGTTATCTCAAACGTCTATGACCGTGCTATTTCTCCGGCATAACATAGACTGCCGGAAAACTAGCGGGAGCGGCCTTTTATGGACTCGGGTCCGGAGAAAGGGAAGAATGTTCTAGAACAAAACGGTGACGACAGAGGTGATAACGGAAACCGGGGGAAATACACGACAAGATCGGAGTTCTAGTAACGGCGCTCGGGGAGCGTCGTTACACACCCCTCCTTCGTTACGAAAAATTTTTGTTTACAAAAATTTTCTGGAAGAGAACGGATTATCACATGAAACATCACAGAAATATTCGCCCTAAACTGACCATTCGGATCCCGGAGTAACCGGACCAACACTAACAACCCGGAGATAACTTAAAAAAAATAAAGCGAAATAAATAATTCACCAACAAGAAATTAACTCAGAATTACAAAAAGCAAGCAAGTTCAAACAAAAATCAAATAAACAACTCGAAAACAAATGTAGGAAAACCGAAAGTAAATTCGACGGCCGTCGGCGTATCTCACGGTCAAGGCCGGAGTCCGGACCGGTAGATGGACGGGACTGGGCTGCAAAAACTTCATGCGGAAGGTGGTCTGTCAACGGACGCTGGGTCGCAGGACGCGACGGGAATACAGTCTGTCTGTTGAACGAGGACGGCCGGCGAGTCGACAAGGACGGCACAATCACTCGAGTCTTAACGCGAACAACAACACGGGAGTTTTTACCGAACGCGAACGGACCGGTACTCTCGGACCGACAACCGAGCGAACTCGCGCGCGCGATTCCCGAGAAAAATCGCACTTTCCCCGGAGAAGCACCGGACGATCACACTACTCGTCAGGTTCGTCCTGCCGGTACGGCTTCAGGTCTTTGATGTGGATCCGGCGCAATGTTTTTCCGGACGCATCTTTCAGGTCGTACACGACCGGTGAGAGGACGCGCGAAACGGTGTACGGCCCGGAGAATTTCGGGGCGAGTTTCGCGGCGAAACCCTTGTCGGCCGACGATAAGGGATGTTCTCTCCTCATCACCACGTCGCCCGGGAAACATTTCCAGTCGCGGCGCCTCAGGTTGTAATGATGGCTTTGGCGGGCGAAGGCGTGCGCCAATTGCGTCCGGACGAGCGCGAAAACCTCGGAGAGTTTCCGCAGCCGGGACAGGTGCTCCTCGGGAACGTCGTTATCGGTCGCTTCCGGTTCGGTGGCCGGTACAGCTTCCTGGTGAAGACTCCGCGGTAAATTCAGTTCCCGTCCGAAATTTAAGAAGGCGGGTGAGAATCCGGTGGAATCGTGACGGGCGCTGTTTAAGGCGAGCGTCACGGCGGATAAGTCCTGATCCCAGTGACGATGATTTCCCTCGGTGTACTGGGCGATTATCATCTTTATCGTCCGGTTGGCCCGCTCGACCGGATTTGCCTGCGGGGTGTACGGGGGCGTGTGGCGGTGTTCGATCCCGAATTCGGTCAGTAATTCCGCGAAACAGCGACTCTCGAATTGCGTTCCGTTATCGGAAATCACCGTTTTCGGGGTGCCAAAACGTGCGATTATCTCCTCGTACAGCGCCTTCGAGACGGCCTGAGCGGTGGCCCGACGGACGGCGCGACAGGCGACGTACTTAGTGAAACGATCTTGGAAAACGACGATGAAATTGTTTCCCTTCGTCGAGCGCGGGAGCGGCCCGACGAGGTCGGTACTGACCGTTTCCCACGGGTGCCGGTTCGGGGTGGGTTGCATTTTCCCTGCTGGCTGCTGCTGTTGAGGCTTGAAGCGTTGGCAGGTGTCGCAATTCCGCACGTAGCGGCCGATATCGCGAAACATTCCGGGCCAATAATAACGGTTGGCGACCCGGGCGGCCGTTTTCGCGATGCCGAGATGCCCAGCGGTCGGCGCGTCGTGGTTTTCACGTAAAACGCGCTCGCGCTGCAGTTCCGGGATGCACAGCTTCCACGGATCGGACATTTCCGGTTCGGTGAGATCTCGATTATCCCAGAAATGACGGTACAATTTTCCATCCCGGACGGCATAATCGGGATTGTCGGTTGGCTTCTCCTCCACGTCGGCGAGTTTTCGGGCGTACCAGGTGCGGTCCTCGGCGACGACGTAAGCGAAGTCGGGTTCCTCCCCAGAAGCGGGCAGCGGATCTCGCGAGAGTGCGTCGGCAACGTGATTTTGAGTACCTTTTCGGTATTTCACCTCCAAATCGTAAGATTGCAACAGCATACTCCATCGCGCGAGTCGTCCGGCCGGGCTTTTTATACTGTGCAAGAACTTGAGAGACTGATGGTCGGTTATCACGGTGAATCGGTAGCCCTCCAGATAGGGGCGCATCTTATCGATGCCCCAGACGATGGCGAGGCACTCCTTTTCGGTGGCGGAATAATTCTTTTCCGCCGGATTAAGAGTACGGCTGGCGAACTCGATGACGTGTTCGCGGCCATCGGTTTCCTGGGTGAGGGCGGCGCCGATACCGTAATCAGAGGCGTCGGTTTGCAGCGAGAACGGTTTGGAGAAATCCGGGCACGCCAGGACGGGCGCCTCCGTGAGATTTTTCTTGATTTGGGCGAACGCGGCGTCTTGCGCGGGGCCCCACAGCCAGCGGACGTCCTTGTGGAGGAGTTTCGTGAGCGGTGTGACGATTTCCGCGAACCCCGGCACGAAGCGACGGTACCAGGAGGCCATACCGAGCACTCGTCGGAGGCCGCGGATATTCTTCGGCGTCTCGAGCTGGTTAATCGCGGCGACTTTCCCGGGGTCGGTGGCTATTCCCTCCGGTGTGACGACGTGGCCCAAATACGTCATGGACCGGCGACAGAAATGGCACTTTTCCGGGTTTATCTTGAGATTCGCATCACGTAATCGCCGGAACACCTCCCCAAGATTCCTGAGGTGTTCTTCCAACGTCCGGCCGATCACGATGATGTCATCAAGATAAACAAAAGCGTGGGGGTCCATTTCGGGGCCGATGACGGTATCCAACAGGCGCTGGAACGTCGCGGGGGCGGAGTGCAACCCGAAGGCCATCACTCGGAACTGGTACAACCCTCTTCCGGGTACGGTAAAGGCGGTGATCGGTTTGCTCGCGTCGGTGAGCGGCACTTGCCAGTAACCCGCGCGAAGGTCGAGGGTAGAGATATATTTTGCCTCTCGCAATTTTGCCAAAATTCCGTTTATTTGCGGAAGTGGGTAGGCGTCTTTCACGGAAACCTCGTTGACCTTCCGGAAATCGATGCAAAAACGGTATCTCCCATCTTTTTTCCGGACGATGACGATGGGAGAGCTCCACGGGCTCTGGGAGCGCTCGATGACTCCCTCGGCGAGCATCTGATCCACCTCTCGGTCGACGATCTCCTGCATCTTCGGATTTTGGGGCCGATAGCGCTGTTTTATCGGCTCGGGCTGCCGCAAGCGAATTTCGTGCTGCGCCCGGTCGGTCAGACCGGAGATCGCGGTGAAGGTCGGCAACTCGCGATCCAAGAACCGTCGCAACGCTCGCTGTTCGGTGTCGGTGAGGTCGGTATTTGCCAAAGGCGGGCACTTTTCCTCGTTAACCGGAGCGGAAATGCTGGAAATCTCCGGGGCAAGTGTCGACGTGGCGGGTTTGCGTGCCGTGGGCGGTATTTTCTGATGGAGGATCTTTTTCTTCACGAAGTCGATGACGCACCCCGTGTAGGCCATGTAATCGGCCCCCAACAAGAATTCCTGTGACAAGCCCGGGAGGTGGTGGAATGCAAACGCCACGGTGCCCTCGGTTACGGTGCATGCGAGACGAATCCCGGAGTAAATTTTCCGGGTCTGACCGTCAGCGAGGGTGACGGTGGTCTCTTTAGGGTGGAAAACAGTACCCACCCCGTGCTCTTTGCACCACAGCATCACGTCCGCATTGACGTACGATCGGGTGGCTCCGGTGTCCAGAAGGGCAGTAAACACGCGGCCGTTCACCCGGATCTTCATTTCCGGTCGGGTTTCTTTCGGGGGTTTGGAAACGGTGGCGGTCTGGTGGGCGAGTCCGGTGGATCCCCCAAGGGCCGGACTCGGTACTAGTTTTCCGACCGGGCACAAGGGCAGTCCCGCGAAAACACTCCCCTTGTCCCGCACCGGGAACAAAACAGGATCGGGGTCCCGGTGCAGTTGGAGCGACTGTGCGTCGCGCTGCCGCATCTCCAGCACGCTCGCCTCGGGTTCTCGATCGGAGGCCCGGTATTCGCGGCGGCCGGCCGTGGCGTCGTCTCGGCGCCCCGCGGCGGTGGGGACGCGGTCCGTGACGGCGCGGTAGCCGCCGGGCGGCGGTTCGCGTTATCGCTGCTTATCGGTCGGGGCTCTTTTTGCGGTACTTCCGCGGCGATGACCTCGTATTCTTTTATACGCGTTATCAGGTCGCTCACGCTGTGAATATCGGATCGGCGAATGTAAAGCCGATATTCTGGCCGCAAGTTGCGGTACAGCCAAAAGAGCTCGTCCTGGGTCGAAAGGCCCCCTAGGCGACGAGTCAGGGTCTGGACGGCGGTGACGTAGTCGGTACCGGCTTCGTGGGGACGCTGTTTGCGGGTCGTCACCTGCTCCCGCAGGAAGATTTCAAAATCGGCCGGCAGGTAAAATCCTCGGAATTCGTCCACGAATTCGGCCCACGTCTCCCAATGGCCGACGTTGTTCCGGTACCACTGCAGAGCGGAGCCCGTGAGTACTTCCGGCAGGATGGAGAGCAGCCGGTCGTCGGCGACGCGGTACCGGGTCTGGACGTCGTCGATTCGTTCCAGAAACGCGAGCGGGTCCGACGTCCCGTCAAATTGTACGTTTAACCGGGCGGATTCGAATGCAGCCGTCGGTCGACCGGACGACTGGGCGGCGAGGGCTTGGGCGACGGCAGCCTGGATGACGGCGGCTTGCCGAGCGTCGGCGTGCTCCGCGGACGGCGCGTTTGCAGCCGGCTGGACCTCGCCCTTGGGAACGGCTCCCATCGCGGCCGACCCGTCCCTCAGGAACCGCACCACGCGACGACGGAGATCCTCGACGGTGCCCGCGGACGGCAGACCGAACTTTTCCGCCTCGGTCATGAGCTCGTCCTTTTTGAGCCCGTAGACATAGCCCACGCGCTGGTCGGCCACCTCGAGTCCCACCGTAACGGGGGTGGAACGGTCCTGGGTTACTGGAGTCAGGAACGGACACTCTTCAGCCAGGTCGGTACCGATCTTCGTGGGCTTTGACATCCTGGAAAGCCAAAGTCCACAATAGTCCCTCTCGGTGATGACCGACTGGAGTGCGGACGTCTGGGCTGGATTGGTTGGAGTAGAACTTCCTTCAGGGTCCCTGCTCGGGCGCCAATTTGTGACGCGCCTCGGTCGGTCGGGGTTGCTCGGGCGCCAGCTTCGTTTAACGAGGAAGCACTCGTTTGCCGGGGTTTCTCAAAGTCGAAGAATAAATAAACCCAGGGGTCTGTGAACGAAGTTTTATTTCGCAAACGGCAAATAGATGGACGAACACAAACGGTACACAAATAACGGTAATGTCTTATTCTACCCTGACCGGCTTAAGCTAGGCTTAGACTAGTAACGAAACGTAACAGAAAGAGGGATGTTCACCAGAGGTGAACTAGAACACCGGGCAGGAATGCCGGGGCGGTGTCATGGGGAACCCTGTTACAGGCTTTTGGGAACCACCCGGAGGTGGCGGCGATTCGGTGTGGGAAGTCCGGGAAAAAGCCGACGGACGGAACGCGGGTTGTTTGTTAGTCGAAGGGTTTTGACCGGGAAAACGCCGACGGTCGATTAACTGAGGGGGTTGTTGACAGGAGTTGACCGGGACAGCCGACGGTCGGTTAACGGGTACGTTAAGGATTGCTGGGAAGTATCCGACAGCGGAAAAACTGGTAGGCGGTTATCTCAAACGTCTATGACCGTGCTATTTCTCCGGCATAACATAGACTGCCGGAAAACTAGCGGGAGCGGCCTTTTATGGACTCGGGTCCGGAGAAAGGGAAGAATGTTCTAGAACAAAACGGTGACGACAGAGGTGATAACGGAAACCGGGGGAAATACACGACAAGATCGGAGTTCTAGTAACGGCGCTCGGGGAGCGTCGTTACAAAATATGTAAATATAAATTTAATAAATTCGAAAATGAGGTGACCAAGGCTAGGCTTTTGATCAGCATGCCAGCTGTGATCCCCGGGACCCAGCCATTGGACCGGCGAACTCGCGAAGTTCCGTTGCTGAAAGTAAACTTCAAGCGTGTGACGGGTTTTGAGAAGCCATTACCGGTAGCAAACTGTCAGTTTAGTCCTGCCGAATTGCAGGCCCTTCGCCACCCCAATAGTATGAGGGGAAAACGCGGATGTTGACGGTGGAGGTAGACGGGAAGGCGGGGTATATACAAATACCAAAGTTGGAATAGGCGATTGTTTATCGTTTTTATTTTTGATTAAATTTTATTCTTGAAAAGTTCCGTTTTCTATCCGAAGGGGGAGGCTATGTGATGATTGGAAATTTGAGCTCACATTTGTTTTGTGCAAAAGTGTAGATTTTGCCTCAAATGTGCAATTTCTGGAAAAGAAAGCAGTAAAGGTCGAGGTCAAGAAGGATTTTAAAAACTTACGGAAGGGGTTTTCATTTACAGAAACGAAATTAGGGCTCAGAACCGGAGGATTCACCGGAGAACGTCAGAAGCTGACAACTAATGTCAGGAAAATGAGAAGGATCCAGGCGGGCGAGAAAGGGGGTGAGTTCTCAGAAAATTCAACGGATGGCGATACCAAATATGAGTAAGTCGCTGACCTCGTGTGGATACGCCAGTTCAAGTAGCCCGGTTTTTGTCGGAGTCTGGAGGTACAGTGGGTTTACTCACCGCTTCCCCCTTGCCGAGGTTGTCTACCAGGTAAATATCTTGAAAGAGATAGTTGCGAATCTCCGTCTTTTCCTTCCCATATTTTTCTTCCTTGAGGTGTCTCCTCAGGTCTCCAACGGGTGTCTCCTTTTGGGCTAGGCGCGATTTGCTGGCAGGTGTTTCCTGTTTTAGAGTCACGGGTGTAAATTTCTTTAGTGATAAGGTTTCGGTTACTTTCCCTAGCAACGGCTTCCAGAATCGAGGGTTGTCTTAGCAATCAGGGTGCCACGTGCTACAGTGTCGACGGGGTGACCGAATTTGCGGAAACCCTAGCAACTGAGTCGATTTCGAGTTTTTCCCTTAGCAACCGGGGTGATTCCTGTGTCGGAGCTGCACCGAATCTTTTTCTTACCAACCTCCGGCTAGTACGAGACTCTCCTTGACAACCCGAACCATTCTTGTCCTTTTCTCCTAGAAACTCGGGTGTTTCCTGTGGCAGAACCGAGTTGGACGTCGGCTACTTCGAACCCTAGCGACGAGAGATTCTTCTTGTCAACCATCTCCAGGAGTCTCCCAAGTCGAAGCGAGAAGCGATAGGAAGAGGACAGGACGAAGGACGAAGTCCCACAGTTAGATAGAATTCTCGATTTGTCATTTTGTTAATAGCTAGATATATTATGTTTCCAATTGTTAATGTTTCTTTTCGATGAATTGTATTGTTAATTTGAGTTGTGAATAGACAGTTATTTGAAGTTTAAATTGGGTGTCTCTCTACATTTTTTCAAAACGCTGTCAAAAGTCAACCTGGAATATTCTTCGCTGAAAGCAACCCGCAGCAGTTTTCCTTGTTCTCAAAAAAACAAGGTGGCGCTGGAGTAGGCATAAGTCAAAAAGATCTGTCAGGTAAGGCGCTAGTGTGATTCCTCACAAGACAAAACGACGGCCATGGCCTCTCTTTATCCAGAATTTATTTCATCGCGCCATAGTATTTCATTTGTTAAAATTGAATAAACTTAACTTTATTTATGTTGAATTTTCTGTCACGTTCTCTATATTGACGCCATTTAATAAATATTAAATAATTTCTACTTCGTTGCCATGAAACTAGCGACGTTTTTCGCATCGTCCTAGGGCATTAAAGTCCAATAAAGGCAACAAAAATGTTACCGGCAAAATTATGAGATGCCTAACTTTGCGCTCGGTTTTCACACGACTCGAATTACAACATTCAACCGATCGAAAAGTCGGACCGGTGATTCGAACTAACGGCGAATTTTTCCACACACTCGAATCGCAGCCCAAGGTAAAAAAGTTTGTAAAAAAACCGTTTCAAAGAAATTCGCGTCTTTTCGCCAACTATAGACTCAGTTTCTTGCCCTCCTTCAACATTTACATCTTCACGAGATGCTCTTCATGCTTCTGACGCATCGACTGCTCAATCCATTTCTCTTGCAACTTCGGCAATTTCTTCTCGTATGAAGTCATTTCAATTTTCCTTTTGTCGCCTCTGCGTTGTGAAGTTGGAAGTCGTCTGTTGCGTTGTGGAGTAGGTAGTGGTTCCTGGCGGTACCACAACTCTTTCTTCCACGTACACAGGATATAAGTTCACTGAAACCAAAACTTTATCATACATTTCTAACTCCAATGGAAAGAAAAATGCCTTACAGTCGGTACATCCACACGAAATTCTGTCTCAAGTTGAGCTAGAGAAGCTCCACGTCGGGGGGTCGCTATTAGTTGTTCTGTTTGCTGTAATTTTCTTGATTCATTACCTGTAATCAGGATTGTATCCAAATGATTCACCACACCATCACTGTCAAAACAGTTGTCGTCTTCCACAAAATCTTCAGGGGCTATTATAGACTTGATTGGATAATCTACTTCGGTAGCCTCTTGCGTTTGTGGATCACCGCCTGTACCAGCACCCATCCGTCTGTCAGTGGATACCCTTTTCATTGCTTGAATTTTCTACCGCTGATAAGCACTTCTAATCTCCGTTCATGTCCTTTGATGGCTCCCTGCCGCTAGCTCTAGGGCTACTTCTTCCCATTACTTCAGTATTAATTGCACCAGCTTTGCATTACCGGATTTGTCCGCCAGTATTCGTTTATTAGCGAGAACAAAATGCAGTACCTGCATTTTCTCTTCTTCGTTGAAATTTTCGCCTCGCTTCCTGACACTCATGTCTTACCCAGTTCCACCACACTTCTCTGAAATTTTTACCGATTCAGAGAAAAGAGGCTAAATTTACGATCAGCGATTGTTCTGAAATGAAGCCCGAGTGTCAGGAAACTGACATTCGTCGCTAAATCGGAAAGCAGTTTCGAGTACAGATTCAGAAAAGGTGATACAGAGCAGGTGAAGCAAATCTGTTAGATTGCTGCATGTATACAGCCTGATTCATTGTTGGACCAACGCTTCAGGGCAGATTCCTCTCGTCAAAATAGTGAGAAAATTCCCTAAGAGGAATTCGCAAGTAGTCAATAAGGGAGTTAAATAAGTCAAAGTCTGATGGTGGCCAATTTATTTTCGCTTATAACTCGCTTTTTTATTGTTTAGAACTTTCAGGATTGGTATATGAGGAAACCAATTGAAAAACTAAGTGTTGAATCCTCTGTTCCGCCACACTTTTAGCTGATATAACCGTACTTAAACGTCACGGTGGCTGGAAATCTTCAAGTGTCGCTGAAGGATACGTGGAAAATTCAATTAATAAAAAAAAGGAAATTTCTACTTTTTTCTACAAATCAATCAATCCCGACTCGGGCTCAGACTTCAGTGCACTTGAATTATTGACGAAGGTTCATCATCCAAAGAAAATTCAGACAAAATTTCAACTGTTGTACCTTCAACTTCAAAGGATCCACCCGTTCAGTGTGATGATGTTATTGGAGGATCTACCACTTCCAGCTTATGTTCAAGTTCGTTCAACATGAATTCTAATAAGTCTCTCGATATGCCATCCATTTCAGGATCAGGAGGATTTAGTAGGAATTCTATTGGAACAATAAATATGCATTTTCTGCAGACTCTATTAAAAGTAGGCTTTTTAACGTTTCCGCTGCGCGCCGTGTCTCAAATTCCTTCTCACAAAAAAAATACACTTTCAACACTTAGATATATCGAAAATAACTATTTTCATCAAAATAAATTAATAGTTCTAAAAATCACTTCTTTTGTCTTGAACGATGCATTCCCATTTTAAATGTGTTTATTCTCATTTTGAAAATGATTAGTCACAATTTGAGATTGAGAAGATTGTTCTTTGAGGTGATGCCTGAAGTTGCGACATTGTGTTCGAGATGTTCCATGTACAGCTCCGGATTCAGCGACTTCATTTCATATTCAGCTTGGGTCGCGGTCGGGCATGTGCTCAACATCCGCATGATTGTGACCAGCTCTCTGGCTGACATGACTCTTCAAACAACTGGGGCCTATTCCTGAATTTTCAATTCCTTGTAATTGTAAATACTGCGCACACGTTTTAAATGAACGCGCAACTTTACAATTGTGAGGTGCGCGTTAAATTTGAAAATTCAACAAATGATGCGACATTCTAAATTAAATTCGAGGATTTCCGTTATAACTATTACGGGGGTGTCACGTCGTAAGATCTGGGGCGACGCTTTGCATCCCAAATGTTGCATTTTCTGAATAATGACCAAGTCTTTGATATGGTTAGTGATATTTGATTGCTATTCGAGATATCTTGATCAAAATATTTCTTGAAAAGTTACATTTCAACAGAAATAAGAAAAAAAATTCAAATGTTAAAATCGATTTATTTCGAATGTGGCGCCTCCTATCGATATTTACCAATTTCATATGTTGTCCAAATTCAAAAAAAGCATATCATTCAAAAAAGTTAGAAGGATGTTTCAAATTGAAGTGAGGGTGCCACCAGGCAGGGGTGCCCGTCTTGGTCGCCGGGGAGTACCGAATAGCACGACTACGGCCGAGGGAGACACGGGCGCCATTCCGGCATTCGGAGCAATGGCTTCTTAGAAAGAGCTTTATGTTTGATGTTTCGAAGTTAAATGTTATACTTTTTCCACCGAGTTGAAATATTAAAATCATTGGAATCATTGTCTGTTTTTACAATTTTTCACTAAATGCAACTTTTTTGGCATTGATGGAAAGAGAAAAATAATCTACATCGACTTTGTTAAGAATATATTTAGGTATTCAGCTGAAATTAAAAATTTGATAAAAAAAATCAAAACCAGGGCCATATTGTACCTAGTGTTTAGATAGCTTTTCCATAATACTATCTGGTGTTTTTAAATGAACCAAAAATAAAGAAGTTATAATGACGTAAGGAACTTTTCGCTCAACAGCCTGTATAGGATAAAATATAGTTTTCGATAACTTATGTGTCTTAAGATAATGTCAATGAGTATAATAATGAGTAATATAAGTAATTAATTGATTGGGTACAATAATTACGCAATTGTTTCTTAATTAATACCTAATACTAATAACAAATGAGTTGAGTATTTAAAAAGCGGAAGTCAAAATAATGCAATATAAAAATGATGCCAGAGTCGATAGATTCTGGAACATAATTGAATTAATACATTGTCATCAATTAAGGCTAGTTTATCAACGCCGCTCGTGCCCGCGTTGAAGTCTGAGCATGGGTTTTCTGTACTTACAAGCGTTTATCAAGCTTGCGTTGCCGCTCGGGTTACGCCAAGTTTGTATGAATTTGGCTTCGGCGGAACGTCAAGGTTGTTTAAATGAACTACATGCCCAGTAGAGCGGATAAACGAGAAACATAGCAGTGACAACACTGTGAGTCAAAAAAGTAGAAAAGTGCTATGAAAGTGTTGTCAAAGAGTAGATGAAAACATGACGGAAAGGGACGTTAAATTCATCGAACTCGTGCAAAAAATAACGTTTCTCTTTAATAAACGGTCTGGAACGGCCTCAAGACCAAGAAATTACAGGAAATAGCGGAAGTACTCCAGTACGAAGGTAAGACACAACACGGGTAACCGTTTGCCCACACTGACTTGTGGAGTCTATGTAGACGCCGAATTTGCCATGAAAAAAATGGAAAGCCCTCCGTGATATGTACACGCGCCTCCGGAAGAAGGCGAAAAACATATCAAGCGGTGCAAGTCAGGAGAATGGTCAGGTGACCTAAGAGTTGTTTCCGCACCTGAAAATTTTGGACTTTCATACGAAATTAATAGAAGTACATACCAGTCCAAAATTTTCAAATTAAATTGAATGAAAAAATTACTGTTCCCATTAAAATGAAATCGAAATAGTTTTTAGCGGTTTGAGAGCATGCAGGCGATTTTGTCAAGAATAATTATTCCCTAAAAATCAAAAATAAAAAAGTTTTTCCTCTTTGTAACCCCATCCGGGGACATAGTGTATATTATCTTGTGAGTTGAAATTATTTCACAACTTGTTCTGCTACGGCCGTGGCTGTGAGGCCTAATGCATTTTTTTGAAATCACCCTAAAATCACAATTTGGTGACAAAGTTTGTATTTTTTTTTTCATAAAAAAGTCTGGAATTTCTCGATAATCGTAAAGGCACTCGCACAGTATACAGTATGTCCACGGATGGGGTTTAAAAGAGGAAAAAAATTTTTATTTCTGATTTTACAGAAAAAATTATTCTTGATAAAATCGCCTGCTTGCTCTCAAACCTCTAAAACCCATTTTGTTTTAATTTCAACATGAACAGTTATTTTTCTATTGAATTTTATTTGAAAATTCTGGACTTAGAAATATTTTCATCCAAAATTAATAGAAGTACCAGTAAGCGAAACCATGGTGCGAAACCTTGTAACAGTCACTGTCACAGTGACAGCATTGTTTGAATATGAGAGTTGGAGAGGGGTTCATTTACGGATTTGACTTTTTTCTCATTTTATTTGATATTTTCAAGTAATCTTGGACAATAAGTAGGGAGCAGGGTCCATTCCGTAATTGGTACCGATTTAATATCGATTTAGCATCGCATAAATTATCTTCGCTATCAATATTATCACCATTTGTCAAAGTTCTGACATTCTGACGGGTGCTTGTGCTGGTGATGACTGACTGTTGTCAACTTTCGCGCCATGGTTTCGCTTACTGGTATTTCTATTAATTTTGGATGAAAATATTTCTACAGTCCAATTTTTAAGAGAAGGAACTTACGTCACGAATTTAATAACGAGCTTCGCGCTACGTTATTGTGGGGCAGTACATGTTGGAAAGAGACATTACTGACATTCATGTGTTCCCAACACTTCCATAAGAATGCATGAGTATGATAAAGATAGCTGCATAAAATACCTCTTAGTGCACAACCTCCATTCGCTGTCAAACTGAATTGTCAACTGTAAGATTGTGTCAAGAACTGATATTGAGTGTTCTCCGGATAATTTTATTTCTGAACGACTTCGGATCACTCTAACCTTCCCCCGGTACGTTTCTGAACGCTCTCCTGTGTGTTTTAATTACTCTTCACTTCAGAAAATGTAAACATTCTTGCTGAACTAACCATGACGTCATTTACAGAGGAAGCATTTGCGACATACGTCACCGTTGACATTCATACCACTAAAATCGATGACGTCGGTTCCTTCTTTCGAAAATAGGGAGCGTGCATGCATAACCTCAAAGTCTAAAACAATTGAAGTCTGGGGGTTAAATAACAGTTGCTAACTAAAACCGGCAACATTGAAAAGTCAAAAATATTTGTCAGTTTTTCAGCGGGAATTTAAATTCAACAGTTTTTCGGATATTTTTATGAATTACACGCAAGTTTCAACTGCTTTCCGTTTTCTTATATATTTTTTAAGGTAAGCGTATAAAATTGTAGCTAAAACGATATAAAATAACAGTTATAATATCACACATTATACAAATTTCCTGAAGTTCAGTTGTATCCCCGATTTTTGCACCTTTTGCTTGTTTTCTGCGTTTATCTTCAAAATGCCCGACTAGTGCCTTGTTTTTGGATAGTTTTTAGAGGAAATAAGCTAAAAAATTGGAAAGAAAAATCTCCGGTATAAAACCACCAAAAATGAGGTTAAGTAACTGCCAAATAAAAATGTCACACAGCTATCCAGCGTTGCCAATTACATAGCAACTATCTTGGAAACGCTTGTTTAACCCCCAGACTTCTATTGTTTTAGACTTTTAGGTTATGCGTGCACCCTCCCTATTGGATTGTAAGTCCAAAATTTTCAAATAAAATTCATAAAAAAAGAACTGTTCGAGTTGAAATGAAAACGAAATGGGTTTCAGAGGTTTGAGAGCAAGCAGGCGATTTTATCAAGAATAATTTTTTCTGTAAAATCAGAAATAAAATATTTTTTCCTCTTTTAAACCCCATCCGTGGACATACTGTAGGTTCTTGGATCCCTCAAGCTTCGAGACACTGATCAGCACTTGAATCACTCAAACAATAAAGTCTTCTTCATCAAATAATTGTTAAATAACACATTTTAGACAATAAATTAAAATGGATATTTTGACACAAAATTTTGAGTGATCACGACATTTCTAGGTGGCTTTGTTCGCTTGCTAGTTCACGCAGCACTAAAATTTCGAGTATATTTGGTTGCCTACATTCGGCGCACATACTTGAAGTGTCCTTCAAATTATTTCCATTAGTGTACCTCGCTAAGAAGCACAGCGCGTGCTCGCAGTAGAACTTCGCGGTCACACACCACGGTTCGTAAAGTAAACCGGTTACCTCAATGAGCGGCTTGGTGGTGGAGAAAAAGTGCGGGTGAGCGGGGAACATTCGACGTGATGACGTAGGTCGGTATCCTGTCGGTGTCTCCTGTGTGGTCGCATGCGGAGTATTTCTGTACGATATTAGGAATCGCGATATTAAGGTGTTCGTACTTAGACCTTTGTTCGATGGATCTAATGATGAAGCTTTCATTCTGCTCTTGAACGTTTTTACCGCATTCCCCGCCGCGCCATTACTTTGGGGATGGAAAGGGGGGTATCGTGATGTGCTTTACGCCATTTTTATGGAGAAAATTTTCTATTGTTGATGCAATCAAAGATTTTCCATTATCGGATACCAGGGTCCTCGGTAGACCATATCTGGCGAAACAATCTCGCAACTTTTCTTCAAGTTCGTCTGCTTTCATGCTCCTCACATGATAAACCTCGGGCCATTTTGAATAAGCACACGTGAGAATCAGATACATTTTTCCTTCTAGCGGTCCTAGATAGTCGATATGAATTCTCTCGAATGGTTCTTTAGTTTCAGGCCATGGAGTCGGGGTCGCTTTTGCAGGATCTTGTCTCGTTGATAAACATGGCATACACGATTTGCATAATTTTTCTATATCGGTGTCCAAAGATGGCCACCACAATAGAGACCTCGCTTGAGATTTCATTCTGCTCATTCCAAAATGCGCCGAATGAAGCTCGTTCAGCATGACTTTTCTTAAGCTTTTGGGTATGATTATTCTAAATCCCCACATCAAAGCTCCATTTTCATAGGATAACTCGTGCTTCCTATGAAAATACGGTTTTAGCGATGTCTCTACATCGTTTGGCCACTTATTTTTAGTGTATCCGATGATTTTTCTTAATTCGTTATCTTTTTTGGTCTCCGTTCGGATCGAAATCATGTCCACGGGCCAGTTATCTTGGGTTGTAGCGAAAAATATGAACTTCCCTTCATCTTCATTTTCTTTGGAGACGGTTTCCACCGATCGTGGCACTCTTGACAAACAGTCAGCCACTGCATTGTTTACTCCCTTTATGTATTCAATCTTGTAATTGAAAGATGATAAGTACATGGCCCACCTTTGTAAACGATTCGCATGCATCACGGGAAGGCCCTTATTTTCACCAAATAACGCCAGCAGGGGTTTGTGGTCCGTTTTCAAGGTCCATTGCTGTCCCCAGAGGTATTGGTGGAATTTCGAGACGCCGTAATATATTGCTAACGCCTCTCTGTGTATTGTCGAATAATTTTTTTCCGCGGGCATTAATGTCCGTGATACACAGGCAACCATTTTTTCGTCTCCCTTGATTACGTGACTAAGTACAGCGGAGATGCCGTCATTTGACGCATCTGTAGTCACCACGATTGGTAACTTTGGATCAAAATGGACAAGACAAGAATCTGAGGCCAGTAAGCGCTTGATTTCATTGAAAGCTTCTTCACAATTCCGAGTCCATTGAAATTTCACCTCCTTGCCAAGTAAATTATAGATCGGTTTTAAAGTCGCCGCCAAATTCGGTGTAAATCTTGCGTAATAGTTAACCATTCCACAGAAAGATCTAACTTGGGTCACAGTTTTCGGTTGTGGAGCGTCTAAAATCGCTCTAACTTTCTCTTTCGTCTTCTTAAGACCATGTTTATCGATTATGTGCCCCATGTATTCGACCTCTGTCTGGAAAAACTTGCATTTCTCGCTTTTTACTGTTAAACCCGCCTCATCCAGCTTCTTGAGTACTGCTTCGAGAGTCGCTAGGTGCTCTTCGCTCGTCTTTCCCGTGATAAGGATGTCAAATTAACGACTTTTTCCATCCCGATAAACAATTGCTCGATATATTTTTGGAATTTGGCGCTAGCTGGCGCAATTCCAAACGGCATTCTATTGACGGTGAAAAGCCCTCTGTGCGTGCTCCACGTAAGTAACTTCCTGGCTTCCTCATCCAGCTCGAATTGGGTGTAGGCCTGATTCAAATCTATCTTCGTAAAGTGTTGTCCGCCATGTAGTTTTGAGAACAACTCCTCGATCCTGGGGAGAGGGTAATTGACCTCCACTAAGTACTTGTTCACTGTCGTCTTATAATCGCCACATAATCTTACGGTACCATCGTTCTTCAGGACTGGGACCAGAGGTGTCCCCCATTGGCTGCTCTCGACTGGACTCAATACACCATCCGCGACCATTCTGTCCAACTCCTTGTCCATGGCATCCCGTAGAGCCAAAGGAACGTTTCTGGGTTTACAGAAAATCGGTCTCGCCTCCGGTTTAAGATCCAATGAGATTTTGGAGTACTTGTAACACCCCAGTCTACCACTGAAAACATCAGGAAACCGTTTCAGTACCATATCGACATTATCTTTAGAAATTGAGTTTATAGATCGAAAACTTATATCAAACAATTCTAACCAGTCGCGTCCTAACAATGAAGGTCCGCCTTTTTCGACAACATAGAACCTGACTATCCTTTCTTTACCCTCATATGAAACATTTAATCGAACATAACCAACTGGACTAATCGCATGGCCAGTGTAACTTTTTAAAGAAACGTAATCCTTATTGAGTTTGTGAGACTTAAAATTATCTACGTACGTTTCATAGCTAATACAACTTATCGCTGCGCCACTATCTATTTCCATGCTGTACTTCTCATTATCGATGTTCACAAAAACAGTAAAAGGGTTAGAAATTCTGTTTACACTATTATTACTTAGGGAAAACAAATCCAGTCCGTTATCAAACTCTATAAAATGGTTAGCAGTTGATTGATTCTTGCAAATACTAGCTAAATGTCCTATTCGATTACATTTATTACATGAATATTCTGCGTACTTACACTTTCCGCTGTGGCCTTTCCCACAGTGTTTACATTTTTTTGTGTTACCGCCAGCTGAGTCCGCGGTCGGACGCCGGTGTCGCTGTCTTCGTCGCCTATGTTGGCTTCTATGCGCATCCGCCGTGCCGGTGCCGCCATTTTAAGTGGAATTTGAATTCGAAATCCTGTGAACCTAGGATTGAATCGACGATTCCTTTTTCTGAGCCGTTGACAACAATTTCGCCAAGTCCTCCGCTACCGATTCCTCGCACATGCGGTCCAGTATCTTGCCCTTTCGCAAGCCGGTCACAAATTTGTCTTTTAACACATTTGTTAAGGATGCACCAAAATTGCAATTTATCGATGCACTTCGTATTCTAGCGTACCACTCGCTCACAGACTCGTTAGCCTCCTGTTGCGATTCGTAGAATCTGATGCGCTCTCTCCATTCTGACAGTTGTGGGCTGTACTGCTTCGATAAAAGTTCGGACAACTGCTCGAAAGTTTTCGATTTTGGCAGGTCCGGGAAACAAAGGTCCCTTAGCAATTTATAGGTAGCGGTGCCTACCAGGCTAATCAAAGCAGCAACCTTGATTTCGTTGGTCGCAATTCCATTTGCAGCAAAATATTGTTCCAACCTTTCTTGGTAAATAGTCCAGTCTTCTTCGGGATTGAAGTCGTGTACGTGGCCGATAGGAACTTGACTTCCGGCCGCCATCTTGTCGATTCTTCAACTAATACAATTTCACTGGAAAATTCCCGGATTCTCGTCCTTCCCTGGCCGTTTTCGCGTTCGCCTCTTGAATTTTCAAGTTTCACCTCGTCGCCACTGTTATATTTAAGGGTCAAGGCGAGAAATAACTGGGACTTTTGCTATATTTGGAGAGCACGTTTATTACGACTTGTCACATCCAGATCAGAAGGAAGAGAGCGAGAGGCTCACATTATTGTCATATCTAAATTTCGGGTTCCAGGGGTACCAACTTGATACAATACAACAAAGACTATATTTTTTGACTGATTCAAGTGCTAATAAGTATACCGAAGGTTGAGGGATCCAAGGTATCCTATACTGTACAGTGTCTTTACGAATTACGATTATCAGAAGAAATTTCAGACTTTTTATGAAAAAGATACGAACTATTGGCTATGGGTGGCACCAAATTGTGATTTTATGGACATTTAGTGATTTAAAAAAAAAGGCTATTAGGCCCCTCAGCCACGGCCGTAGCAGAACAAGTTGTGGAAGATTTTTAACTCATAAGAAAATATAGATTTTTCGAGAACGAAGTGCTCTTTATTTGTCTGATGTTGAGTAACAAATAAGTAGGGATTCGATTCATATCGCCTTCTTGTCCATGAGGGTCAAATCTCTATGGTCGAATCTAATAGCAGTTTCATGATCTAGAATGATTTTTTCTCGCTTTCCAAAAGACAAGAGTAGTCGGTTTAATTTAAATAATTTGCTTTATTTTAAATAAGAAAATGCGATTCCACTTGCGCAACTTTGGTGGGCCGGCTTCCGGCTCGTTGAGATGTTAAAAAAGGAAGATAGGACGAAAACATATTTAATTTCTGGGTAATCTCAAACCTCGCAGAGTATACGTATGTTTTTGGATAGCTCAACCTTCGAGGCACTGATTCAACACTCAAATCACTAAAATTTACACTCTTGTTCATAAATACTTGTAAAATAACACATTTTCGGACACAAATTCAAATAAAGAGATTGATATTTCATTTTGCCAAAATAATGTATTGAGTGGTCAGCACATATCTAGGCACCTGTAACAAAGCCCGTTTACGCCAGTACTAAACTTTCGTGTATATTTGGTTGCCTACTTTTGGCGCACATACTCGAGGTGTCCCTTAAATTATTCGCGATTTTGACTAACAGTATCGCGCCCTCTCGTGGCCATTATTATAACTTGGCGAACGCGGTAGTCATTCGCATCTACCATTGCGGTGCATAAGGAAATAAAGTTTTTAATTTAATTTTTGACTGTTTTGAGTCCTGAAAATGGCTAAAACAAATCACAGGAATTGTTGTGTATACAAGTGTTTCTCCAGAGCAGAGAGGGAGAGGAATTTAAGTTTTCATACTTTCCCTAAAGCTGGGGAAAAATAAGTGAAAATTGTGAATGCTTATGGAAGCGACGAAGTCGTGGATAGAAGAAAAGCGTGGGAAAAGGCCATCAAATCCAACAAGAAAATATCGCCCCACATGACAGTATGTTCTCTTCATTTCAAAGAGACTGATTACTACATTCCTATTCTATGTAAGTAAAAATAACAAAAATTGATGTTATAATTTTGTGTTTATTATGAGATTTCACTTATTCATTCTTCTTGATTTCCAGATATGGATACTAAACGTAGGGTGTTGTTGAAAACTGCCATCCCGTCGTTGAATTTACCCACAACAAGTCATGGTCACCAGCCAGCAAATCCGAGGGTTAGTAAAATGAGACATGTTGAAGATTCTCGGACTTTACCAGAATTATATCATCCCGATGAAACCAAAACTGAAGAGCAGACGTTGAATAACCAACCTGAGATCGATTTGTTAGCTGAAGAATCATCCTTACCCAAAACTAGAGAAGTAGGCATACAAGTTGACGAGAAATCATTTACCGAACCCTTCGTATCTCTCATTAATACAGATAAAAAAATTAATACTATGACAGGCGTGAAAACCACAAATTTACTCGATGCTATCATAGATTGTGTTTCTAGAATAGACACTTCGAAACGTCGGAGAAGGTTCAGTGTTAGAGAACGAGTAATCATGACTCTTATTAAATTAAAATGTAATTTGATGTTTGCAGTTTTGGCTGTATTTTTTCAAACTAGTCCTTCAACTTGCAAACTGATCTTTAAAGAAACGATATCGGCCCTAGCTGCGGTTATGTCGTCTGTTATTTATTTTCCACCAAAGGAGGAAATTCTTAAAAATTTACCTCAGTGCTTTAAAGGTTTCGAAAACGTACGAGTAGTAGTTGATTGCACTGAAATTGGAGTAAATATGAGAAAGTGCTTGTGTTGTCGCATAAAAACATACTCACATTATAAGTCCAAACAAACTGTTAAATTTTTAACTGGGGTAAGCCCAGGGGGTCTGATAACATTTATTAGTAAAGCTTACGGAGGCCGCGCTTCCGACAAGGCCATATTTGAGCAAAGCAAATTGATTGAACTTTTAGAGCCAACCGCAGATGCTGTGATGGTTGATAAAGGCTTCTTGATTGATGAGTTGGCAGCCAATCATTTTATCAAAGTTATAAGGCCACCATTTTTAAGAAACAAAGGTCAATTTAATGCTTCGGAAGCACACTTGACGCGAAAAATAGCCGCGGCCAGAGTACACGTAGAGAGAGTAAACCAACGCATCAAACTGTTTGCAATTTTAAATAATCAAATATATGCACACATGGTTCCATTTGTCGACCAAATTTTCATTACGATTTGCGGAATTGTTAATCTGTCACCCCCTATTTTGAGTGAAGATAAATTCATGTAACAGTTCGACTATGTAGGTATTGTGTTTGCCTTATTTCATCCATTAAATCAATTTGTGAATAAATCATCAAATAACACTAATAATAAAGAAAAAATCAGTAGGAATTGTTATTATCCCTCGTGCATTTTTTCATCTTCTAAACAAATATTGTGTAACATATTGGGCGACAAATACCCGAGGGGGCAGTAACTGTGTGATCTCCGTGCACGGGCAAACTTGAACTCTCTAAATGAACTCTCTCAAACTCTTGCTAACTCAGTTAGAACTCTTATGAACTCCCATGAACTCCTCTGAACTCCCGTAGACTCATATAAAACCCAAGGAAACTCCCTTTGAACTCTTTATAAATCTTCCTGAACTCTGATAAATCGCGGGAAAAATTTAACTTCGTACGTCTCCGCTATAGCTCGTAATAAAATTTCATGGTTCGGGTTGGCTCGCATTTGCGCATTTGCGTTTTGTCACCAACACTCTAGTGCCAACTGTTAACCGGCCGGTAATTGCGAGTTCGAACTGGACGTACCAGAGTTCTGGAAAATTATCGAACGAGACTTGGGTGTCATTATACCAAATTATATAAAAATTGCGTTAAAAATTTGCGGGTACGATAACCCACTGTCGATTCAAAAAGTAAGCAAGGAATCTCTGAAACAGATTGAACAAGATACGAAAGATACATTTGGTATCATTTTCCCGAATTCGACAATTGAAGAGAGGAAAGCTGTCTTCAACATTTTCCATGGGGATATAGAAAAATTCAGATTTGTTCAGGGACATGTAATGCTGATACTACAAGTAGAGGATTATCTCACACAGATATTTAACAAAAAATCTGGAAAGCAATTAATGCAGTACTTATTATTACAGTACTTTGAATAAAACAATGTACAATTTTTTATTCATAAATATATATTGATCTCAGGCTTTTTACTTTTGACTGAACTTTTGAGTAGATACTTGACTTTATCCATCGTATTATCCTCGCATTTTCCAATTCACCCGCGAATTCGCCCAGAAACCGAGCCAGAAACAGTAATTCTTCTAAAGTCTCTGATAGTAGGTATACATATTACATAATATTATTTTTTTACTGAGCACTGTTGTAGTCTTTTGAACTCCCTGTAGAACTGCCCAGACCTCTCTAGAATCATATTATAACTCCTTAGAACTCCTCAGAACTCCTCAGAACTCCCTAGAACTCTCAAGAACTCTGCGTACACTCAATGAACTCTGAACGTTACGAACTCTGGTGCACACGAAAAGTGAGAGTTACGGCCCCCTCGCAAATACCCCATCAAAGCCAACAGGAATGTTTAAAAATCCGTCTTCCTTTGATGAATATACGACGAAATCGCACGTTCTCACATTCAAGATTGCCATTCCCATTTGGACCTGTCCATAATACATGTGCTTTTTTTTTAATGTGGGAACATTATTTTCTTTTTTTAAAAAAGTACAAGAATTGATCAGGTCACTGGCATTATGATCTTTTCCCGTTGGAAGTGGGAAAATGAATAAATTGGATTTATCAATTTATTGAATATGCACACACCTGTAAATGGACATTTGATTTCCAACAATTTCCATGGATTTCCCTCTCCATCGAGAACTACTCCATCAGGAGAATATCCCAGAAAAGGATTATTCGGAGGTACGATAAGCCCACATTCAATAACGCGACTTTTGGTGGTACGTCGATAAGTATTCCTCGCAACAGGTTCAGTTTCGATCCCATACTTGGTGAATTTATTGGAGAACATTTTGGGCCAGAAATATTTCAAACTCTTCGAAACCCAATCATCTTTTCCATATGTGTATATACCATAGCATCTTGAACCAGTTATACGAAATTGTCTCTCTTTTCTCCATTTTTCTTGAGACGTCATGGTTGCACTACAGAGCCCGATAAAATCATTACATGAAATCAAAGATTATCTCCCCAAGATGGGATACTTGGCCGAAAAATTAATCCCGATACCGAAGGCGGCAATAGATCGTACAGTCGATTTTAGATAGAGTCACATTCGCCAAATTTCTTGCAGTTCTCTTTAATTCGAAACTTGTCAAAAAATCAATTAGATGGCGGTATTAAAAAACCAGGCGAAGATGATCAAAAAAACAGGCGGCGGTGATCAAAATTGTCACTGTTGTTATGATGATGATTTATTTTGATTTATTTTCATTTTATTCCTGAATTATGAAAATTTGTGAAGTCAAGAAACGTTATTGTGGTGCGTTTAAGTTGTATTATTCATGGAATCAGTTTCATCTTGATGCATGGTCGTCTTTGTTCACAGTGAGTGTGTGTTTCTAATAATTTGGAACTAGATTTTGGCAATTAATTAAAATTTTTCTGGTACACTAAGCGTCAATGAAATCGGGACACCTCGAGTAGCTGCGCCGATATGTAGGCAACCGATCATACACCAATTTGTGTGCTGGCGTGAACGGACTTTGGCAAAGCCGACTGGATATGTTCTGGCAGCTAAAAAAATTGTCAAAATATCAACCTTTTCACTTGAGTTTTGTGGAAAGAAATCGATTAAAAAGTGTTTATTTACGAATAATTCATGGATATATTAGCGTGCTTTAGTAATATTTGTGTCGATGAGTGCTTGAGTGCTTCAACTGTGATTGTATTGTGAATGATGGCAAAAATTAGTGTTATTCAAAAAAGCATTAGGATCCGGCAGCAACCAGATCTGAAGACACCAATATCTGCACCAAAAACATCTTCGGCAACACATATAAGAGCAAATAAATTTTAGTGATTTGAGTGTTGAATCAGTGCTTCGAAGGTTGAGCTATCCAAAAACATACGTATACTCTGCGAGGTTTGAGATTACCCAGAAATTAAATATGTTTTCGTCCTATCTTCCTTTTTTAACATCTCAGCGAGACGGAAGCCGGCCCGCCAAAGTTGCGCAAGTGGAATCGTATTTTCTTATTCAAAATAAAGCAAACTACAGGGTGTCCCGTAATTCGTTGGCAATATTTTAATGACGTATTCCTTGATGAAAATGATGACGAAAACTTCCTATGGACCTAAGTCCGATTTCTTCTGATGACGGAGTTACAGGCCGTTAAAGATGAGGTATCGACAACAGTTTTTCCGAAATAACTTTGAAACCATTATCTTTTCTGAGACGAGTCCTGAGGATATCAATGATGGTATAAGCATGCATGATTACCCTTAAATTGACAAAGCTACCTTGAAGGGAAACTGGTAATTGGAGGTCATCCAGATGTTAAAGTGATGAATTTTTAATTTTCCTCTCCAGGAATGTTTATTTTTCTTAGCGGAATCCAAACCGTCATCATTTCTTAACAAATTAGGTATCTTGTAATTTTTCGATTAGACACTCAGTTTAACAGGAAAATGCTGAAAACTGAGGGAGTGCAAACCAAAAGCAAGGGTCGTAAACCGCCAGAAATTTTCTTGTCGCTTAGCATTCGATTTTCAGTACCAGTCATTACATTATTGTTCAGTTGATTGATAGACAAAGTGACTGTTGGCAAGTGTAATGACTGGTTCTGAAAATCGAATGCTAAGCGACGTAGACATTTCTGACGGTTTACGACCCTTGCTTTTGGTTTGCACTCCCTCAGTTTTCAGCATTTTTCTGTTAAACTGAGTGTCCAATCGAAAAATTACAAGATAGCTAATTTGTTAAGAAATGATGACAGTTTGTATTCCGCTAAGCAAAATAAACATTCCCGCTGAGGAAAATAAAAAATTCATCACTTCAACATCTGGATGACCTCCAATTACCAGTTTCCCTTCAAGGTAGCTTTGTCAATTTAAGAGTAATCATGCATGCTTATACCATCATTGATATCCTCAGGACTCGTCTCAGAAAAGATAATGGTTTCAAAGTTATTTTGGAAAAACTGTTGTCGATACCTCATCTTTAACGGCCTGTAACTCCGTCATCAGAAGAAATCGGACATCGGTCCATAGGAAGTTTTCGTTATCATTTTCATCAAGGAATACGTCATTAAAATATTGCCAACGAATTACGGGACACCCTGTATTTAAATTAAACCGACTACTCTTGTTTTTTGGAAAGCGAGAAAAAATCATTTCAGATCATGAAACTGCTATTAGATTCGACCAAGAAGGCGATATGAATCGAATCCCTAGTTATTTGTTACACAACATCAGACAAATAAAGAGCACTTCGTTCTCGAAAAATCTATATTTTCTTATGTGTTAAAAATCTTCCACAACTTGTTCTGCTACGGCCGTGGCTGCGGGGCCTAATAGCCTTTTTTGAAATCACTAAATGTCCATGAAATCACAATTTGGTGCCACCCATAGCCAATAGTTTGTACCTTTTTCATAAAAAAGTCTGAAATTTCTTGATAATCGTAATTCGTAAAGACACTGTACAGTATAGGATTCCTTGGATCCCTCAACCTTCGGTACACTTATTAGCACTTGAATCACTAAAAAAATATAGTCTTCCTCATGAAATACTTGCAAAATAACACATTTTAGACCAGAAATTCAAATGGATATTTTGACATAAAATTTTGAGTGGTCAGGACATTTCTAGGCGGCTTTGTTCGCTTGCTAGTTTACGCAGCACAAAAAATTCACGTATAATTGGTTGCCTACATTCGGCGCACATACTCGAGGTGTCCCTTAAATTATTGAGTTTAGTGTACACGAGATACATTTACAGACCCCGTTCACTACAGAGGAATTGTCAGACATATCAAGAGGGTTCCACCAGCAGTGGAATTTTCTAAACTGCATTTGACGGAAAACATGTGGTTCCACAAGCTCCTGTGGGTCCAGGCAGTGAACTCTTTAATTATAAATCATTTTTCAGCATTGTTTTGTTTGCATTAGTAGATTCTAGTTGTCATTTTCTTTTTGCGGTTGTGGGGTGTCAGGGCCACATTTGAGACGGAGGCGTTTTCAAAAACAGTGTTTTCTGGGAGAAAATTGGAAGTAATAGTTTTAATTTTCTGGAGCCAACAGTGCTCCCAGGGCGGGAAAAGAGGATACCCTATGTTATTCTAGGTGACAACGCATTTGCACTTCATGAACATGTTATGAAACCATATGCTGGACTACACAATCAAGGGTCTTTGGATCGCATTTTCATCTACCGATTATCAAGAGCACGCAGAGTAGTTGAAAATGCTTTTGGTATCCTCTCGGCTGTTTTCCGCGTGTTGAGAAAACCGATGTTACTCGAACCACAAAAGGCATCACTCATTGTCCTAACGACTCCCTATTTACATAATTTTTTGAGACGAAATAATGAATCTCGTAACTTACACACGCCTAAAGGAACATTGGATTCTGAGGAGAATGGTGATATGGTTCAAGGAAATTGGCGGCCAGATCAGCAATCAAATGAATCATCTCTTCCTCTGGAAATAATTCCAAGAAAAACGGCATTGTTCGCTCAAGAAATTAGGGCAGGAATCATATTTTATGAATTGTAACGACGCTCCCCGAGCGCCGTTACTAGAATTCCGATCTTGTCGTCCCCCTGTTTCTGTTATTGTCACGAATAAACCCGTTCGTGTAGGGGGGTGTAGCTCAGAGGAGTAAAACGCAGGAGTCTATGTTTATGTTTATTTTATTCCCGAAACCGGACCGGATCTGCAGCCCCGGTCTGGCTCCAGGAGCCAGCTCCGGCTCCCAGGCCGAACTCCCGTTCCCAGGCCCATTTCGGCCCGAAGAAAACTCGGTTCCCCCAACACATTTGGGGGGCCGTCTTACACTTAAAAACCCTTAGTCAGCATGGGTTCAGACAATGATCCATGCCGATTGCTAAACTTATCGCTAAATGCTGACACCATCGGTCCACTTCCTTGTCGCAACCGGTGGGGTCACCGAACTGTCGACCATGCTAATGTCGACGTAATTTGGGCAATCACCAAATTACGCCACATTATCACCTCGGTCGTCACCGTTTTGCTCTAGAACATTCTTCCCTTTCGCCGGACCCGAGTCCATAAAAGGCCGCTCCCTCTAGTTTTCCGGCAGAAATAGCACGGTCATAGACGTTTGAGATAACCGCCTACCAGTTTTTCCGCTGTCGGATACTTCCCAGCAATCCTTAACGTACCCGTTAACCGACCGTCGGCTGTCCCGGTCAACTCCTGCCAACAACCCCCTCAATTAATCGACCGTCGGCGTTTTCCCGGTCAAAACCTTTCGACTAACAAACAACCTGCGTTCCGTCTGCGTTACGTATCTTTACTAGTCTAAGCCTAGCTTAAGCCGGTTAGGGTAGAATAAGTTATTTCTGTTATTTGTGTACCGTTTTTGTTCGACCATTTATTTGCCTTTGCAAAATAAAACTTCGTTCACAGACCCCTGGGTTTATTTATGCTTCGACTTTGAGAAACCCCGGCAAACGAGTGCTTCCTCGTTAAACGAAGCTGGCGCCCGAGCAACTCCGACCGACCGAGGCGCGTCACAGAATAATGGAAGTGTCGTTTGGCAAAGCGATTATGCATAATACAGGATGTCTCAAAATCACCGCATGACCCGGTAATTGCTGATTCTTGACGACATTCTAAGACAAAAAAGTTAATGAAATGTTGTCGAGGCCCCAACGGTTCTCAATCTGGAGGCGGTTAAAATTTAGCAACAAAAGGTACCCCCGAGTGCCCCGTTGCATTATTTTATTCATGTATCAAGGGCGTAAGAGAGCGTTTAGGGCCCGGTCGTGAAATTAAAGCCGGAGGCGCAGCCGAGGATTTAACACGACAAGGGCCCTAAACGCAGTCTGGAAATTAAATTGTCAAAGTGACGCAAAGGTATTTGATTTTGATTAAAAACTGAAATAATACAAATAAATTAAAGGTAAAGATAACAACAACATAAATAAAGGTAGCCATATTGAAAAAATTTCCAAAAGTGAAAATGTGTGGCGATTTTGGATTTTTACGGCGAATAAAGAAGAAATTACCAATTTGCCAGCAGAAATTACGGACGCTGCCGAAGCTGCAGAATTATTCCTAGTGAAATCAGGCATTTTATGTGAAAAAGAATAAGTCATCTTCAATAAATGGAGCATGTTCAAGTAGATGATGGTACTATAAGGGAAGAAGTTCTCCGGGTCTATTTTTTGGAAGAATCGAACAAGTACAAGTATATAATTGTCCCAATTCTAATGTTGAGGTGTATAATCACGAAAAATAAATCATTAGTCATTAACGGGAACGTATTCGCCTACCCATTTGAAACGGTCAAAAGTCAGGAAAATGAGCAGGGAAATATGCAGAGACATGTGTTGAAGTGAGAGTAAATGCATATCGTAGTTCCAAAATAACTCCAGACAGGGAAGAAAAATCTGAATTTTTCTTTCGCCATTCGATGAATAACGATAGCGACTCCGGCGCTTGATGCACTTTAGACAATTACCGTTGTAGGTTATGTAAAAAATGTCAAATGTTTATTTCAACAATTAATAAATGGTCGTATTTGAGTCAAATGTGTTGTGAAACCTATCAAGCGCCATTCTTCAGAGATTAAACTATAAGAAAACTCTTTAACTTTTTTTTAAATTATGCGTAGTTTTTGAGTTATTTTGGAACTAGCGAAACTCTGCATTTCGGCTGTCTCTCTCCGATACATGTAAAATCCTTTCTACTCATCTCTCTCCGCACTCCGCTATGTCGGAGGCGGTGCAGTCCGCCTGATGAATATTAGAGATGACCTCGCTGACACATTTCCAATACCGCGCTGTGTTATCATGATGCCGACTTTTTACACTTTCAAGCGGTTACGCGAATACGTTCCCCTTAAAAAATAGAATAAAGCTATTTTGTTCTAGAAGAAACGATGCGTACTTCTTAAGACCTTGGGCGTAAAATACCACTTTAGCGCCCGCGAATCAAGGTGTGAGATGGCGTTTTATGACCTAAAAATAATGACATTGTCGAATCAATCTTGATTTTTTCATTAAATATGTAAATATAAATTTAATAAATTCGAAAATGAGGTGACCAAGGCTAGGCTTTTGATCAGCATGCCAGCTGTGATCCCCGGGACCCAGCCATTGGACCGGCGAACTCGCGAAGTTCCGTTGCTGAAAGTAAACTTCAAGCGTGTGACGGGTTTTGAGAAGCCATTACCGGTAGCAAACTGTCAGTTTAGTCCTGCCGAATTGCAGGCCCTTCGCCACCCCAATAGTATGAGGGGAAAACGCGGATGTTGACGGTGGAGGTAGACGGGAAGGCGGGGTATATACAAATACCAAAGTTGGAATAGGCGATTGTTTATCGTTTTTATTTTTGATTAAATTTTATTCTTGAAAAGTTCCGTTTTCTATCCGAAGGGGGAGGCTATGTGATGATTGGAAATTTGAGCTCACATTTGTTTTGTGCAAAAGTGTAGATTTTGCCTCAAATGTGCAATTTCTGGAAAAGAAAGCAGTAAAGGTCGAGGTCAAGAAGGATTTTAAAAACTTACGGAAGGGGTTTTCATTTACAGAAACGAAATTAGGGCTCAGAACCGGAGGATTCACCGGAGAACGTCAGAAGCTGACAACTAATGTCAGGAAAATGAGAAGGATCCAGGCGGGCGAGAAAGGGGGTGAGTTCTCAGAAAATTCAACGGATGGCGATACCAAATATGAGTAAGTCGCTGACCTCGTGTGGATACGCCAGTTCAAGTAGCCCGGTTTTTGTCGGAGTCTGGAGGTACAGTGGGTTTACTCACCGCTTCCCCCTTGCCGAGGTTGTCTACCAGGTAAATATCTTGAAAGAGATAGTTGCGAATCTCCGTCTTTTCCTTCCCATATTTTTCTTCCTTGAGGTGTCTCCTCAGGTCTCCAACGGGTGTCTCCTTTTGGGCTAGGCGCGATTTGCTGGCAGGTGTTTCCTGTTTTAGAGTCACGGGTGTAAATTTCTTTAGTGATAAGGTTTCGGTTACTTTCCCTAGCAACGGCTTCCAGAATCGAGGGTTGTCTTAGCAATCAGGGTGCCACGTGCTACAGTGTCGACGGGGTGACCGAATTTGCGGAAACCCTAGCAACTGAGTCGATTTCGAGTTTTTCCCTTAGCAACCGGGGTGATTCCTGTGTCGGAGCTGCACCGAATCTTTTTCTTACCAACCTCCGGCTAGTACGAGACTCTCCTTGACAACCCGAACCATTCTTGTCCTTTTCTCCTAGAAACTCGGGTGTTTCCTGTGGCAGAACCGAGTTGGACGTCGGCTACTTCGAACCCTAGCGACGAGAGATTCTTCTTGTCAACCATCTCCAGGAGTCTCCCAAGTCGAAGCGAGAAGCGATAGGAAGAGGACAGGACGAAGGACGAAGTCCCACAGTTAGATAGAATTCTCGATTTGTCATTTTGTTAATAGCTAGATATATTATGTTTCCAATTGTTAATGTTTCTTTTCGATGAATTGTATTGTTAATTTGAGTTGTGAATAGACAGTTATTTGAAGTTTAAATTGGGTGTCTCTCTACATTTTTTCAAAACGCTGTCAAAAGTCAACCTGGAATATTCTTCGCTGAAAGCAACCCGCAGCAGTTTTCCTTGTTCTCAAAAAAACAAGGTGGCGCTGGAGTAGGCATAAGTCAAAAAGATCTGTCAGGTAAGGCGCTAGTGTGATTCCTCACAAGACAAAACGACGGCCATGGCCTCTCTTTATCCAGAATTTATTTCATCGCGCCATAGTATTTCATTTGTTAAAATTGAATAAACTTAACTTTATTTATGTTGAATTTTCTGTCACGTTCTCTATATTGACGCCATTTAATAAATATTAAATAATTTCTACTTCGTTGCCATGAAACTAGCGACGTTTTTCGCATCGTCCTAGGGCATTAAAGTCCAATAAAGGCAACAAAAATGTTACCGGCAAAATTATGAGATGCCTAACTTTGCGCTCGGTTTTCACACGACTCGAATTACAACATTCAACCGATCGAAAAGTCGGACCGGTGATTCGAACTAACGGCGAATTTTTCCACACACTCGAATCGCAGCCCAAGGTAAAAAAGTTTGTAAAAAAACCGGTAGCCTTCTGACAAAGACAACAACCGTTTCAAAGAAATTCGCGTCTTTTCGCCAACTATAGACTCAGTTTCTTGCCCTCCTTCAACATTTACATCTTCACGAGATGCTCTTCATGCTTCTGACGCATCGACTGCTCAATCCATTTCTCTTGCAACTTCGGCAATTTCTTCTCGTATGAAGTCATTTCAATTTTCCTTTTGTCGCCTCTGCGTTGTGAAGTTGGAAGTCGTCTGTTGCGTTGTGGAGTAGGTAGTGGTTCCTGGCGGTACCACAACTCTTTCTTCCACGTACACAGGATATAAGTTCACTGAAACCAAAACTTTATCATACATTTCTAACTCCAATGGAAAGAAAAATGCCTTACAGTCGGTACATCCACACGAAATTCTGTCTCAAGTTGAGCTAGAGAAGCTCCACGTCGGGGGGTCGCTATTAGTTGTTCTGTTTGCTGTAATTTTCTTGATTCATTACCTGTAATCAGGATTGTATCCAAATGATTCACCACACCATCACTGTCAAAACAGTTGTCGTCTTCCACAAAATCTTCAGGGGCTATTATAGACTTGATTGGATAATCTACTTCGGTAGCCTCTTGCGTTTGTGGATCACCGCCTGTACCAGCACCCATCCGTCTGTCAGTGGATACCCTTTTCATTGCTTGAATTTTCTACCGCTGATAAGCACTTCTAATCTCCGTTCATGTCCTTTGATGGCTCCCTGCCGCTAGCTCTAGGGCTACTTCTTCCCATTACTTCAGTATTAATTGCACCAGCTTTGCATTACCGGATTTGTCCGCCAGTATTCGTTTATTAGCGAGAACAAAATGCAGTACCTGCATTTTCTCTTCTTCGTTGAAATTTTCGCCTCGCTTCCTGACACTCATGTCTTACCCAGTTCCACCACACTTCTCTGAAATTTTTACCGACTCAGAGAAAAGAGGCTAAATTTACGATCAGCGATTGTTCTGAAATGAAGCCCGAGTGTCAGGAAACTGACATTCGTCGCTAAATCGGAAAGCAGTTTCGAGTACAGATTCAGAAAAGGTGATACAGAGCAGGTGAAGCAAATCTGTTAGATTGCTGCATGTATACAGCCTGATTCATTGTTGGACCAACGCTTCAGGGCAGATTCCTCTCGTCAAAATAGTGAGAAAATTCCCTAAGAGGAATTCGCAAGTAGTCAATAAGGGAGTTAAATAAGTCAAAGTCTGATGGTGGCCAATTTATTTTCGCTTATAACTCGCTTTTTTATTGTTTAGAACTTTCAGGATTGGTATATGAGGAAACCAATTGAAAAACTAAGTGTTGAATCCTCTGTTCCGCCACACTTTTAGCTGATATAACCGTACTTAAACGTCACGGTGGCTGGAAATCTTCAAGTGTCGCTGAAGGATACGTGGAAAATTCAATTAATAAAAAAAAGGAAATTTCTACTTTTTTCTACAAATCAATCAATCCCGACTCGGGCTCAGACTTCAGTGCACTTGAATTATTGACGAAGGTTCATCATCCAAAGAAAATTCAGACAAAATTTCAACTGTTGTACCTTCAACTTCAAAGGATCCACCCGTTCAGTGTGATGATGTTATTGGAGGATCTACCATTTCCAGCTTATGTTCAAGTTCGTTCAACATGAATTCTAATAAGTCTCTCGATATGCCATCCATTTCAGGATCAGGAGGATTTAGTAGGAATTCTATTGGAACAATAAATATGCATTTTCTGCAGACTCTATTAAAAGTAGGCTTTTTAACGTTTCCGCTGCGCGCCGTGTCTCAAATTCCTTCTCACAAAAAAAATACACTTTCAACACTTAGATATATCGAAAATAACTATTTTCATCAAAATAAATTAATAGTTCTAAAAATCACTTCTTTTGTCTTGAACGATGCATTCCCATTTTAAATGTGTTTATTCTCATTTTGAAAATGATTAGTCACAATTTGAGATTGAGAAGATTGTTCTTTGAGGTGATGCCTGAAGTTGCGACATTGTGTTCGAGATGTTCCATGTACAGCTCCGGATTCAGCGACTTCATTTCATATTCAGCTTGGGTCGCGGTCGGGCATGTGCTCAACATCCGCATGATTGTGACCAGCTCTCTGGCTGACATGACTCTTCAAACAACTGGGGCCTATTCCTGAATTTTCAATTCCTTGTAATTGTAAATACTGCGCACACGTTTTAAATGAACGCGCAACTTTACAATTGTGAGGTGCGCGTTAAATTTGAAAATTCAACAAATGATGCGACATTCTAAATTAAATTCGAGGATTTCCGTTATAACTATTACGGGGGTGTTACGTCGTAAGATCTGGGGCGACGCTTTGCATCCCAAATGTTGCATTTTCTGAATAATGACCAAGTCTTTGATATGGTTAGTGATATTTGATTGCTATTCGAGATATCTTGATCAAAATATTTCTTGAAAAGTTACATTTCAACAGAAATAAGAAAAAAAATTCAAATGTTAAAATCGATTTATTTCGAATGTGGCGCCTCCTATCGATATTTACCAATTTCATATGTTGTCCAAATTCAAAAAAAGCATATCATTCAAAAAAGTTAGAAGGATGTTTCAAATTGAAGTGAGGGTGCCACCAGGCAGGGGTGCCCGTCTTGGTCGCCGGGGAGTACCGAATAGCACGACTACGGCCGAGGGAGACACGGGCGCCATTCCGGCATTCGGAGCAATGGCTTCTTAGAAAGAGCTTTATGTTTGATGTTTCGAAGTTAAATGTTATACTTTTTCCACCGAGTTGAAATATTAAAATCATTGGAATCATTGTCTGTTTTTACAATTTTTCACTAAATGCAACTTTTTTGGCATTGATGGAAAGAGAAAAATAATCTACATCGACTTTGTTAAGAATATATTTAGGTATTCAGCTGAAATTAAAAATTTGATAAAAAAAATCAAAACCAGGGCCATATTGTACCTAGTGTTTAGATAGCTTTTCCATAATACTATCTGGTGTTTTTAAATGAACCAAAAATAAAGAAGTTATAATGACGTAAGGAACTTTTCGCTCAACAGCCTGTATAGGATAAAATATAGTTTTCGATAACTTATGTGTCTTAAGATAATGTCAATGAGTATAATAATGAGTAATATAAGTAATTAATTGATTGGGTACAATAATTACGCAATTGTTTCTTAATTAATACCTAATACTAATAACAAATGAGTTGAGTATTTAAAAAGCGGAAGTCAAAATAATGCAATATAAAAATGATGCCAGAGTCGATAGATTCTGGAACATAATTGAATTAATACATTGTCATCAATTAAGGCTAGTTTATCAACGCCGCTCGTGCCCGCGTTGAAGTCTGAGCATGGGTTTTCTGTACTTACAAGCGTTTATCAAGCTTGCGTTGCCGCTCGGGTTACGCCAAGTTTGTATGAATTTGGCTTCGGCGGAACGTCAAGGTTGTTTAAATGAACTACATGCCCAGTAGAGCGGATAAACGAGAAACAGCAGTGACAACACTGTGAGTCAAAAAAGTAGAAAAGTGCTATGAAAGTGTTGTCAAAGAGTAGATGAAAACATGACGGAAAGGGACGTTAAATTCATCGAACTCGTGCAAAAAATAACGTTTCTCTTTAATAAACGGTCTGGAACGGCCTCAAGACCAAGAAATTACAGGAAATAGCGGAAGTACTCCAGTACGAAGGTAAGACACAACACGGGTAACCGTTTGCCCACACTGACTTGTGGAGTCTATGTAGACGCCGAATTTGCCATGAAAAAAATGGAAAGCCCTCCGTGATATGTACACGCGCCTCCGGAAGAAGGCGAAAAACATATCAAGCGGTGCAAGTCAGGAGAATGGTCAGGTGACCTAAGAGTTGTTTCCGCACCTGAAAATTTTGGACTTTCATACGAAATTAATAGAAGTACATACCAGTCCAAAATTTTCAAATTAAATTGAATGAAAAAATTACTGTTCCCATTAAAATGAAATCGAAATAGTTTTTAGCGGTTTGAGAGCATGCAGGCGATTTTGTCAAGAATAATTATTCCCTAAAAATCAAAAATAAAAAAGTTTTTCCTCTTTGTAACCCCATCCGGGGACATAGTGTATATTATCTTGTGAGTTGAAATTATTTCACAACTTGTTCTGCTACGGCCGTGGCTGTGAGGCCTAATGCATTTTTTTGAAATCACCCTAAAATCACAATTTGGTGACAAAGTTTGTATTTTTTTTTTCATAAAAAAGTCTGGAATTTCTCGATAATCGTAAAGGCACTCGCACAGTATACAGTATGTCCACGGATGGGGTTTAAAAGAGGAAAAAAATTTTTATTTCTGATTTTACAGAAAAAATTATTCTTGATAAAATCGCCTGCTTGCTCTCAAACCTCTAAAACCCATTTTGTTTTAATTTCAACATGAACAGTTATTTTTCTATTGAATTTTATTTGAAAATTCTGGACTTAGAAATATTTTCATCCAAAATTAATAGAAGTACCAGTAAGCGAAACCATGGTGCGAAACCTTGTAACAGTCACTGTCACAGTGACAGCATTGTTTGAATATGAGAGTTGGAGAGGGGTTCATTTACGGATTTGACTTTTTTCTCATTTTATTTGATATTTTCAAGTAATCTTGGACAATAAGTAGGGAGCAGGGTCCATTCCGTAATTGGTACCGATTTAATATCGATTTAGCATCGCATAAATTATCTTCGCTATCAATATTATCACCATTTGTCAAAGTTCTGACATTCTGACGGGTGCTTGTGCTGGTGATGACTGACTGTTGTCAACTTTCGCGCCATGGTTTCGCTTACTGGTATTTCTATTAATTTTGGATGAAAATATTTCTACAGTCCAATTTTTAAGAGAAGGAACTTACGTCACGAATTTAATAACGAGCTTCGCGCTACGTTATTGTGGGGCAGTACATGTTGGAAAGAGACATTACTGACATTCATGTGTTCCCAACACTTCCATAAGAATGCATGAGTATGATAAAGATAGCTGCATAAAATACCTCTTAGTGCACAACCTCCATTCGCTGTCAAACTGAATTGTCAACTGTAAGATTGTGTCAAGAACTGATATTGAGTGTTCTCCGGATAATTTTATTTCTGAACGACTTCGGATCACTCTAACCTTCCCCCGGTACGTTTCTGAACGCTCTCCTGTGTGTTTTAATTACTCTTCACTTCAGAAAATGTAAACATTCTTGCTGAACTAACCATGACGTCATTTACAGAGGAAGCATTTGCGACATACGTCACCGTTGACATTCATACCACTAAAATCGATGACGTCGGTTCCTTCTTTCGAAAATAGGGAGCGTGCATGCATAACCTCAAAGTCTAAAACAATTGAAGTCTGGGGGTTAAATAACAGTTGCTAACTAAAACCGGCAACATTGAAAAGTCAAAAATATTTGTCAGTTTTTCAGCGGGAATTTAAATTCAACAGTTTTTCGGATATTTTTATGAATTACACGCAAGTTTCAACTGCTTTCCGTTTTCTTATATATTTTTTAAGGTAAGCGTATAAAATTGTAGCTAAAACGATATAAAATAACAGTTATAATATCACACATTATACAAATTTCCTGAAGTTCAGTTGTATCCCCGATTTTTGCACCTTTTGCTTGTTTTCTGCGTTTATCTTCAAAATGCCCGACTAGTGCCTTGTTTTTGGATAGTTTTTAGAGGAAATAAGCTAAAAAATTGGAAAGAAAAATCTCCGGTATAAAACCACCAAAAATGAGGTTAAGTAACTGCCAAATAAAAATGTCACACAGCTATCCAGCGTTGCCAATTACATAGCAACTATCTTGGAAACGCTTGTTTAACCCCCAGACTTCTATTGTTTTAGACTTTTAGGTTATGCGTGCACCCTCCCTATTGGATTGTAAGTCCAAAATTTTCAAATGTGGCGAAATTCGAACTCGGTATTAAATTTTCCTCGAAATTCGAACTCCTCGTCTATCGGTTCTACAACCTTTGAGAGACGGGTAGAAATCGAGCGGTTTGGTTGTAGATATTTAGAGAAAAAAATTATAGTAACGGTAACGTTACGCTGCCACCAGTACATTTAAGGATATGCACATCCGGGTATTAGAATAATAGAGAATTTATAAAGGCTTCCTTCGGAGGATTGGTGTGGGTACGTTTTCAATCAGAGATGTTGTTTTTGGGATAACGAATTTACGCATCTATTGAACATACGTTGAGTACAGTAAATTTAGTGAATAATTATAAGAATAGAACATTACAATTTAGTAATAACTAACCAGTAGGTAATTTTATAGACGCGGACTCTCGACTACAACATTCTACAAATTCGGGCGACCCGGCGAAACTCGCGTACACCACGATTCAATATAGGTATCGATAAGAATTATTAAAACAGCGCAATTATAAAACATGGGAGGATTAGCGCATTCACAAATATAATTCCGCAACAATTTTTATAGACTTACTACTTCGAAGTCGAAGAGGGAGGAACGAATTGGTCGATCGGGCTCCGTAAAATCGGTGTTGGTATCGGCACTTTTACAGTTACACGATTAACGAAAATTGACAAATTAGTTTAAATATTATTTTTAAAAAGCCCCTTTCACAGGCTGTCGTAAATTAAGAGAATGAATTCAATGAGTGTAATTTTAACAAACCGTTGTTAGGCCCTCATAGGCACTAACCCCTTCGGCCAGTCTTCCGGACTTCGCGCCGGTCAAATCACAACTGACTTTTTGGTACCGTCCGCGGTTTGAATTTTCCTCCCCCGCCTTGATCTTCGATCATCGAGCGTGAGAAAGCGTACCGTGAGATCTGCCCACCGTGCACTTTCGGCAGCTGCATGCGTATTCCTTAAGCGCGCCCAGACGCTGACTTGTCAATCGTTGAAGACTATTGGCGAAGTCGCGCGGGTTATCTTAGTTCGATACAAAGTAGACGCTATAATATCGAATTGCCTGGTGGGAACTCGCCTCTGGCTTTGTTAAGTAAAAGAATGTCGATAGTATAACGCCCACGTACAATTATACAAAGTATTCGATTATAATCATCGTACAAAATATTAAAAATAATTAAAGAAAAAGGGCGCATTGTCACAATACCCCCCTCTTCTTTAAAGGTGTGTGTACTACCTACAGTACACGCAGCTTTACCTTAAATCTAGCTGACAATGCAAGACAAAATAAAAAAAAACAACCGATCCAACAAGGGAACGTCGAACAAGAATTAAAAATTACGAATAATGTTCGCGTAGAAACGCACTCAATCACTTGACACTAGAAAGTTCTAACGTGGATCTCGCTCTGCTGCTCGGAAGGGCAGGAGGCTCAGCGACTGGCGGAGCTGGGTGGTTGCTTAAGCATGGCTAATTCGTGTCCCTCGGAACTCACTACGCGAAGTTTTAGCACGACGCGGTATTCGCGGAAGTTACAGAACTCGCGAGGGTCCAATGTTGCTGAGGCAGTTGTGGATAAACGGTTGTAGTAGCAGCAGCAGCAGGTTGATGCTGAATCACTAGTCCGGGCTCGGCAAGGGCAGGGGTAGCTTCAACTTCTTCGTCGTTATCGGCGGAGATCAGTATTTTCGCTTTGTTAATGTGGTAACGATGTAGAATGCAGGACGTAAGACCGTTCCATAGGCTTGCTAAAATCGTTAGGCCGCAGCCCATAGTTTTGTATATCTGCCATCCATTTAGGCCAATATTGAGGACGTACTTGATTAAACGAAGGATCAAATATATTCCAAAGACTCCACTCATGAACATTCCAAAGTCAGTAAACCCACCCCATAAATATTGTAGGGTATTTCTCGCTATTTGCTTCAATTCTTCAGGTCGGAACATTTTCAGGGCATCGTAGCCTTGACTATCGGCGGACATTCCTGCGAGCCTTCTCGCTAGGATGTTTTCAACAGCTTTTCTCTCCATTCCGAAGATCATACTTCTTCTACTTTTTTCTACTTCTTCACGAGTATAGATGCCTCCTCTTCCTAGGGGCTTAATTGACTGAAACTGGATCATTTCTTCATGGCCGGCTTCCAATTCAATAGGAGATTTTCCATTTGTTGGGTTTGGGGTGAGGCCTATCCATTCATTATCGATGTAAAATAGTGGGGGCGTCAGAGAATTGCAATCGACTTCTTCTGCTTGGTTCATCACGAGGTGTGTTATTGGTGACATATACTTGGGCTCGTTGTCTATTGTAATAGGCAATTCGTTGTAGCATCGGTCCGTTCTTCTAATCGTCACGGGGCGTGGAGTGCATTTCAAAAGATAAACTACTTCTCCCAGAACTCGTCCAACGTAACCAACTTGGTCTTTCAATAACCAGCCGATACTTAAGGGTGAAGTTTGTGCCATCGCTAAACGGTTTTTCAAAATTTCTCGCTTCAGTTCACATCTTCTAAAGAGAGCGTCTACGTAGACTTCTTCGATAGAGCGTTTGAATGCTTGCTCCATGTAGAGGAATTTACTGTTGACGTAGGTCAGTAGGTTGACATTAGCTGGATGCAGATTCGGAATTGTGGCAAAAGGGCTTTCTTTCTTCAATTCAAGAACTAGAATGCGGGGGTGCTCAGTTTGTCCAACTTCCTTGCCGTGGAAGTGAATTGTTTTGATTAAAGTGAGGGCGAACAACTTGTCTTCTTCTTCCACTATGATGAATCGCTCTTTCGATCTCGTGTTAATTACTTCGGTTGCTAGTCCTTCGTAAAGAATAGTAACATCTGTACCGGGGGTCGGTTGAGTATCCAATTCCCAAACGGTTTCTCCAAGGGTAGAATCTAAGCAATAGCTCTTGAGGAACGAGCAGGTGACTCCTCCCATAAGGGTTACTTCATTCGTGTCCAATTTCAACGTCGCAGAATATTCCCGAATTGTAATTTTCGCCGTAATAGAGACGGTAACATCGTCCCAATGGTAACCATCTTCGTTGTAGGACACTCCGCGGCAGGTACCGTCGGCTAATAGAGTGCCGTGCGTAACGAAGGAACCAGTGGTTGTCGCGTTTATTTGGACACTTCCGAAATTTGAATTAAAAAGTCTTAGAGATTTGTACCGATGTACGTGTCTACATTCGTCGGCACCAAGCGCGACCATTCGGGTTGAAAGTCCGTTATTAACGAAAGATGAATGACTATGCATTCCACAATGGAAGATTACGCGAGTCGTTTCAACTAAGCAGGTTTGCACTGGGAAAAATTTCACTTCGTCCCTTTGTAGAACTTGCACGCGAGATTGTTCGGAGATATAGTTCAGTTTTTCGCGTTCACAGTTTTTAACATTTTTAAGGGAAATCACTGTTGTATTAAGAGTCGGACCACTACAGTCGTAGGCGATTAGCGCGAGCGAGACACGAATGCCAGCCAGCAGCAGTAGCCAAATCGTAGCTGTAGATGCAGTCATGTTGATCATCCGTAGAAAACCTATAATAGAACAATACATTGCATACGAACAAATCGAATAATAAAATAAAATCAATTATATAGATTAGAACATAATAAAGATGCGCAACCGTCAATATATCTCGATTGGTTAAGGATAAAAATAATGATATATCCCAAAAAAAAAATATAATTTTTCCATAGACAAGAGAATCAAAAGAATTAAAACGAAATTGTCTTAACCTAGGGCGCACCACGTTGATGGACTCTTACCATCGCTCGGTACCAGCCTTGTCGAATTCTTTCTCCCCAAACAAGAGGGATGGTAGTTGATTACAATTGTAAAATTAAAATTGAATTCGAAAATCAAAATTCAAAATTCAAAAAAATGAATTAAATTGAAAATTAAAAATTATTTAATTGTCGTTTACTAAAAAAAAATAGCTGTAAGAAAATAATTCAAAGTCATCAAGGGGAGGGCAGCTTAAGGGCTGAACTTATTAGGCGGACGCCTAATCCTAGTAGATCTGCGTGGGTTAAATTCTACTGGTGGAGGCATTTCCATTCCTATTAATTGATTAGGTGGGGTTGGTTGATGGGGGTCGATAATTAAATCGGGTTCTAATTGGGCTTGGGGTTCCTCTAAGACATCACTATTGTCTATCATCTGAGGAAGGACGTCGATCTCTGCTTCCTGATCGTTCGGCTGCACCTGCAAATTCTGAAAAGGAGGATAGGCGCCGAAGATGTTTATAAGGTCGCGAGTCGCTTTATCAACTGGGGCAAGGTCGGGCTCGTCGACCTCGGTGTCGTCTTTCGATACAATACCGGCGGGCGTACGCTTACTAGCGGTCGGTTGTACTCCGAGTTCATCATCTTGTGGGGGCGACGTGTATGGTTTTAATCTATTCACGTGCACAACATGTTCAGTTCTACTTCCGACTTTTCTAATTCTCGCGGTGACGGGTCCTTTCATTTCTAATATGCGGTATGGGCCGTTCCAGGGTTTAGTTAATTTCTTACTAACTCCAATCGCACAACTTAGATCTAATAAATAAACAAGGTCGCCTAGTTCAAAATTGGCGTCTTTAGCTTTCTTATTACGATGCTCGTTACGGTTCGCGGACGTATCTTTTAGTCGTTGAGTCACTAAGGTAAACGCGTCATTTAGTCGGGTCATCATTTCTGTAGCGTAGTTTTCTGATAAATCGTATTTAATTCTTCTAGCCTTTAAAATATCGTCTTGAGGTAAAACAATATCTCGCCCGTGAATTAAGAAAAAGGGGCTAAATCCCGTGGCAGAATGTATTCGAGTTCTACACGCCATCAGAACATAGGGGATCCATTCATCCCAGTCTCGTTGGGTGGTAGACACGTAATGTGACATGATATCTTTTATTACGCGGTGACTCCTTTCAATTACCCCGTTCGACTGAGGGTGGTAAGCTGTAGTTTGAAATTTATCGATTCTCAATAGCGAACAGACTTCTTTAAATAATTTGGAAACAAAATTAGTCCCGCGATCCGTTATCAATTGCTTTGGCACACCATGTCTAGCAATTATCTTAGTCACGAAAACTTTGGCAATAGTCTCGGCCGATTGATCGGGAATTGCAATAGCTTCGGGATATTTGGAAAAATGGTCAATAAAAGTTAACAGATACTTATTCCCATTCATAGAAGTGACAAAAGGGCCTACTATATCCATAGCGGTTCGTTCAAAGGGTTCCAGAATTTCAGGGAAGGGCTGCAACGGTGCAGGTTTCGTATGTGGGGATGTCTTTCGTTGATTACACGATACACATGTCGAACAATATTTAATAATGTCGGGTCTCATACTGGGCCAATACAATCGGGTTTGGATAAAACTTAGTGTCTTTCCCTGACCGGGATGACCGGACATAGGTAGGTCGTGAAAATCTCGTATTGCTTTTGTAACAAATGATCTGGGTATTACTAATTGTTCAGTTATTAATTTCTTACTTTGTCGGTATAACAGTCCGCTGGTATCTAAAAAATATCCAGATTCGTTCTGGGCGTCTGAATTTCCACCTTCTAGCTGGTCAATTATTGCCTTACAAAATTCATCTTTCTGTTGTTCGATTCTTAGTAGTTCTCGATCCCACAAAGGTACAAAAGGAGGGTTGTTTACTTGAACCACGTTAACCTTAATTATTTCCGGATTTTCATACAGGTATACGTCGATTTGAATAGGAGAATCTTTAAAAATGTACTTTATCATGGGTAAAATAATATCCCAATCCAATTGGTCTAATCCACATGCTATTTTAGGCATTATCAAATGTAGGTCTCTAGTTTTAGCGCAGACTGATTTTAGTTCTATCAACGCCTGCCAAACTGCGTGATACGAGGGTTTTTGAAATGATCGCTCTTTCGTTATTAAATTGTAAATTTTCCGTGTTGGTAACTGTAGAATGGCTATTTCTCCAATTGCTCTGTTTTGGGCTCTCAATTCTTTAATTCCGCCAAATCTTGCTTTGATTTCTTTAGCGATTCCCGCACCTAAAGCGAGATCTCTAGCTACACAATGAGCGATTGAAAGGTGCCCAGGAGCACTAAAAATATCTCCACGTATTATTTTGATATTTTCATTAATAATTTCATTTAAATTTGAACAAGATAAAAATTTGGAACATTCGTCAGATTCGCGGTCATGCATTCGACTTAACGCGTCAACGTGACCGTGTTTCCTTCCGGGTCTGTGTATTACTTTGAAATCGTACCCTGACAATTCGGTTGACCAACGGGCTAATCGCGATGTCGGGTCTTTTATATTTAATAGCCATTGTAGTGCACTATGATCAGTTACAATAGTAAATTTTCGTCCGCAAAGGTAGTATTTAAATTGCTTAACTCCGTAAATGACTGCCAAACATTCTAGCTCCGTAACGGTGTAATTTTTCTCGTTAGTAAGTAATTTTCTACTTGCATACGCAATTGGTTTTTCGAATCCGTCTCGTTCTTGGCTAAGAATAGCACCTAAACCTGTTCCACTAGCATCTGTAGCTAATACGAAGGGTTCATCAAAATTAGGCTGCATTAAAACTGAATCTGAAGTTAATGCATTTTTCAGAGTTTGGAATGAAGCGATAACTTCCTGGGTGATACTAAATTCGACTTTCTTCCTGGTCAAGTTAATCAAAGGCAATGCTATATTAGTAAAATTTGGTATGAATCGACGGTACCAACCCGCTAATCCTAGAAAAGCGCGTACTTGCGTGGGGTTTTCTGGAATAGGAAAATTTTTAATCGAAGATATTTTATCTGGGTCCGGACGAATTCCGTTCAAGCCAATAATATGTCCAAGGTATTTTACCTCTTGCACCATAATTTTACATTTACTAGGGTTCAATTTCACGTTCGCTTCGAGGAGCCTGTCGAAGACAGCTGATAATTTTTCTAAATGGTCTAGTATTCCAGTGGCGTTATAGACAATTATGTCGTCCAAATAAACTAAACAATCATTTCCGGTGAGGCCTGCTAGCGTAACATTCATAAATCTTTGAAAAGTGGAGGGGCTATTAGACAGTCCAAATGGCATTCTATTAAATTCGAAATGACCATCGGGGGTTGAAAAAGCTGTTTTCTCACGGTCTAATTCTGCTACTTCAATCTGATGGAAAGCCCATGTAATATCAAAAACGCTAAACAAATTAGATTTGCCAAAACTATCCAGGGTTTCTTGTAAATTTGGTAAGGGGTAAAAATCTCTTTTAGTAACGGCGTTTAATGCTCGATAATCGATACAAATTCGAAGTTTCTTTTCTCCACTTGATAAAATTCGAGTAACAATTACTACAGGAGCGGACCATGGAGATTTCGACGGTCTTATGATACCTTTATCTAACATTCTATTAATTTCGTCATTTAAAACTTCTCTTTGGTGAAAAGGTACGCGATAAGGTCGTTTAGCTATCGGGGGAACATCTTGAACCACGATTCGATGTTTCACATCGTGCGCTTTTGTCATCTGATTATCATCAATCTCGAATAGACGTTTGTATTTTGTCAAAATTTTACTTAAATCGTGTACAGTTATATCATCTAGGTGCGATAGATCAAAATTTTTAGTAATCCACTCAGGATTATTTTCAATTAACTCGACATGGTTGACCGGGTACTTTTCTTTTTCCTGTCTAGGTAGCTCGATAGAGTCGTAGGCGCAACCTATTTTTACATTTTTCCTCAATAGAATTTCCCACGAATTTATATTCATTATACGACAAGTGATCAATTTAGTCTTATTGACAACAACACTGGCACTCATTACTCCGTTTATGCCACATTCGACTGGTTCTATTAATATTTCAGGATTTTCCAAATTCTCGATAAACTTAGTATCTTTTATTACACATTTCACGTCTATTTCGCATCTCGCGGGAACAGTTACATCTTCGAATACGTATACCGGTACTTCTTTTTCTTCGGCGTTGCACATTTTATTTTGCGATTTTTCTACTTCGTCATCAGTTAATTCGACACTGCTAATACTATTGCTTTCAACACTTTCTCGCTTTACGCGGCCCTCAGGAATTTTAACCTGCTCTATCATTGCTTTCTTCTCGGCATCATTATCAACTTTACTTTCTCGCTTTACGCGATCTCCAGGAATTTTAACCTGCTCAAACAAACTATCGTCATTTTCATCAACATCTTTTACTATCGGCCTTGTGGAGCCTTCAGGAATTTTAACCTGCTCTAATATCTGGTCTTCAACATCTTTATTAACAATAACAATATTACTATCTCGCTTTACGCGTTCTTCAGGAATTTTAACCTGCTTTATCAATGCTCTCTTCTCGGCATCATTATCAACTTTACTTTCTCGCTTTACGCGATCTCCAGGAATTTTAACCTGCTCAAACAAACTATCGTCATTTTCATCAACATCTTTTACTATCGGCCTTATGGAGCCTTCAGGAATTTTAACCTGCTCTAAAATCTCGTCTTCAACATCTTTATCAACAATAACAATATTACTATCTCGCTTTACGCGTTCTTCAGGAATTTTAACCTGCTTTATTAATGCTCTCTTCTCGGCATCATTATCAACTTTACTTTCTCGCTTTACGCGATCTCCAGGAATTTTAACCTGCTTAATCAACTCATCCTCATTTCTATTACTGTCGTAAAACTCGTTAAAAACTCTATCATCTGCCTTTACGGCCACAACTAGTTCCTCAAGATCTCTAGTATTATCTGTTAATTCTTTTGCGTTGCCACTTATTATTTCATCCTCAACTAAATTGTTAATTTCTTCGTACTCATCTTTTAATTCTTCAATTCGAGAGGTATTCGTCTCTCTCAGTTCTTCACTAGACTCTACTTCGTCTATTATTGCATTAGTCATTTCATTATTTTCATCGTTTTCACTCGGTGTATCTATTTCTACAAAATCCTCAGTTAATTGATCTGTATTCTCCTCCGTATCATTCATTAAAATTTCCTCTTTAGTGACTATGGGCAACACTACTCCATTAATAATTAATATTTGCCTATCATAATCTATTAAGGCTTTACTGCGCTTGAAAAAGTCTCTACCCAAAATTCCGTCTTCTACAAGGCCTATATCGTCATCACAAATAACAAAAGTATGAATCATTGATTTATGATTATTCAATTTAACTTTTAAGTCAGAAGATCCAATTGCTTCTACTTCTCCTGATATTCCTGTTAAAACAATGTTTTCTTCAAAATTCATTTTTACTCGATTTTTAACTGACTCTACTTTAACAATCGATGCTGCTGAACCTGTGTCTAGCAACATATTCAATTTACAACCATTAAGTACTAGTTGAATTATACAGGGTGTCGAATCTAAGTCTTGCGTTAAATACGGAACGTTCACTCTAAAATTTTTGTTCGGAGGGGTCATACGATTTATTTTTACTGGCTCGTAGAGGGGCGAGCTCCACTGGTCCCGGGTGTCAACTGCGGAGCTCGAGCGTTTAAAGACGCTTGAGGCTGCGAGCGATTATTACTCGGTTGGTTCCTAGTCGGCTCAATAGCTCTCATAGGTTGTCGGGAGGGTGAATTTCTGCGTTGACGTTGGTCCTGATTATTATAATTTTGATTTCTGTTATCATAGTTCCAATCGCGACTATTATAATTTTGACGCGGACTGTCATACCGCCAAGCATTGTTATCTCGCCTATTATTATCGTACCTGTCGTACCTTCGGTAGTTATCATCTTCACGTCCAGGTGTTCGGTTTTCACCTACTCTGTGGTTTTCACTGAAATTTTGTCGAGAATTATCTCGCCCGCGAAATTCGTTATTGGGGTTAAATCGAGGCATGTCATTTTCGTATCGATAATTATTTCGGTTTGGTGCTTCGGCTGAGCCGGATTTTCTGGGAGACCTGCAATCCCGAATTCCGTGATCTGGCGACCCGCAATTAAAACATTTAAAACGGTGTTTAACTTCCGCTTGCATCACGGCGCCTCCGCGACTTTTCAACATTTGGTCGTTGATCTCTACGCATTGTGCCATCTTAATAGCATCATCGATGGTCATATCAGCTAAATCGCGAACGAACGAAGGGCCAATCTGTCTAAGTATATCTCGTTTTAGTCCAGTACGAAATTGGTTCAGTACCAACTGTCTAGATTTCTTTCGCAGGCCGGGGATCTCCGATGAATATGCTGTTTCTAGGTCCGTTTGCAAAATTCTAGTACCTAGTAATTTGACACGCGTCGCGAACTCGACCACAGACTCATCGTGTCTTTGTACGCACCTACCCATTTGTGCGAGGGCTTCGCCGGGTAGTTCCACGGGTGCAAACTGGCTAATAAGCTTATTTTTGAAGGTAGAATAATCGTCTTCTTCCAATAAATTTTCAGCTTGCGCAAACCGGTACGCGGATCCGCTCAATCTAAATTTTGCGATTTCTAGGGTGGTATTCTCGTCCCAACCGTCGAGACGGGAGCGCTGTTCCAAGCGTTCAAAGTAATATTTTACGCTTTCTTTCCCTGAATATGGTTCGACGGTATTCGCCACCATACCTAAACTCATACCCTGCGGTATTTGGACACGGGTTCGCGGATTAGAAATAGTTTGATTAGCGGGCATTCTAAATTCGGTGTCGATTGATATTTTAGGCACGGCGCCCGACGCCGTCGTCGTAGTCATTGTGGCTGTTACCGTGGTCGCGGTAAAGGATGCGCCTGCTCTCAGAGCGTTAAAATCAAGCGAAAACGGTGATAAATTACCTACGGTTGTCGCGGTAAAAATAGGTGGTTGTGTACTCAACGTCGTTGTACGAGGCACAAAATCGTCTCTTTCCAAACCCATTTTAGAGCTTTGGAAAACGAATACTATAACAAAATACTTTTTACCAAATCGCGCTTAGTTTAAAAATGGAAGAATTCTGAAATTCTTATTTTAGAATATTAAAAAAAAAATTTACTCGCACATGCTCAATCATAATGATGGTTTCTCCCTTTTTCTTTCTTTTCATTGTCTGAGTGAAAAAAAATGATTTTTTTTCTAACTATAATTGATTGAAAAACATCCCACCTTAAAAGCTTACAATTGAAAGAATCATCCCACCGCTGCCACCAAATGTGGCGAAATTCGAACTCGGTATTAAATTTTCCTCGAAATTCGAACTCCTCGTCTATCGGTTCTACAACCTTTGAGAGACGGGTAGAAATCGAGCGGTTTGGTTGTAGATATTTAGAGAAAAAAATTATAGTAACGGTAACGTTACGCTGCCACCAGTACATTTAAGGATATGCACATCCGGGTATTAGAATAATAGAGAATTTATAAAGGCTTCCTTCGGAGGATTGGTGTGGGTACGTTTTCAATCAGAGATGTTGTTTTTGGGATAACGAATTTACGCATCTATTGAACATACGTTGAGTACAGTAAATTTAGTGAATAATTATAAGAATAGAACATTACAATTTAGTAATAACTAACCAGTAGGTAATTTTATAGACGCGGACTCTCGACTACAACATTCTACAAATTCGGGCGACCCGGCGAAACTCGCGTACACCACGATTCAATATAGGTATCGATAAGAATTATTAAAACAGCGCAATTATAAAACATGGGAGGATTAGCGCATTCACAAATATAATTCCGCAACAATTTTTATAGACTTACTACTTCGAAGTCGAAGAGGGAGGAACGAATTGGTCGATCGGGCTCCGTAAAATCGGTGTTGGTATCGGCACTTTTACAGTTACACGATTAACGAAAATTGACAAATTAGTTTAAATATTATTTTTAAAAAGCCCCTTTCACAGGCTGTCGTAAATTAAGAGAATGAATTCAATGAGTGTAATTTTAACAAACCGTTGTTAGGCCCTCATAGGCACTAACCCCTTCGGCCAGTCTTCCGGACTTCGCGCCGGTCAAATCACAACTGACTTTTTGGTACCGTCCGCGGTTTGAATTTTCCTCCCCCGCCTTGATCTTCGATCATCGAGCGTGAGAAAGCGTACCGTGAGATCTGCCCACCGTGCACTTTCGGCAGCTGCATGCGTATTCCTTAAGCGCGCCCAGACGCTGACTTGTCAATCGTTGAAGACTATTGGCGAAGTCGCGCGGGTTATCTTAGTTCGATACAAAGTAGACGCTATAATATCGAATTGCCTGGTGGGAACTCGCCTCTGGCTTTGTTAAGTAAAAGAATGTCGATAGTATAACGCCCACGTACAATTATACAAAGTATTCGATTATAATCATCGTACAAAATATTAAAAATAATTAAAGAAAAAGGGCGCATTGTCACACAAATAACATTCATAAAAAAAGAACTGTTCGAGTTGAAATGAAAACGAAATGGGTTTCAGAGGTTTGAGAGCAAGCAGGCGATTTTATCAAGAATAATTTTTTCTGTAAAATCAGAAATAAAATATTTTTTCCTCTTTTAAACCCCATCCGTGGACATACTGTAGGTTCTTGGATCCCTCAAGCTTCGAGACACTGATCAGCACTTGAATCACTCAAACAATAAAGTCTTCTTCATCAAATAATTGTTAAATAACACATTTTAGACAATAAATTAAAATGGATATTTTGACACAAAATTTTGAGTGATCACGACATTTCTAGGTGGCTTTGTTCGCTTGCTAGTTCACGCAGCACTAAAATTTCGAGTATATTTGGTTGCCTACATTCGGCGCACATACTTGAAGTGTCCTTTAAATTATTTCCATTAGTGTACCTCGCTAAGAAGCACAGCGCGTGCTCGCAGTAGAACTTCGCGGTCACACACCACGGTTCGTAAAGTAAACCGGTTACCTCAATGAGCGGCTTGGAGGTGGAGAAAAAGTGCGGGTGAGCGGGGAACATTCGACGTGATGACGTAGGTCGGTATCCTGTCGGTGTCTCCTGTGTGGTCGCATGCGGAGTATTTCTGTACGATATTAGGAATCGCGATATTAAGGTGTTCGTACTTAGACCTTTGTTCGATGGATCTAATAATGAAGCTTTCATTCTGCTCTTGAACGTTTTTACCGCATTCCCCGCCGCGCCATTACTTTGGGGATGGAATGGGGGTATCGTGATGTGCTTTACGCCATTTTTATGGAGAAAATTTTCTATTGTTGATGCAATCAAAGATCTTCCATTATCGGATACCAGGGTCCTCGGTAGACCATATCTGGCGAAACAATCTCGCAACTTTTCTTCAAGTTCGTCTGCTTTCATGCTCCTCACATGATAAACCTCGGGCCATTTTGAATAAGCACACGTGAGAATCAGATACATTTTTCCTTCTAGCGGTCCTAGATAGTCGATATGAATTCTCTCGAATGGTTCTTTAGTTTCAGGCCATGGAGTCGGGGTCGCTTTTGCAGGATCTTGTCTCGTTGATAAACATGGCATACACGATTTGCATAATTTTTCTATATCGGTGTCCAAAGATGGCCACCACAATAGAGACCTCGCTTGAGATTTCATTCTGCTCATTCCAAAATGCGCCGAATGAAGCTCGTTCAGCATGACTTTTCTTAAGCTTTTGGGTATGATTATTCTAAATCCCCACATCAAAGCTCCATTTTCATAGGATAACTCGTGCTTCCTATGAAAATACGGTTTTAGCGATGTCTCTACATCGTTTGGCCACTTATTTTTAGTGTATCCGATGATTTTTCTTAATTCGTTATCTTTTTTGGTCTCCGTTCGGATCGAAATCATGTCCACGGGCCAGTTATCTTGGGTTGTAGCGAAAAATATGAACTTCCCTTCATCTTCATTTTCTTTGGAGACGGTTTCCACCGATCGTGGCACTCTTGACAAACAGTCAGCCACTGCATTGTTTACTCCCTTTATGTATTCAATCTTGTAATTGAAAGATGATAAGTACATGGCCCACCTTTGTAAACGATTCGCATGCATCACGGGAAGGCCCTTATTTTCACCAAATAACGCCAGCAGGGGTTTGTGGTCCGTTTTCAAGGTCCATTGCTGTCCCCAGAGGTATTGGTGGAATTTCGAGACGCCGTAATATATTGCTAACGCCTCTCTGTGTATTGTCGAATAATTTTTTTCCGCGGGCATTAATGTCCGTGATACACAGGCAACCATTTTTTCGTCTCCCTTGATTACGTGACTAAGTACAGCGGAGATGCCGTCATTTGACGCATCTGTAGTCACCACGATTGGTAACTTTGGATCGAAATGGACAAGACAAGAATCTGAGGCCAGTAAGCGCTTGATTTCATTGAAAGCTTCTTCACAATTCCGAGTCCATTGAAATTTCACCTCCTTGCCAAGTAAATTATAGATCGGTTTTAAAGTCGCCGCCAAATTCGGTGTAAATCTTGCGTAATAGTTAACCATTCCACAGAAAGATCTAACTTGGGTCACAGTTTTCGGTTGTGGAGCGTCTAAAATCGCTCTAACTTTCTCTTTCGTCTTCTTAAGACCATGTTTATCGATTATGTGCCCCATGTATTCGACCTCTGTCTGGAAAAACTTGCATTTCTCGCTTTTTACTGTTAAACCCGCCTCATCCAGCTTCTTGAGTACTGCTTCGAGCGTCGCTAGGTGCTCTTCGCTCGTCTTTCCCGTGATAAGGATGTCAAATTAACGACTTTTTCCATCCCGATAAACAATTGCTCGATATATTTTTGGAATTTGGCGCTAGCTGGCGCAATTCCAAACGGCATTCTATTGACGGTGAAAAGCCCTCTGTGCGTGCTCCACGTAAGTAACTTCCTGGCTTCCTCATCCAGCTCGAATTGGGTGTAGGCCTGATTCAAATCTATCTTCGTAAAGTGTTGTCCGCCATGTAGTTTTGAGAACAACTCCTCGATCCTGGGGAGAGGGTAATTGACCTCCACTAAGTACTTGTTCACTGTCGTCTTATAATCGCCACATAATCTTACGGTACCATCGTTCTTCAGGACTGGGACCAGAGGTGTCCCCCATTGGCTGCTCTCGACTGGACTCAATACACCATCCGCGACCATTCTGTCCAACTCCTTGTCCATGGCATCCCGTAGAGCCAAAGGAACGTTTCTGGGTTTACAGAAAATCGGTCTCGCCTCCGGTTTAAGATCCAATGAGATTTTGGAGTACTTGTAACACCCCAGTCTACCACTGAAAACATCAGGAAACCGTTTCAGTACCATATCGACATTATCTTTAGAAATTGAGTTTATAGATCGAAAACTTATATCAAACAATTCTAACCAGTCGCGTCCTAACAATGAAGGTCCGCCTTTTTCGACAACATAGAACCTGACTATCCTTTCTTTACCCTCATATGAAACATTTAATCGAACATAACCAACTGGACTAATCGCATGGCCAGTGTAACTTTTTAAAGAAACGTAATCCTTATTGAGTTTGTGAGACTTAAAATTATCTACGTACGTTTCATAGCTAATACAACTTATCGCTGCGCCACTATCTATTTCCATGCTGTACTTCTCATTATCGATGTTCACAAAAACAGTAAAAGGGTTAGAAATTCTGTTTACACTATTATTACTTAGGGAAAACAAATCCAGTCCGTTATCAAACTCTATAAAATGGTTAGCAGTTGATTGATTCTTGCAAATACTAGCTAAATGTCCTATTCGATTACATTTATTACATGAATATTCTGCGTACTTACACTTTCCGCTGTGGCCTTTCCCACAGTGTTTACATTTTTTTGTGTTACCGCCAGCTGAGTCCGCGGTCGGACGCCGGTGTCGCTGTCTTCGTCGCCTATGTTGGCTTCTATGCGCATCCGCCGTGCCGGTGCCGCCATTTTAAGTGGAATTTGAATTCGAAATCCTGTGAACCTAGGATTGAATCGACGATTCCTTTTTCTGAGCCGTTGACAACAATTTCGCCAAGTCCTCCGCTACCGATTCCTCGCACATGCGGTCCAGTATCTTGCCCTTTCGCAAGCCGGTCACAAATTTGTCTTTTAACACATTTGTTAAGGATGCACCAAAATTGCAATTTATCGATGCACTTCGTATTCTAGCGTACCACTCGCTCACAGACTCGTTAGCCTCCTGTTGCGATTCGTAGAATCTGATGCGCTCTCTCCATTCTGACAGTTGTGGGCTGTACTGCTTCGATAAAAGTTCGGACAACTGCTCGAAAGTTTTCGATTTTGGCAGGTCCGGGAAACAAAGGTCCCTTAGCAATTTATAGGTAGCGGTGCCTACCAGGCTAATCAAAGCAGCAACCTTGATTTCGTTGGTCGCAATTCCATTTGCAGCAAAATATTGTTCCAACCTTTCTTGGTAAATAGTCCAGTCTTCTTCGGGATTGAAGTCGTGTACGTGGCCGATAGGAACTTGACTTCCGGCCGCCATCTTGTCGATTCTTCAACTAATACAATTTCACTGGAAAATTCCCGGATTCTCGTCCTTCCCTGGCCGTTTTCGCGTTCGCCTCTTGAATTTTCAAGTTTCACCTCGTCGCCACTGTTATATTTAAGGGTCAAGGCGAGAAATAACTGGGACTTTTGCTATATTTGGAGAGCACGTTTATTACGACTTGTCACATCCAGATCAGAAGGAAGAGAGCGAGAGGCTCACATTATTGTCATATCTAAATTTCGGGTTCCAGGGGTACCAACTTGATACAATACAACAAAGACTATATTTTTTGACTGATTCAAGTGCTAATAAGTATACCGAAGGTTGAGGGATCCAAGGTATCCTATACTGTACAGTGTCTTTACGAATTACGATTATCAGAAGAAATATCAGACTTTTTATGAAAAAGATACGAACTATTGGCTATGGGTGGCACCAAATTGTGATTTTATGGACATTTAGTGATTTAAAAAAAAAGGCTATTAGGCCCCTCAGCCACGGCCGTAGCAGAACAAGTTGTGGAAGATTTTTAACTCATAAGAAAATATAGATTTTTCGAGAACGAAGTGCTCTTTATTTGTCTGATGTTGAGTAACAAATAAGTAGGGATTCGATTCATATCGCCTTCTTGTCCATGAGGGTCAAATCTCTATGGTCGAATCTAATAGCAGTTTCATGATCTAGAATGATTTTTTCTCGCTTTCCAAAAGACAAGAGTAGTCGGTTTAATTTAAATAATTTGCTTTATTTTAAATAAGAAAATGCGATTCCACTTGCGCAACTTTGGTGGGCCGGCTTCCGGCTCGTTGAGATGTTAAAAAAGGAAGATAGGACGAAAACATATTTAATTTCTGGGTAATCTCAAACCTCGCAGAGTATACGTATGTTTTTGGATAGCTCAACCTTCGAGGCACTGATTCAACACTCAAATCACTAAAATTTACACTCTTGTTCATAAATACTTGTAAAATAACACATTTTCGGACACAAATTCAAATAAAGAGATTGATATTTCATTTTGCCAAAATAATGTATTGAGTGGTCAGCACATATCTAGGCACCTGTAACAAAGCCCGTTTACGCCAGTACTAAACTTTCGTGTATATTTGGTTGCCTACTTTTGGCGCACATACTCGAGGTGTCCCTTAAATTATTCGCGATTTTGACTAACAGTATCGCGCCCTCTCGTGGCCATTATTATAACTTGGCGAACGCGGTAGTCATTCGCATCTACCATTGCGGTGCATAAGGAAATAAAGTTTTTAATTTAATTTTTGACTGTTTTGAGTCCTGAAAATGGCTAAAACAAATCACAAGAAGTGTTGTGTATACAAGTGTTTCTCCAGAGCAGAGAGGGAGAGGAATTTAAGTTTTCATACTTTCCCTAAAGCTGGGGAAAAATAAGTGAAAATTGTGAATGCTTATGGAAGCGACGAAGTCGTGGATAGAAGAAAAGCGTGGGAAAAGGCCATCAAATCCAACAAGAAAATATCGCCCCACATGACAGTATGTTCTCTTCATTTCAAAGAGACTGATTACTACATTCCTATTCTATGTAAGTAAAAATAACAAAAATTGATGTTATAATTTTGTGTTTATTATGAGATTTCACTTATTCATTCTTCTTGATTTCCAGATATGGATACTAAACGTAGGGTGTTGTTGAAAACTGCCATCCCGTCGTTGAATTTACCCACAACAAGTCATGGTCACCAGCCAGCAAATCCGAGGGTTAGTAAAATGAGACATGTTGAAGATTCTCGGACTTTACCAGAATTATATCATCCCGATGAAACCAAAACTGAAGAGCAGACGAATAACCAACCTGAGATCGATTTGTTAGCTGAAGAATCATCCTTACCCAAAACTAGAGAAGTAGGCATACAAGTTGACGAGAAATCATTTACCGAACCCTTCGTATCTCTCATTAATACAGATAAAAAAATTAATACTATGACAGGCGTGAAAACCACAAATTTACTCGATGCTATCATAGATTGTGTTTCTAGAATAGACACTTCGAAACGTCGGAGAAGGTTCAGTGTTAGAGAACGAGTAATCATGACTCTTATTAAATTAAAATGTAATTTGATGTTTGCAGTTTTGGCTGTATTTTTTCAAACTAGTCCTTCAACTTGCAAACTGATCTTTAAAGAAACGATATCGGCCCTAGCTGCGGTTATGTCGTCTGTTATTTATTTTCCACCAAAGGAGGAAATTCTTAAAAATTTACCTCAGTGCTTTAAAGGTTTCGAAAACGTACGAGTAGTAGTTGATTGCACTGAAATTGGAGTAAATATGAGAAAGTGCTTGTGTTGTCGCATAAAAACATACTCACATTATAAGTCCAAACAAACTGTTAAATTTTTAACTGGGGTAAGCCCAGGGGGTCTGATAACATTTATTAGTAAAGCTTACGGAGGCCGCGCTTCCGACAAGGCCATATTTGAGCAAAGCAAATTGATTGAACTTTTAGAGCCAACCGCAGATGCTGTGATGGTTGATAAAGGCTTCTTGATTGATGAGTTGGCAGCCAATCATTTTATCAAAGTTATAAGGCCACCATTTTTAAGAAACAAAGGTCAATTTAATGCTTCGGAAGCACACTTGACGCGAAAAATAGCCGCGGCCAGAGTACACGTAGAGAGAGTAAACCAACGCATCAAACTGTTTGCAATTTTAAATAATCAAATATATGCACACATGGTTCCATTTGTCGACCAAATTTTCATTACGATTTGCGGAATTGTTAATCTGTCACCCCCTATTTTGAGTGAAGATAAATTCATGTAACAGTTCGACTATGTAGGTATTGTGTTTGCCTTATTTCATCCATTAAATCAATTTGTGAATAAATTATCAAATAACACTAATAATAAAGAAAAAATCAGTAGGAATTGTTATTATCCCTCGTGCATTTTTTCATCTTCTAAACAAATATTGTGTAACATATTGGGCGACAAATACCCGAGGGGGCAGTAACTGTGTGATCTCCGTGCACGGGCAAACTTGAACTCTCTAAATGAACTCTCTCAAACTCTTGCTAACTCAGTTAGAACTCTTATGAACTCCCATGAACTCCTCTGAACTCCCGTAGACTCATATAAAACCCAAGGAAACTCCCTTTGAACTCTTTATAAATCTTCCTGAACTCTGATAAATCGCGGGAAAAATTTAACTTCGTACGTCTCCGCTATAGCTCGTAATAAAATTTCATGGTTCGGGTTGGCTCGCATTTGCGCATTTGCGTTTTGTCACCAACACTCTAGTGCCAACTGTTAACCGTCCTCGCGCCCATGTCTTTTTTCGTCTGTTTATCTCGAGTCGACGTATGTTGAACGTGATCATTTCGAAATGTGAATTCGAGGATAAAATAGTACTAAAATAATGGCCGGTAATTGCGAGTTCGAACTGGACGTACCAGAGTTCTGGAAAATTATCGAACGAGACTTGGGTGTCATTATACCAAATTATATAAAAATTGCGTTAAAAATTTGCGGGTACGATAACCCACTGTCGATTCAAAAAGTAAGCAAGGAATCTCTGAAACAGATTGAACAAGATACGAAAGATACATTTGGTATCATTTTCCCGAATTCGACAATTGAAGAGAGGAAAGCTGTCTTCAACATTTTCCATGGGGATATAGAAAAATTCAGATTTGTTCAGGGACATGTAATGCTGATACTACAAGTAGAGGATTATCTCACACAGATATTTAACAAAAAATCTGGAAAGCAATTAATGCAGTACTTATTATTACAGTACTTTGAATAAAACAATGTACAATTTTTTATTCATAAATATATATTGATCTCAGGCTTTTTACTTTTGACTGAACTTTTGAGTAGATACTTGACTTTATCCATCGTATTATCCTCGCATTTTCCAATTCACCCGCGAATTCGCCCAGAAACCGAGCCAGAAACAGTAATTCTTCTAAAGTCTCTGATAGTAGGTATACATATTACATAATATTATTTTTTTACTGAGCACTGTTGTAGTCTTTTGAACTCCCTGTAGAACTGCCCAGACCTCTCTAGAATCATATTATAACTCCTTAGAACTCCTCAGAACTCCTCAGAACTCCCTAGAACTCTCAAGAACTCTGCGTACACTCAATGAACTCTGAACGTTACGAACTCTGGTGCACACGAAAAGTGAGAGTTACGGCCCCCTCGCAAATACCCCATCAAAGCCAACAGGAATGTTTAAAAATCCGTCTTCCTTTGATGAATATACGACGAAATCGCACGTTCTCACATTCAAGATTGCCATTCCCATTTGGACCTGTCCATAATACATGTGCTTTTTTTTAATGTGGGAACATTATTTTCTTTTTTTAAAAAAGTACAAGAATTGATCAGGTCACTGGCATTATGATCTTTTCCCGTTGGAAGTGGGAAAATGAATAAATTGGATTTATCAATTTATTGAATATGCACACACCTGTAAATGGACATTTGATTTCCAACAATTTCCATGGATTTCCCTCTCCATCGAGAACTACTCCATCAGGAGAATATCCCAGAAAAGGATTATTCGGAGGTACGATAAGCCCACATTCAATAACGCGACTTTTGGTGGTACGTCGATAAGTATTCCTCGCAACAGGTTCAGTTTCGATCCCATACTTGGTGAATTTATTGGAGAACATTTTGGGCCAGAAATATTTCAAACTCTTCGAAACCCAATCATCTTTTCCATATGTGTATATACCATAGCATCTTGAACCAGTTATACGAAATTGTCTCTCTTTTCTCCATTTTTCTTGAGACGTCATGGTTGCACTACAGAGCCCGATAAAATCATTACATGAAATCAAAGATTATCTCCCCAAGATGGGATACTTGGCCGAAAAATTAATCCCGATACCGAAGGCGGCAATAGTTCGTACAGTCGATTTTAGATAGAGTCACATTCGCCAAATTTCTTGCAGTTCTCTTTAATTCGAAACTTGTCAAAAAATCAATTAGATGGCGGTATTAAAAAACCAGACGAAGATGATCAAAAAAACAGGCGGCGGTGATCAAAATTGTCACTGTTGTTATGATGATGATTTATTTTGATTTATTTTCATTTTATTCCTGAATTATGAAAATTTGTGAAGTCAAGAAACGTTATTGTGGTGCGTTTAAGTTGTATTATTCATGGAATCAGTTTCATCTTGATGCATGGTCGTCTTTGTTCACAGTGAGTGTGTGTTTCTAATAATTTGGAACTAGATTTTGGCAATTAATTAAAATTTTTCTGGTACACTAAGCGTCAATGAAATCGGGACACCTCGAGTAGCTGCGCCGATATGTAGGCAACCGATCATACACCAATTTGTGTGCTGGCGTGAACGGACTTTGGCAAAGCCGACTGGATATGTTCTGGCAGCTAAAAAAATTGTCAAAATATCAACCTTTTCACTTGAGTTTTGTGGAAAGAAATCGATTAAAAAGTGTTTATTTACGAATAATTCATGGATATATTAGCGTGCTTTAGTAATATTTGTGTCGATGAGTGCTTGAGTGCTTCAACTGTGATTGTATTGTGAATGATGGCAAAAATTAGTGTTATTCAAAAAAGCATTAGGATCCGGCAGCAACCAGATCTGAAGACACCAATATCTGCACCAAAAACATCTTCGGCAACACATATAAGAGCAACCAAAATGTTACCATTATAAAATAAATACTACGAACAAATTTAATATTGAAATAATAACTTGTGGCGTTACACGTCACTTGTCATTTTCCTCCGCACGTGGTCGTTCTGGGGATTTTCATTATTTAGGGTTTCTTTAGGCGGCCTTGGAAATATCGCCAGGGAGATTTAAAAAAAAAAACAATATTATTAGTTTTTCGTTTTTTTGTGAATGGTTGTACTTCTTTATTTGGAAAATAAATTCATTTCTACAAAAGGTCGAATAAATCAACTGAACCCACAAACTGCTCATTATTTTTACAATTTGAGGGCATATGAGGGTGAAAAGGTGAGAATGCCTCTATTCAGGGATCAATAGCATCGGCACTGGTAATTATTCTCTTATAATTTCTTATGAATTGAAAAGCTTTTCCTTCGATCTTCAATACGTTAGTTTCATTTCAATAATCTGTGAAAAAGAAATTTGTATGTAAGTAAATGATACGAGTTAACTTGCTTAACTTTTCTCTCACGCTTGCGCAGAAATTTGAAAATGAAGAGGCACCAAAAGAGGCTTAAAAACTGCCAGTATCTTGCAAACATACACACCCTAAGTATGGACTTGTGATTGAATCCTTCATATTGTACAGCACTCATCAACACAAACATCACTAAAATTAACTCGATTTTCCGTGAATTATTTGTAAAGAAACATTTTTTACTCGATTTTTGTCACAAAACTCAAGTGAATAGTTTGACATTGTGACATATTTTTGAGATATCAGCAAATATCCAGACGCCTGTGGCAGAGCCCGTTCACGCCGGCACTAAAATTTGATGTATGTTTGGTTGCCTGCATCCGGCGCAGCTAATCGAGGTGTCCCGATTTCATTGACGCTTAGTGTACGTACATCCGATTTCCGAGGCCAAAATGAAGAGTACTGCAAATACTGCGAAACCTCCAAGCATTTTTCTAAATTTCAAACTGTTTGAATTACGGACACCGACACTGCAAAATTTTCATCAGTGCAAGAACGGCAAACACGACAGCAAAGGATCTGAATTGGTTAAACAATTCATGGAACTGCTCATCTTGCGGCTAGTATTCGCCGGATACACATCATTTCTAGTTGAAAATTTATTAGTGACAAAAGTTTCAATATATTTTTTTGATTCCAATATGATTTAACTTGTTTTTTCTAGAATAATTATTGCCAGTTTATGTTTAAAATATTTCAATTAACCTTGTAAATTCAATTATTTTCGATAATCACGAGAAAAATGGAATTTGAAGGTGGGCATAAACCGGTGTACCTGTGCGGTGCACTTATAAAAAAAACCATAAATATTGAAATTTACAAAGAGGGCTATGCAAGATTACGTCGATTGTAACCTAGAAACGGATTTATAGTGGCGGCATATACAGCCGCCAGGGGCGTCGGATATTTCCGGATGATCCTTCGTGCCGCAATTATCGGGATTAAAAAATCAAACGTGCTCTTGCCAATCTTGAGGGGTTTATCTATGGATAAATAGATTGCTCTCATTTCAGAATAACTAAACCAAAAAATCATGAACCTGAATATTTCAATCGAAAGGGGTTTTGTAGCATTAATGTGCAAGCAACTTGTAATTACAACCAAATGTTCACATCTGTAGACATATCTTGACCGGGAAGCATTCATGATAACAGAATTAGGGCATTTGCACATCTTTTCAAAAAAATAATCATGGAGCGTGCTTGCTGGGAGACGAAGGATACGCCACAGCTCCTTGGTTAGTAATTCCCTACAAGAATCCTTCAACAGCAGCTCAGAGAGTTTACAATAATGTGCATTTTAACAACCGCGTTAACATTGAATGCTGCTTTGGACAGAATTCCAATGTCAATTGTAATGAATGGAATTTTCAAGCGTTTCAAATGATGTGTCACCACAGAGTTGTTCCCATCTTGAATTATAGAGTTGAAGTAGCTAGATCCGAAAAGGTGAAATGGAAAATGTCACATAACCGTATTGTCTGAAAATATACTTAGGGCTGGTCTTTTCACCTCTGGTTATCCTCCTGTTAGTTAACTGTCACCTTAGACTGTGACAATTCTGGTTAAAATGAATTGTAAAGGGTCACATTCAAAGTTTCGATTAGCTAACCGGAAGTTTACCCAGAGGTGAAAATATCGGGCCTTTGACAATGTAGTCCGTAATTCTGGTTCCCCCTCCATGTTCTAGAAACCGTTTTGAGGACATTTGAAGATTTCATTGCGTTCCAAAGATATTTAGCATTCAAAGGTTTGAAATAAACACGGGGTATGAATGATTGAACTAGCTGAATAGGACAGAATATTGTTCAGTGTTCAATTATTCGCTTTCTCAATAATGGTAAAATGAATAAAACTAATTGCATAATTTTATACTGAAGATGGTGAGTAATAATTTATTCGTTTACACACAAATGTGATAACCACTCACGAGGGTATTACAGAAAACTATACTAATTTAATAATACATGGAAATTTATAGTAAAATTCAAAATAATTGATCCATAAGACCTGAGAACTGATGAAAACTTCACTTCTTCTTCTTCTTTTTATCCCCAACATTTCCCGAATTATCGTGCTTCCTTTTTTGTCCAGTTTTTGTCGAACTTTGCGCTTGATGACCCCCAGATCCCGTATTACCACCTTTCGAATTTTTCTTCTTCCTTTCGTTCCTCTCCCTTTCTTCCAGTTCGGCATTCTCCCTCTCGATCAATGTAATCAAAGTGTTACAACGTCTTTGCAACTCCATCGCGGTTCTCGATTTTAAAAACCAATCGAAACGGAATTGAGGCGAAGCCCTAACGGCTGCTCGCAATTCCTCATAAACGTTTTCTCTATCGAATCCCAACTTGTGCAACATACAAACCAAAAATCGATCTTCATCCTCCATATAATTCTTCCCTTTATTGGTTCCGTATGCGATTCTCAGCTGGTGAAAGGGGGCTCTATAACGGGCCATCTTAGCATCGAGTGCACGTTTTATACTGGCCCTACGTTGAATCTTGGTCTCGCCTCGTTCAATTTGCGCCATGATACGATCGATATCTTGCAACTCATGACAACGTTCCCAGAAGACAGCCGAGTATTCCATGACTTCTTCCGGAGTTTTCCCTTCAACCTCCTTCGCAATATTTTCAATATCATCACGACCGTATTTCTCATTGGCTTTTATAAACTGATTGAAATCGCGTTTACTCCAATTAGTGAAACCTTGCGTCAGTAACGAGTCTTTTTCCTGTTGTTCGTCCTCAATCAACATCTCCGAATCGTCGATCTTCTTTTGCTCCTCACGTTGGATTTTTGCAGCTTCCTGCCCCAACTCCAGATTTTTCGGAACCTTGTAATTCAAAGTCTTACGGTAATAATAAATCTCCTGATCTAATAACTCGAAAAGCCTCGGCGGGAAAAACTGGAAGTCTTGCACGATTGGTTGTTTCGGGGGACGAGGAGCTTTCGGCGCCTTCGGTTCCGAAACTCTCAACGCTTCCCTGAAGTATGCATCGACGGCGTAATTTGCCTTACGTTCGCGTTTAGGTGGCTCTATCCAGTTACTTAGGCCTGAATTTTTCTGCTTTTCACGATAATCCTCCCCCTCGAACTTGTAAACCGATTCGGTCGGAGTGTCAACCGTGAAATTTCTCAAGGAAGACTCACCCAAGGCCTCCAATTTCTGCTGTAATTCAGCTGTCTTGGCTTCACCCTTCTCCAAAATCGTATCGATATCTTCTTCGGTTATTTCTGAATCGCGAGAGGCGAAAACATGATTGGCTCCATGCCGAATCATATTCAACATTTCGTCTTTGTTCAACGATTGAGTCTTATTATCGACTAGCCTCCCTTGCTGTATCACCAGCTTATCTAACCTCAGTTTAACCTCGGCCCTTTCGACTATCTTCTCTTCTACCGTGTTCTCGGTGATGAAACGGAACACGCGAACCTGCTTTTTTTGTCCGATACGGTGAGCCCGATCCATCGCTTGCAAATCCATTTGAGGATTCCAATCAGAATCGTAAATAATCACCACATCTGCGGTCGCCAAGTTAATACCCAAGCCACCCGCTCGAGTCGACAGCATGAAAATGAATTTGGAACTGTCCGGATCGTTGTACTCGTTAATTTGTCTTTGCCTATCTTCGTGTGGCGTTTGCCCATCCAGCCTACAATATTGATATTGTTTCCAATGGCAATAATCTTCCAGAATATCCAACATTCTGGTCATCTGACTGAATATCAGCACTCTGGAGTCTTGTTCTTTAACTCTCGGGAGCAGTTTATCTAGAATGACCATTTTACCGCAGTTGTAAACCAAATGCTCATCTGTGGTATACGGGGGACCCGGTTCGGCTCCGTCAAATAAATAAGGATGATTTGTGCATTTTCGTAGTTGCATCAAAATATTCTGCAAACGCATTTTTTCGACTTTACCTGCTCCATTGACCACATCAATATCTTTCATCAGTACTTTCGTATACCAATCTCGTTGCATTTTACTCAATCCAACATAGACCTTAACTTCTTTTTTAGGTTTGAGCTTTTTCTCGACCTCCGACTTTAAACGCCTCAATAAAAACGGTTTCAAAACGGCATGTAATCGTTCGACCAACTGATTATCGCCAAGACATTGGTTCGTGTTGAACCATGCGTCGAAATCGTCCGCTGAATTGAAAACGTCAGGGAGTAAAAAATTCAGTAAAGCCCACAATTCGTGCAAGTTATTTTGTAATGGTGTTCCCGTTAAAAGAAGACGATTGGTGGTTTTAAATTCTCTGAGGATTTCGGATAGTTTGGATTTTTCGTTTTTAATGCGATGGGCTTCGTCGATTACCATGTAGCGCCAGTTGAATTTTTTGAATACCGATTTTTCTTTGATTACCATTTCGTATGAAGTTACGCACACGTCCCAGTCACCGGGCATCATGACGTCACGAATGAAAGCGTTCTAAAATTAGAAAAACGAAAAATTGTTAGATATTTTTGACGAATCATTTCGAAAACATGCAAAAATGTTCAATAAATCTCTGTGAGTATAGTGGCCGCAGCTCACGTACCCTCATTGGACTTCACTAGATAAGTAATATTGGGATAAATAACTACCATTAGAGGGGTGTGGGAATCAGTCTGAGAGTGTGGAGCATATGAGGACAAATTGCATGGAAATGAAGGAGGTGAGAGAGTCAAGGAGTGAGTTGCTGAATGAGGATGGCACAGGATTGGAGTGGATGAAGGAGATAGTGAGGACGAGGAGGAGGTGATGGGAAAAGTAAGGGGATAGAAATTGTTCTGTTATGGGTTATTTTGTTTTATTTAGTTTTTTTGTTTATGGTATTACTGTACATAGACTTAAGACAAGAGACACGCCACGGCCTCTAATCTCGCTTTAACTCGGGATTTGAACCTCAGGTGGCGCCGCACTAGTTTGAGATGAAATAAGCTACAACCTACGTTCCACTTTACTAGCGATTTCAAGAACGTATGTCCGACTTTTTTCTTATACCTGGGATGGCCTGGGTTCTGGCTTGTAAGTAGCCCTAGGCATTTGCATGCGTTTCGTATCCGATATTATCAAATCGGACTACTCCATGCATTTTAAATATTATTATAAACAAAATGATATTATATTTACTCATATCATACTTTATTGCGCTTTTGGGGGGATATTTGACACATATTCAATAATTTAATTTTTGGGAAATCGTTCGAAAAATCGTAAATTACTGTCATATTTGACAGTTTCGAAATACTGTCATTGGCCGTGGTTTAAAATCAGTAACCCCATAGTCAATTAGATCGCAGTCTTTCAAAACTAAATGTCCTATTTGGCGAACATTTTTAGTTTTGAAACACTGCGATCTCATTGGTTGTGGAGCGGCTTATTTCAAACCGCGGCCAATAAGAGCGCAGTGATTGAAAACTAATGGCCGTTTGCGCCGTTCGCATTAAGTAGAGATTAGGCCTAAGTTTTTCATATTTTCCATGGTGATGATTGTGGCAACAATTAAAAGATCTAATCTTGAATTTTAAGCTCTCCTTGAACAAACGGTGCAAACGGCCATAAATGTTCGCCCAAAATTACATAAATATTCGCAAAAACGACACTAAGTAATTTTGAAACACTGCGCTGGTTCAACATACAAGGTGTTCCGTAAGAACGTGTACAACGCTCTACCACATATTTCTGAGGTCAAAATAGGACGATTGGACCGAAATGACCTCAGTCCAGAAATTAATAATAAAAAAGTTACAGGGTGTTGAAATAAAATTTTTCATTTTGATTTATTTCAATAATTTGTGAAGTAATGGAAGCATCGATTCAAAAATTGGTATACGAGGGTTTTTAGGTATGGGGAATAATAATTTGGGATCCGATTTACTGTACTTCGTAGAGGGCACCACGTACACTACAAGAACTTGCATATAGTAGTCTTAACTTTTTCTGCAATCACATTACCGGGGTGCCAATAAATGGAATCGACTGCCTGATGATTTTACTTAGAAAAAGTTCACGTTTGATTTCGCTACGACGCACCGTTTTGGAACTATTCACTCTTGAATGGTCGATTTCATCCCGAAATAGTTCTAATTTTGGATGAAATTTTCCATGAAAAACAAATGAGACTCACAAAAAGGTAATTTGATTACTTTATTTGCCATGTGATATGTTTCTAGCAAAAAAGTCATTGAATCAACTCTTTGCCAGGTTTATTTGTTTTTCATGGCTTTTTACCCTGAAGTTTGCTGTGAGTTGAGCTTTTAAAAGTTGGGTTAGCTATTTTTCCTGTCATTTTTAAATAACTTCGAATTTTCACCTATATGAATGTATCCAGTCCTTTGTTTAAATAAACAACTTCATCTCTATATTTTTCTGTTTGCTTCAAGTTCAAAATCCGTTAAAACATTACACCTCAACTTTTTCTCAACATTTTCCGGAAAAACTATGCTCCAAGTGCCTGTAACTTGATTTTTTCATTATTTTCTACTTCCCTGCAATGCAGTGATGTGCCTTTTCTTCAATTGTGTTGTTTTACCCTTATCTATTAAGAATATTTGAAAATTATTAAAAATTAGTTACTCTGTGGAAATTAGTTCGTTTTGGCAGGGATTTAAATGACAATTTATATTTTTGTCAATAGCCAACTATTCATTTTATTTTGATTAATTAGTAACAAAACCATGACAAAACCTAACAACACTAAATTCCTAGTTAGTTCCTCATTACAAAGCTAATCTGCCCGTAGTCACAGTAGCCTGTTTACGGTTTTCCATTAAGGGTGGCGTCTGCGGTAGCATTGCTATTTTTGATCGCCAGAGGCGCTGGTAAATCGTAAAATATCCCCCGCCACCCATTCACAGGAGGGGTGGATATGACGCAAGAGGACGTTTAAAATTCTGAAATATTGATAGTTTTTGACGTTTACTTTTTGACGATTACTCAATAATTACGCGTTCAAGTGTAACTGGAGGTGTAGTGTGTTTCATCAGCTTCATAGTGACGCCAAAAATATTGTATTCAAATGCGTTTGTAAGACCACTACAATCAGAAATAATGGAAACTGTGCCGTGACTGCTGCTTCTAGTGCATAGTTTTATTATAATTCGAACTAATTCTTCAATAATAAATCATGGAAAAAACTAAATAAAGGCACCGCCACTAATAAATTGATAAAATTACAATACATTTACGGTATTTCTGATGCGGTATTGAGCTCGACCAGCTCGATTTTGTTTGTGGCTTGAGAATCGAGCCAATTTTCAGAAAAAGTGCGTAAAAGTCACGGGGCAAACTTTTGGGTGCTTATGATGTACATTTTCTAGCATTTAATGGGGGTTTATTGGGGCTTTCTGAGGATTTCTAGGGAATTTCTGGCGATTTATTAAAAAAAGGATTCATGGCGTACAAAATTTAACTCATGTGCTTGTCCTTCGCTTATGAACTACACTGCACGGACACTGCAAGTCACGTTTTTTGGGAAAAATGGAAACGCAGAATTTCAAATTTGCTGAAAAAATTTAAGAATATTGTCAATGATATCACCTGATCTGACACTGTCAATTTTTTTTTAATGAGAACAATATCGCAACGTTATTTCCCCTTTTCGGAAAAGGGTGGGAAACGCCGAATATTTAGATCTTCCAGAGCTCATTTTTGACGACAAGGAAGCTTCGAAATCAAAAAACGGTAAACGGTGTTATGATCTCCTTGGCGTGCGCAATGCAAAATAATTTTTCGAAAATATTCGTTGATTTTTTCTGTGTCCCATGCAATAAAAAACAAAATAACAGACGGATGGTTTTCATAAAACCTTATTTCAAGGAGCACATATGTGTCCACGACCCCTGAAAATTTGAATATGTTCGGTTCAGGCGTTCGCCTGAAAAAGCTTCCCGAAAGTTCAAAAATACGCAAAACGTTACCCTGAATCGATCTGAATTATACAAAAACTAGCGGCCGCACAATTTCCATATAAGCTTATTTGAAGAAGGACATATGTGCCTACGACCCCTGAAAATTTGAAAGCGATCGGTTCAGGCGTTCGCCCGAAAAAGCTTACCGAAAATGCACAAAAATCGCAGACGCCACCCTTTCGACTTCCAGCTTTTCTCAAATTTTGCACCCGAAATTTGACGTTAAAAAAGTCGATCCCCGAGTGAGTCAAGTGAGCTCAGGCAGTCAAGTTTTTTTTTAATAATTTTCTTATTCTGGAGTTAGGTACTCCACTTTGAATTTTACTAAAAATGTAGGTGGGTCGATTTTTTGTGCTCGCAAGTGTAGTTCAAAATGAATCCAATACCCTTAAAACGCAAATACATGATGGACCCCTAGGTATTACCAATTAAAAATCCTCAAATATGAAACTTGAATGAAACTTGATCTCCTTGATAAAATCGACATGCCTGACCATTTTTCTGAAATTCGTCCGGAATCTTACATTTAGGGGGCAATTATCTATGGGGTGCAACTTTCAGTCGGGATACCCTGAATAATAAGACACTTCATGAACACAAAACGAGTCCAAGTAATTCTGAGACAATCGACATAGAAACAGTTGCACGCCTTGAACGAAACTCACCCTCGCTTCCTGGTCACCGATCAAACAAACGGCCCTCAAACTCGGACACCACTTCTTGAACTCGTTCATCCAATTGGCCAGAGTCGACTTGGGCACGATCACGATGTGCGGCGACGGCGTGTTCTTGTAATGCTTCATGAAACCCAGCAACGAGATCGTCTGCAGCGTCTTACCGAGCCCCATCTCGTCGGCCAGGATCCCGTTGATCCCGTTATCGTACAGCGAGACCATCCAGTTCAAGCCCCTGATCTGATAATCGCGCATTTCCCCGTTTTTGATGAAGTGCGGCGAGCAATCGAAGCGGATCGTCGGCTTGGCTTTCGCGTTACTTTCCGCCAACAGTTCCTCATCTTCCTCCTGCTCGGTTTTGCGATGGCGGTGACTGCATGAAGGAGAAAACGGATTTCGTTACTTTCGAGGTTTCCATAAAGGAGGATGCACACATGACCTAAAAGCGAGTCTAAAAGTCAAAAACAATTGAAGGTTAAATAACCGTTTCCAAGATAATGACACTGAACACTGAACTTACAGATTTACAAGTATTGGGCAAGAAGCAAATTTATCTGAAATCGCACTTAAATGCTTTCTCATGTATGTAAATACAAAACCTACTGATTTTTGTTTGAGGTTATGTTCATGTGCCTAAAAAACAAGAACTCGGATACTGCACATGTCGGGCGAATCTTTACCCAGTCCGAAGGGCGTATAAATCGAGCGTCCCCAGCGTTTCTGAACGACTGATGCTGACGTCATGGGTAAATTACCGAATTACTCTTCCTTTCTGAACGCCTTGGGGTCACTCTCACCTTCCCCCGGTGCGTTTCAAAACGCACTCCTAGATAGATAAGTGACATCTATTTGGCAGTTACTTAACCTCTTCTTTAAACGGTTTTATACTTCACATTCAGTGTTGCCGTCTAGATCAAAACATTCAAGACTCTTGTCCAGTCTTGTCTTGATTTTCAAAACAAGATCATGAAAATTTCTTGTCTTGAAATTTAAGATAAGACAAGATTTTCTTCACAAATACCAAGAGTCTTGATAGCATTCTTGATAGACTCTTGATTATCATAAACTTATCGATTTTAAAAATCACAAAAATTATTTGACTGATAACATACATATTTATTCATAAAAATGACGTATCATGCAACGTGATTCAAAAAACCGTATTCTCACTTTATAGAGGGGAGAATAATCATCACGAAAAGAAAAGGAATTCCCATGAAAACTTTGTTCCAAAGTATTTAGTTACCAAGTCATAGGACCTCAAAATGATGACCATTGAAAGAGTTAATGAATAAGTTGAAAACCATAAGAAAATATGAATTAAACTATTATTTGAGCTTTTGCTAATCAGAAGTGTATTTGGTACGATTGAGATGACGTGCTTCAAGAGGAGCTTCATATTTTCGATAATATTATGAGTAAATGATTCGCGTTTCGTGAATTTACAAGTACAAACATGATTTCAAGAGTCTTGACATCAAGACAAGACTTTGGTCCAATTTTTTTTTCTAGACTTAGAATACAGTTACTCTTGTTTTGATTTTTCAAGACAAGACAAGAGTTCCTCAATTTAATCTTGTCTTGTCTTGACGGCAACACTACTTCACATGATTCTCTCCAATTTTTTAGCTTATTTCCTCTAAAATCTATCCCAAAAGCAAGCACCAGTCAGACATTTTAAAGATAAAGAGCAGTAAACAAGCAAAAAGTGTATAAGTCAAGGATACAACCATAGATGGGTACAGCCAGGGCTCCGTCATCCGTCATCTAATGGGCCGAAATACTAAGTTGGCATCATGGCAATATGCCCAAAATGAGCCTTTAGACATGTCAATTCATATAATTTTTTACTTTTGTCATTTGTTGAGGTTCAGATGCGGTTTTATATCGAAATAACGTGTATTGCTGCAAACATGAACGATATTGTGGTTCTCGGTTACATTGTGACTTGTTTCCGGCCGTTTCTGGTGAGCATTTTGCAGTCCTCATACCACATTCACTTAAATTTCGTGAAAACAGTTTTTGTTCAAAAAAGTCCGTATTACACTGTCATAATTAGGCGCCAGCAAACCAATTCTGGCCTTGAATAATTTTTAAAATTTCAGTTACCTTGAAATGTCTGTTTTTATATAAAAATCATGTGTTGATGATAATCTTAAGAATCGCATGAAAACTTTTTAGATAATTCGGCAGCATTGGTTGCTGGCACCTAATTATGATAGTGTAACACGGACTTTTATGATTGACATGTCTAGAGACCGATTTTGGGCATATTGCCATGATGCCAGCTCAGTATTTCGGCCCGTTAGAATCGAGTTGGTTATGATACAACTGAACTTGCATAAAGAAATTTATTTAATGTGCAAACAGAAAAATCGACTTTTCTCGGAAACGGTTAAGGGAAATGTACGGGGTGTCTTTGAAATACGTGTACAACGCGCTACCACATACTCCTGAGGTCAAAATAAAACGATTTAACCACAATGACCTTAGTCCAAAAGTTGATAATAGAAAAGTTACAGGGTGTCGAAATGAAAATTTTTATTTCCATTTTCTTGAATAATTTGTCAAGTTTTGTTAATAATAATTCAAAAATTTGTACACGAGGGTTTTTTGGTACGGGGAATATTTATTTGGACTCAGTTTTGCTGTATTTCCTAGGGGGCGCTACGTACGCTACAAGCATTTGCAAATGACAGTCTCAACTTTTTCTCTCTTCAAATTACCGATGTTCCAATAAATGGAATCGACTGCTTGATGATTTTACTCAATAAAAGTTCTCTTGTTTGATATCGCTACGGTCCACCGTTTTGGAATTATTCATTCTCGAATGGTGGATTTCACCCTAAATTTGCTCTAATTTTTGGGGAAATTTTTCAAGAAAAACAAATGAACCCTGCAAAAAGGAAGTTTAATTACTTTTTTCGTCGGGTGATTTGTTCTTAGCAAAGCAGTCATGAAATTAACTTTTTGTCAGGCTAATGTGTTTTTCATTAAAAATTACCCCAAAATTTGGTGCGATTTTTGGGTGAAATCGACCATTCAAGAATGAATTATACCAAAACGGTGGACCGTAGCGACATCAAACAAGAGAACTTTTATTGAGTAAAATCATCAAGCAGTCGATTCCATTTATTGGAACATCGGTAATTTGAAGAGAGAAAAAGTTGAGACTGTCATTTGCAAATGCTTGTAGCGTACGTAGCGCCCCCTAGGAAATACAGCAAAACGGAGTCCAAATAAATATTCCCCGTACCAAAAAACCCTCGTGTACAAATTTTTGAATTATTATTAACAAAACTTGACAAATTATTCAAGAAAATGGAAATAAAAATTTTCATTTCGACACCCTGTAACTTTTCTATTATCAACTTTTGGACTAAGGTCATTGTGGTTAAATCGTTTTATTTTGACCTCAGGAGTATGTGGTAGCGCGTTGTACACGTATTTCAAAGACACCCTGTATTCGCCTACCCGCTTGAAAGTGTAAAAAGTCGGCATAATGATAACACAGCGCGGTATTGAAAATGTGTCAGCGAGGTTATCTCTAATATTCATCAGGCGGACTGCACCGCTATGTTCCGACATAGTCGAGTGCTCGAAAGTGAGAGAGATGAGTAGAAGGGATTTCACATGTATCGGAGAGAGAACGCCGAAATGCAGAGTTTCGCTAGTTACAAAATAACTCAAAAACTACGCATAATAAAAAAAAAAGTTAAAAAGCTTTCTCATAGATTAATCTTTGAAGAATGGCGCTTGATAGGTTTCACAACACATTTAACTCAAATACGACCATTTATTAACAGTTGAAATAAACATTTGACATTTTTTTACATAACCGACAACGATAATTGTCTAAAGTGCATCAAGCGCCGGAGTCGCTATCGTTATTCATCGAATGGCGAAAGAAAAATTCAGATTTTTCTTCCCTGTCTGGAGTTATTTTGGAACTACGATATGCATTTACTCTCACTTCAACACATGTCTCTGCACACTTCCCTGCTCATTTTCCTGACTTTTGACCGTTTCAAATGGAAAGGCGGATACGTTCCCCTTAATTCTAGCACTATGACTCAAGAGCGCCTATTTTCCATGTTTTTGACCACAGAATCTCATTTTGCAGAAAAACTGTCGAAAATGTCATCCAATAAAAAGTTATGAAAAAATTCAAACTTATACGACCACCACAAATTTAACGGTAATAAATTCTCCCAATTTAGACGAATGCATAAGATGATGTAAAATAATAGTGTAAGTGTCTGTCAAATTTAGTTAATCTACTGCGATTGATTTTAGTTATTCGAAAAAAGATTTTCTATGTTGAACTAGTTTGGGGACCGCTGGCTCTGCAGGGAAGCATTTTAGGACCTATGCCTATAGAAAACTTTTTTCATATTTTTCGACGAGGAATATTTTGACAGCAATCAAGATACACGCTGTAAGTATAACTACCTATTATTTTATAGGTACCGCTCGCTTTAGCTCAAAATTTATATGCTTACCTTGCAAAATATTTAAAAACCCGGAAAGAAACTGAAACTTGAGTGTAATTCAGAGATGGGAAAAAACCCGGGTGCAATCGTTTTCGCACCATTGTTCCGGGTGCATGGGTTTTATTGCACCTGCACCCATTTTGGGTGCATGGTGCATTCATTGCACCGGGTGCATTCAGGTGCATTCAAAATTGACCTTGGAAAATATTTCATAACTCAAAACTACTAAACAAGATGTTCTTGTCTAAAGTTATAAAGTATTGAATGAAAATCACTCAGGAAAGATAAAAGAGAAACGGAAAAAATTAGAGAACGGTAAATTATTTCATATTTTATTTAACTTTTTATTATTATTTTTATTTTCTTCCGTGCACTTGGGACATTTGGATATGTGATGTTTCAATTTAGACTCATTACCGAAGTAAATTTGGCTATAAAACTTACATTTTGCCCTGTTCCTCTCTTTATACTCTTCTGTTGAAATTAGGAAATTTTCCCAAATTTTGTCTTTCATTCTCGGCACTTTTTGGACTTTTACACGACGAACTCGAGGACGAATTATACTTGATATTTTTCGGTTTACACTGTACTTGTTGATACCTACTTGTAAAACGTGTGGAAATTCTGGTTATAATGCGCACGCGTGCCGGGAAATTTTGAAAATTGATTGCACCCGGGGTGCAAACCTATTTTATGAACCCGGGAACAAAGGGTTCAAATCGAGTTTTCGTTCCCGGGTGCAAACGGCTGTCCCATCTCTGGTGTAATTCATAAAAATTTCTGAAAAACTGTTGAATTTAAATTTCTCTTGAAAACCTAACTTTTCACTGTTGCCGGTTTTACATAGCAACTGTTATTTAACAACCCCCGACTTCAATTGTTTTACACTTGTAGGTTATGCGTGCACCCTCCTCCTTATTATGAAAATGGGTGGACTTACTCTGCGATTATTTCCTCCTTGGTTTTCTTGGGTCGGCCCGATTTCGGTTTCGATGGTGTTTTCGACTGATTCATGAAATGGGAAAAGATTTCGGTTTGTTTGAGAAGATAGTCGAACCGTTTACTTCGATCGGTTTCGAGTTTAGTCTCAAAGTCTTCCCCTTTACCCCGAGAGGATAAGGTGTCGGAACTTGAGGCGTTCTTTGAAAAAGACATCAGGTTTGAATTATTATTACTGCGAATAATCGACGTGATACTTGTCGTTGTTGACTGAACATTTGCACGTACCGAATTTTCGCCGGCATTTTCTGTCGGCTCACCACAGCCGCCTTCCTCCACCTTGGACATGACGACGCTGATTGTAATATTCCAACCTCAAATTTTTGAGATTTTCACTTGGATTTAGTAGATGTCTTCTTTGTTTCAAGTACTAAGGCACTAAAACATTTCATGAGATACTCAAAACTGTTTATGATGATGCTTTAAACCTCAACAAACTGATATTACTTATTACTGAGAGGACCAGCCAGTGAGAAGTGAGAACTTCGTCGGCGTCTACAGTGCTGCCAACCAGCCGTAACCGTCTAATACACTTATGTGAATGTGGCGTATCATATGGGGTCACAAATATTCCAACACCTCCACAGCAAGACCGTTCTACACTCGCGTAATTCGGTTACTGGTAATCGATCCTCATCATTCATCAGAGAAAATCTTGCCAAAAACGCCGTAAATGTGCGCTTTGTTTGGTGAATCGAACACACCTAATCGGACAAAAGACCTCATCCTATAAACACCATTGCGAATTGAATGATTTTTTCTGTGTGAAATCCAAACCAATCCAATACCATAACATATTGCCCATCCCAATATACACCCCAGACGAATTTTTTCATATCGTAGTAAAATCACTGGAGGACACCCTTCGGGGTCAGCTAGAGCTGTCCCAAAGTTTCTGTGCCTCGGCTCGCGAAGGTTCCGAACGAAATTTCGGGCAAGTTCGGAAATGTGAGATAGAAACTACGTTGACAGTGGCGTAACAAAGTTGGGGTTGGGGCCGAAGTCGAGATATTATTCCTTATTTTTCATGAATAATGATGATATTAGATGGATAATGAATCAATAATTGACAGAAAATATACCATAGCCATTAGACATTCAAATAACAGTAAAATAATCAAATTATTACGTAATTTCAACGCAAAGAGGAAGTTTATACTATCGGCACTACTGGTGTTCTCCATATTGAACCCAAGATTTGGTTTCAGTCATTAGCGTTTTGAACGAATGCGCATCCGACCTTGGGGCACAGATAACTTGGGACAGCTCTAGTAGTTTTCAACTCTGTTTTCAAATGAGACAGATATCGATTGTCTTCACTTTAACCGATGAAGAGTGAAGACCTATGATAAAGTGACCTTATTCTAAAGGCCCATTTTCAATGCACTTGCACGCTGGCGTTTAAGTTCCAGTGTGTTGCACATTCCAAAATTTGATTTTCAATAGTGTGTTGCGTGCGAGCGTGTGCACGTCATTTTGATCTGTAGTGTTACCAATTAACCGTGATGCCAACCGTTTATGAAAAGTTACCAAGCTGGCACAAGTTTGCTTGGGAAGAATCTTGTAGGTTATATGTGTTTCGGCCACAATTTAGGTCTACCTAAACTATGGTTTCGACAGACCGACTGATTTGACATTGGAGTGTGGCACATGCATGCACGAAAGTTTGCAGCTTGCAAGCTTATGGCACGGGCATGCAAGTGTGCTGGATGTCAAAGTTGATTGAAAATGCTATCATTGAAAAGCTATATGTCTAACTTCGCACTCGCACTTGAAAGCCGGCTTGCAAGTGTATTGAAAATGGGCCTTAAGTCGTTGAATCAAAGAACTCTATCTACTACTGGAAGTGAAACATAGGCGTTTTTGACGTAAAAACGTAAAGCCGGGTTTTGACAAGTAGGGAGATCAAGCTGCCACTTTGACGTTTTGAACAAAAATAGTAGGTTCCATTTGAGATTTAAAAGTTGAGTGTCGTCCAGGCTCAAGAGGACACTCTGTAGAGTGGCCAATATTTTAGGGTTGTAGACTATCCTCGTATGAACATTTTTCATTGCGAAATGTTTTTCATAACTCTAAAGGCAAAGGCGTAATTCTCATTTGACGCACTATTGGCGGACGCTGTCATAGTTCCAATTTGGATGATGTCTCTGTATTTCAAATAGATATAAGAAAGTCGGAAAACGCCACTGGAGTTGATTGACCCAAAGGAATGTTCTAATTCGAGCCGAAAGATTTTTCCAGTGGATACAATTCCTATCTGCCTGTGGCGATTTTTTCAGCTTCAAATTTGGAACGCTTTCATTGACTTGATCTAGGCAGTTGATAAGATTGGCCGTGAGGAAAATTTTCCACTCTTATTTCGGTGGACAATTTTTCTCTGGGTAGATTCATCCCTCGCCTCACGGCTATAACTTTGTGGTGAGGAACTAACTAGGAATTTAAGAATGGTTAGGTTTGGTTATTGTTTTGTTGCTAAATTAATCAAAATAAAATGCAAAAATTTTAAAACCTCAGAAATTTGTAGATTTCGACCTGGATTTTATTATTACTTTAAATCCTGGCCAAAGCCAAAACAAAAAAATTTCTAAAAACTGTCAAATATCGACCTAATAAGACAAGATAAAACAACACAATGAAAGAAATGGCACATATGCATATGCATTACAGGGAAGTATAAAGTGCTACATCGAGAGAGGCAAGGATGGGGGAAGATTTAGTTTCCAGAATTTCTCAAAAACTAGCGAAAATGTTTCGATGCGGTTTTGGTCAATTGGAAGAGAATCCTCTTCTGTTGGCTCTAAATATAAATACAGCATGGTTGTAATTGTTAATTGAATTTGAGGCCCAAATTGAGCTTTGAAATTAGGTGTCTATTCCTTGTTTTCATAATCTAAAAATCTCAAACATAAATCGCCTATTCAAAGGTAAATTGATTTTAACTTCGTTTAAATTGGCCTTTTTGGCACTTTGCAGAGAACTTGGAAGTATTCCTTCAATCCATGATGAGAAACGATACGATGATGATTATTCCTTTTTAACACGTTTTTAGCGTTAAATCAACGAATTTCTATATCTGGTAGTACAATGTGAACTTGACTTTGAAGTGGGGATATTCTCAGATGGTCGAAAAAAAAAACGATGGAAATAGTACGACAACTTCACACAACTGCGGCAACTTCACGCAGTACATAACCCTCACATGTCACATTTTTTTTGAGGTTATGCCACGCTCAATTTTCAAAATGTTATGATCTGTAAATTAATTAGTAAAAACATCAATTTATCAAATCAAAATGAACCAAATCGTCGAAAATAAGAAATTTGAAGATTTCAACCTGTTCCCTTGGATAGTCAAGCAATGTGCCAGTATAGGTGAGTTACTCATTAAGGCCCGGTCTTTTCATCTCTGATTAAACTCCCGAGTAACTACTTGTCGATTAAATTTACTTCTTACAATTAGCAGTTTTCCGTCTTTTCATACAAAAATAATTGTTGGTTAGTTACTCACAAGAATAACGATGTTTTTAGGTGGATAATACTTTTAATTGTAACTTTGACAATCTAGTCGCTCCTAAATCCGACATATATCTGCCATGTAGCCGATAGAATGAATGTCAAATTTTGAAAGTTGACTGTAAACTGTAAATTCCCGAGAAAAATTCATTTTTTCACGTTACAAAAGAAGGAAACACCTAATAATAGTATAAGAAGCAGATCAGCAAACTTCCGTAAGGTAGAAACCCATTTATTGGAGTGGTTGAGAACGAAAAACCGAAGGTGTTAAATGAACATAATTCGTCGTATAAGCTCCAATATGTGATGAAATTGAATATTTCGTGAATATAAACCCTGCCAAAAATTCGCTTTCTGTTAATTTATTGAATAGCATATTGCTTTTGAGTCTATTTTTTGTTCTGTGAGGAACTCGATAATCTTGAATGAGAAGATCATAGTTTTCCAGTCTTGAACCACATCTAGATCATTGAAAATATCCATTTCACTAATTTTCCAAGCGAATTTCTAATTAGAATTCCTCGGATTGGCACATATACACGAAAAATACATGACAATTCTAACATTAACTGCCAATTAACGATTTACTGGGTGCTTGGAGCACCCTATAAGTTTAATTGCCAGTTAGGCAGTTTACAGGACAGTTTTATTTTACTTGTAGGTGAAAAGACAGAAATACTGTCATGATTATTGCGCTGTTTCCAGTTCTATACGCCCTCTGACGGTAAAACGAATAAGCTTCAAAAAACGCGTAACGTTTCCACACAACCATATGTGAATTTTGTGAATATGGAGACCCTGTGACTTGTTTTATCTTTTTACGTCTCATAATCACGATGAGCCCGATTAAAAACAATACTAATTGTTGTGTTCACGGATGTAGTTCCCGAAAATCGAAAAATTCCGCTGTTCATTTTCATTATTTTCCAAAAAAAAAAGTAAACAAGGTTAAGATAACCAACGCTTTTGATAATGAGGAACAAATTGATCGCCGGAAGGCTTGGGAGAACATTTTATTGTTGTCCAAACCAGCTGGGAAACATTCAAGAGTATGCTCTAAACATTTTAAGGAGGAGGATTACAAAGTGAAATCTGGTGAGTAATAAATTTACAAATTAAAAAATGTCACTAAAGATCTTTAATCCTGCTAATTTCAGGTCCAGTTTCTTCTAAAGTGTCTCCCCATTTGAAGTCTACTGCTGTTCCTTCCCAAAATTTACCCTGTGCGCCAAGTAAGAAGAATATAACAAAGAACTTGTCGTCATTGAAATGTGCTCGAAGAGAGAGGATGTTCAGACGTCAACAACTTAGAGAAAAGTTACTGGGGACGACCTCAACGACCCCAACAGAGGAAGTACATCCCATTGATCATAATTTAGATTTACATTTTGAAGCTGAACTCTCTGAACGGGAGAGAGAAGCAGTCAATGGAATATTGCAATTATGTGGAGCTCTCTCGGAAGCTGATAATCTGAAAACCACACAAGATGAAAGCATTCAAGTTTCCAGTGGAGACTTCAAAACTGAGTTTTGGCGGAACATTAAGTCAGAATCAACTCTTAATTCCATTAGTGGTGTTCAAACTTTCAATTTGTTAAACTGCATCTGTGATTTAATTGATAAGTTCTATCCTCGAAGAAGGAAAAATATTCTAGACACTCATGATTGTGTTTTATCAGTATTTATGAAACTGAAATTAGGCATAACCTTTAAGGTCATATCATTTTTCTTCAACATTTCGCCATCATTTTGTTCTAAAATTTTTGATGAGTTTGTCCAAATTTTAGCCAAAATAATGAAAGCTTTCATTGTGTGGCCGTCCATAGAAGAGTGTAGACAAAATATTCCAATTTGTTTTCAAGGCTTTGAAAATGTGCGAGTTATTCTAGACTGTACTGAAATATCAATTAACCAGCCTAAATGTTTATGTTGCCGCGTAAGAACGTATTCCCAGTACAAAAAGAGACATACAGTCAAGATTATGACTGGAGTTAGCCCTGCTGGGCTCCTAACATTTGTATCAGACGCTTATGGTGGTCGTACATCTGATAAAACCATTTTTGAGGAAAGTGGCATTATCAACATGCTAGAACCTCATATTGATGCGGTGATGGTGGATAAGGGTTTTTTAATAGACGAAATTTGCATAAATCACTTCATTAAAATGATAAGACCTTCATTTTTACGAAAACAAAAACAATTTTCCGAGTCTGAGTCTCGTAAAAATCGAGAAATTGCCAGAGCGAGAGTACACGTTGAACGTGTAAACCAACGACTGCGTTTATTCAAAATTCTAAACACATCAATCCCGTGGTCCTTGGTACGACACATAGATTCCATCATAACTATTTGTGGTGGTATAGTGAATTTACAGAATTCTTTATTTTCAGATGATAAATTTTGATTGCCTACCGTTGTTATAAACCAATCAAAGTTTCAGTCAATTAGATACGCGCACAAAATATTGTTTGTTGTCGCGCGTGAAATAATTATTTGATGTATTCGTAAAATGTCTCTTCCTATTCTAGAATTTTCTACGGTGATAACACACAGATTTGTGAACAACAGTGTCTGTATGGTTCAGCATTTTTCATTCGAAATAAGGTATGGTGTTTTGTATGAAGCTTTAAAAGTCTCATTTAAGTCTAATTGCATTTGAATGAGACGCAATATTCTGTTATAAACTAAAACTATTTCTAAGCTGCCCTGCAGCTTATAATTGTCAAAACCTTCTTAGAGGCTACTTTAGCACCACAAAATGTTAAGTTGTCAACCTGCTTTCTAAATAAAGTGATACACTGAAAACTCAACTTTGAATCAAAACCCCTATCCTGTGTCCGTTCAAGAGTGAGATACAACCACTACAGTACCACAGCACTGTATTTTTCAGATTTAAGTGGAAGTTGAGTAGGTAGAGGAAGTAAAATAAACTAATCTTAGAAATTCCGTTTTTTATTTTAAATTTAAGGAGTGAAAAATGAATTAAACATGTTAGGAATGTGAATTAGTGAAAGATACAGATACCAAAAATAAGTCACAGCTGAATATTAAATCCATCTAGATTCTAGACCGTGCAAATGCACAATTAGTGCCACTTTTTAGTAAATTTTGTTAGAAATTCGTGTCATTTGAATAAGCACAGCACCCGCAAATGACAATTTCAACTAATAAACTACCAAAAAATGTGTCAAAACTCCTGCAAAAACTGTTAAATAGGGACGCATGGAGGCGTTGAATTAAATCATTTGCATGGTCCTTATTCAGCTGTGATCTACTTATTAACTGGTAGCATTGTCATAAGTGCGCTTGTGAGTATGCTGTCATGAGTGTCATAAGTACTTATGACTATGCTGGTAGTGAAAAAGTCAAGAAAAAGTCAATAATGACGTATAAAACTAAGCAACCATATAAGCAACTATTCATCATTTGCCTCACAAAGAAAATGCAGCATTTTTGTGAAATATTTTGTGGATATTACAGAAATTAATTTTGTAGCAAAAGTAGGATTGAAAGGAATTTCCAATTTTGAAAAGGTTTGTGAATAGCTAGAGTAAAGAATCAAGTCGCAAACTTTTAAATTCAAAAGTGCCATACCAAGTTGGACTTGACCAAAATAAGAATGTTTCTCTCTAAGAAGAATGCCATCTGGAGAAGTTTTTAGAAATTTACATTTTGTTGCAAATGTGTCCGAATTTTCATCTTTTCCTAAAAACATGTGATTATAGTTCGATGTATTATGGAACCACTGCGTAATAGTTATATAGTATTTACCATTGAAAGGGCATTTTATTTCCAATAATTTGGAAGGTGTTCCATTCTGGTCACATACGATTCCATCGGGTGAAAATCCGAGCCATGGAAATCGCTCAGAGATTACTACACCGATATTATCAATCACTATATCGTCTGTGCTGTCTTTGTATACATTCAGGGCATTTTTTTCTTCACTCTGGCCATGTCTAGTATACATATTGCTAAATTTTTTTGGGTAAAAACAACTTTTCGATTTTTTTTTCCACGATTCCTCATCCTTCTCAAGACTGTACGTGTAAATAGAGTAACAGTTGCTTCCTAAAAAAAAATGAAAATCTGCAGAATTCAACGATTTTTCACTTCATTTCTATCACCTGTGAGTCTAAACCGCCTGAATATATGCCATTCATGTGAGCCTTGTGAAGATCTGAGAGCCTCTATCTTATCGCAATTTTTGATTGACTCCCATTTTTTCAAACAACAATCGCGTAGATCGAAATTTTCAATTTTCACGGTAACAGAAAGGTCAAAGATAAATTGTGAGGATTCACAATGATTCAAAAATGTAACTTCGAACGGTTCAATCTCCCGAACATTCTGTGAGGTTACAGCGTCACCATTTTTCGATGAAGAGGCCACAGACGCTCCCTGAAGAGATTTTGGTCTTCCTAATCTACAAATTAGAAATTTATTGTTACAAATCTGCTATACTTCATTCCCCTACCGATGTTTATTTAGGCCAGATTCGGAAGCAACTGTTAAACCTGAAATAAGAACGCATCGCAGCTCTTCTTCCGTCAAATCTCTGACTGTCTTTCTCCTTTTTGTGGTATTCTCCAAACATGGGTAGCTTCTTATTCTGATTGGAGCATACTTTTCTTTTGTATTTGATTTTTTGTTACTCCAGTAGCACTCCACATCCGTAGAAGAAAGACTTTCCAAACTGTTGATCTGCATCCTGTAACAAAAACGACCAGCAGACACAAAAACCTAAACAATAACTATTTATGTGCTATATCATCAAAATCGCTAGGGCACGATAATTCGCCTCTTTTATTCTGTTGCCATACAACCTAGAGCACTGTAGCAAAACAGCAGACACATGTTTGCATGTTCCTGAAAGGCCGGCTTTACAGGAGCATTTCATTCCCTCAATCTTGACGTCACCACTTGAAAGTACTCGAAGTTTTCCATCAATTTCATGAGGAGAGTTTTGTAGTCCCGACGTTTGGAGGCAAAGACCCACAAGATCAATAGAATTTTTGTCGGAATTTGGCTTTTTCCCACAGAGAATGACGTGCTTCGCATTGCAGACTTGTTCTCCTTCAACAATGCACCTGCTATCAGGGGTCGCATTGAGGTATTGGAAAATTTCCCCTAACCTTAAAAATGTATGTTCCTCCATAATTACGCCTGGAATGTACACAGTAAGGGGATTTTTATAAACAATAAATGTGTCAACTGAACCATGCTTACCTCTTATGACTTGTACAGTATTTTAATAACACTAGGGTGCCGAAAATTTGCTTTACAACACGGAATCTAAAAATCTGTCAAAGCACTGCTAAGAAATCGGGCGCGGAATACGCGTTTTTTGAAGCGATCGCAGCGCCACCAACGGTAGTTATTTTGTCCAATATTTAACTGGCGGTTATCACTACTTGGTACTTTACTCAGAGGTGAAAAGACCGGGCCTTGTCTTATTTTTTTTTCTAAATAATAGAAATTTCAGGTGTCAAAGCCCCCACACCTGTGCAAGCCAACTGCATTCCGGAAATACTCAAAGGAAGCGATTGCGTAGGCGCCGCCAAAACCGGCAGCGGCAAAACCCTCGCGTTCGCTTTACCGATAATCCAGAAATTGTGCGAAGATCCGTACGGAATATTCGGACTGATCTTGACCCCGACGCGCGAACTGGCCTACCAAATCGCGGACCAGTTCGCCCTGATCGGCAAAGGGATGGAACTGAAACACTGCGTTATCGTCGGAGGCATGGGGTGGATCGAGCAAGGTCGTAACCTCTCAAAGAAGCCGCACATCGTGATCGCCACTCCGGGTCGACTCGCCGACCACCTGGAGAGTTGCCCCACTTTCAGTTTGAAACGAGTGAAATTTCTGGTCCTCGACGAGGCGGATCGGCTGCTTTCTGGGAGTTTCGATGAGCAAATCGGGACGATTTTCGACTCCCTGCCGGTAAACAAGCAGACTTTGATCTTTTCTGCTACGATTACGGATACTTTGCAATCAGATTCCCTCAAAAGCGTCTTGAAGGACAGTAAAAATGAACTTTTTGTTTATGAGATGCCGAATGAGGTCGCCACCGTTGAACAGTTGAACCAGCAATACGTTTTGTGTGCGAATTATGTTAAAGACGCCTATTTGATTGAAGTTTTGAGGAAATTTATGGAGAGTCATCCCGATTCAAGTGTGATTATTTTCATCAACACTTGCAAGTGAGTACATAAGCAATATTGATACGGTGCGATCAAGAAAATTTCACATAAAGGGAGGCTATGATTATCATTCTGTCTCATCTGAAAGCTACTAAACGGGTAGAGAGAGAATGATAATCACAGCCTCCCCTTATCTGAAATTTTCTCGGTCGCTCTGTAGATATCAAGACATGGATTTGTCTTTTATTTCAAAGAATGACAGTTTTTTTACACCTTAATGAGCGCAATCTACGGTTTGTTCAGTTATGTAGTGCAAAACTAGATTTTGACGTTTTGGTGACTTTTGCAACACCACCTTTCTGTCGCGAATTTTGACATCGTGTAAACAGATATATGCGTGCTTTTGACATTAGGTTAAATGTTTTTCTGTCCGCTTCAAATACATTTAGTCGTAGGTACTTTATTATTAAAAAAAAAAAAAATTTATGTTAAAAAAGAAGTTGATGGAAAAAATTTGACAACAAGGCCTTTTGCACTATACATATAGTGCATAAAGAATAAATAATTTTTTGTAAATGGGTTTTCGAAATCGGATCACAACCAAAGAAACTATGGCGTTCTGAATTTTTTATGGCGATTTGGTAAAGATTTGGGTGATTTGTTCTAAGATTTAGCATAACTGCGCATGCGCAATTTAGAATTCATTAGCGCGAATTCAAAATGGATTACAATAAATAGGAGGGCACAGAGAGGGAGAGGGGAGAAAATGTGTATACGTGAAGTGAATTTGAATAATATTTGAAATTCAGGATTTTCAATAAAATGAAACCCTCATAAAAAAAAATCTGCGATCTACGGAGACATAAAAAAATCCTTCATAAAGGGAGGCTATGACTCTCATTCTCTCTCTATCCTTTTAGTAGTTTTCATATGAGACAGAACGATTATCATAGCCTCCCTTTATGAAAGATTTTTTTGATGTCTCTGTATAAAAACAAATGAAAAATATTTCAGATTTGGCAGTTATAAACAAACTGACACGCTGTGCGGCTTTGAACCAAATAATTATTCTGGCCAAAAGGGCTCTTTCTTTATGATTGAACAAGTGAATATTAAAACTAATTTTTCACAATAATCAAACTAATTGTTGATAGTCATCATTTTCTTTATTTAATCATTATTACTCATAGAGAATAGATCCAAATGATTGTCGAACATCTTCCTGAGTGCAAAGCCGAGTGCAACGTTTCAGTGCTTTTATGGAAGATTTGTGATTTTTCAAAGATTTGTGGGATTTTCTAAAGATTTCGGAGATTTTCAAAAGATTTGCACCGAAACGTACACCGATTTGTCGAGTGACTTGCCCCTCGCTGACGACCAGAGCTGACGACATTCTACTCGACATTCTAAGAAAAATTTTAGTAAAATTATGTTGAAGCCCAAACGATTCTCAATGTGGAGGCGGTTGAAGTAAACAAAAAAAAAAGATGTCAGATTGCTATTCAAGATATCTTGATTAAAATACGATTCGAAAAGTTTCATTTCAACAGAAATTAAAAAAAAAATGTTCAAATCGATTTATTCCGAATGTGGCGTCTCCTATCGATGTCTACCAAGAGCGCCTTGTTTCGTGAAAACCCTCATAATTTCATGACATGTTGTCCAAATTCGAAAAAACATCATACAATAAAGTTAAGAAGATTTTTTACCACGGCCTTTCCTAGACAACCCGCTTTTGGTGGAAATTTTTAATTCTTTGCTAGTCCATTTTGTTGAGCATAAAGAGGTTAATAATTGTACCAGATATGATTTCTGTATCTTGATTTTTTTTGATAAAAAATTATAAAATATAGTGATTTCCGCACGAACGAACCGGCGTTCGATCGCGCAGGTTCCGAACGAAATTTCGGGAAAGTTCGGAAATGTGTGATAAAAACTACGTTGACAGTGGCGTAACAAAGTTGGGGTTGGGGCCGAAGTCGAGATATTATTCCTTATTTTTCATGAAAAATGATCATCTTAGATGGATAATGAATCAATAATTGACAGAAAATATACCATAACCATTAGACGTTCTAATACCAGCAAAATAATCAAATTATTATTTTCTTTACGTAATTTCAACGCAAAGAGGAAGTTTACTATCGGCGCTACTGACATTCTCCATATTGAGCCCAAGATTTGGTTTCATTTATTAGCGTTTTGTACGAATGCGCATCTGACCTTGGGGCACAGATAATTTGGGACAGTTTTATGTCAAGTCCATTGAAAAGGGTGGAGGACGGAGGGGATTGTACATTTTGTTCCCTGTATGCATGTTTACTAACAAGCAACCAACAACTATTTTTCAGAATATTTCAAGTATTGATTAATTACAAAAATCCAATATTATAACTTTGAAATAATCGTCGTGGCTCAAATCATATCGACACCCTAATTGATCGACACCATTTATGTGTCTTTGATAGACGTGTAATTTCTAAGTTGTAAGATCCCAGTTAGAACCAGACGAGGGGTTAACCGCTGCGGAAAATTCTGTACAGACTTCATACTTCATCATACTTCAGTATGCTTCACCATAATTCATGGTATTTCATCATACTGCACCATACTTCACCGTACTTCCATGGTATCTTATCATACTGCATCATACTTCACCATACTCCACCGTACTTCACCATATTTCAGCATACTTCACCGTATTTCATCACATGTGTACACCATGTGTTCACCAGCGGTTAACCTCTCGGAATCAGACAGATGTTCTACCGGAAAAACCGTTACACGGATGTCATTTTCACACTATTTCGACAATACTCTATCACCTTCTATTATTATTTTTGTTGCAGAAAATGTCAAGTCTTATGCATGACCCTGAACGAAATTGGTTTCTCCAACGTGGCACTTCACGGCCAGCTAAAACAAAAGGAAAGATTAGGCGCTTTGACAAAATTCAAGTCATCGTTTGTCAAAATTCTTTTGGCAACCGATGTAGCAGCCAGAGGTCTCGACATTCCTGCAGTGGATCTCGTCATCAATCACTCACTACCTAAACAAACGAAAGAGTACGTTCATCGAGTGGGCAGGACGGCACGTATCGGGCGAAAGGGTAGCGCGATTACGTTGGTCTCTCCGCATGACGTCACCTCGCTCATCGAAGTTGAAAACTTCATTAATCTGAAAATGACAGAATTGAAGGTGGATGACGCTGAAGTGCAGAAGATTTATTTAGAAGTAGCCGTGACGAAAAGTGAATCTTATTTGAAACTCGACGAGGAGGATTTTGATGAGAAGAAGGAGATTAACCGAAAGAAGAAACTGATTTTGAAAGGCTTGGATCCCGAGGAATTAGAGAGAGAGGTTACTAAAAAGCGGAAGAAGCTAATTAAACTCAATGCCCAATAAAACATTTTCACCTTTTTACATTTTGTTCCTTAGGGGCGATCTTTTCACCTCTGGTTAAGTTTAACCGGCGGTTAAATACCTTGGTTACTATTGTTGCAACAATGAAAATCAACAAATTCAACTGCCAGATGAACTTAACTGGGAGATGAAAAGATCGGCCCTTAATCATATAAACAAAACCATTTTTGCTGCTCACATCTTTGGAGCTTATAAAATTTGATACCCAAGTTTTCGAATCGGTACATTTCTACCAGTGTTTTCCCCCTGGGTATCAGTTTCTGGTTGTTGTTTTTACAGTCTCATAAAGTCGCTGCGACTTGATGCGACTGATATCCAGTCATTTCATTCTGGTGAAGTCGTTTTCTGATAAGTGCGGTACTGGGCTGGCGCACTAATAATCGACGTTTCAACCAGTAAACGCCGTCAACAGGACATTCCATGAGAGTAGCAGTGTAGGTATCTCTGTCTACCACGTACACGTTTCTACCTCCTGTTCTCGTCATCTCATCTAGTTGCGACTTGATCTCACAAATTTCCGCCCTAGGCGTTGCCAGGTTCAGGTAGGCCGTCATCACAGACCACTGTCCACTGTCTACAGTCCATATACTCCGACAGGATTCGGTAAGTTGCCGGCATTTGCTCCTGGAATAGCTTCATTCCGAACGATTTCAGATGTGTTCACACGGCAGGAAGTATTCGATGCCATCTCGATTTCCCAAGGAAATCTTCTGGGAGTTATTACATCGTCCGCCTTCAGTTCGCAATCGCATGGCAGCCGGATTCGTATCGCGCCTGGGTGGTTATTAGCTTTCCAAAGCTTTACTTTGGCCGACTTGCACCTTGTTTTCAGGGTCATCCATGGGTGACCACATGTTCTTCCTCCAAGACATCCGTGGTCATCATGACCGTCGATGGGGAGCACTTCAGCCGGCAGACTCGGCTCAACACGCGAACCTTTCCCCCCGCAAAAAGGGGTCATGCACATAAGGGCCCGGGCACTTCGTCTGCCGCAGTCCGTTTCCTGACACTGTCTTCAGTGCCGGATCGATAAGGTTCTGTCTGTTTAGTTCTTCAAGCTTGGTCAGGTGGTTTTGGAGGACGTTGGTATGCACGACGGCTGACACTATCGGCCCACTGCAACCGAATGCAGTGAGGTAATTTGGGCATTCATCAAATTACGCCACACTATCAATGCAGGTCCGCACCTGTCTTATTGGTGATTGCCGGAAATCGTGAATCATTTCTTATCGTGTCGCAGGAATATTTAATTCTTTGACGATAATGAGCAACGTCTGTAATGGCCATAGACCATACAAGATCTTTGACATGACGCCAAGTCAACTCCGGTGAACGTGGAAGCCAAGGTACTGGTCCTTCACGACCAATCCATCTGATGCCGAAAATATTAATCAATACTTTTTTGACGGTGATGCGGAGGTAGACCGTCCTGCATGAACCACATTTGGTGCATCCTCCAATGAGCCGAGCATATCATTATGCAAGCATTCCGTATAGCGTGCGCCATTTAATCGTGGAGGAAAGAAATAAGTTCCAACTGAAACACCACCAGCTTATCCCGTACATAAGTTTACAGCAAATTGCGGATGTTTTATTTAAACGAAAACATGCGTATTTCGGTCATCATAAAAATGCGAATTATGCAGGTTAAAACCCAGTCTTTGCAAATCCAGCTTCGTCGGTTAACAAAAAAGTATTTTGAGAAAATGGGCCCTGTCTCAGTTTATTCAGAAACCAGCGACAGAAGTATTTTGCCGGGGATAAAGCTTGCTCTTATGAGAGAGATGTAGCAGTGCCGCTAGTTGGCGAGTACTGGGGGCTGCTCCCAACTTTAGTGAGATCAGTAGTTAATTGTAAAAGTTGATAAGTCGACGTTTTCACTGTTAGCGTGTCTCAGAATGGGATAAATTTGATCTATCTCACAAAATAAGAAATTTGGAAGAAACATTTAATTAAAAGTGATTAAAAGTAATCTATTCAATGAAATTCAACCTTGGAGGATTTTGTCACGCATAATAACACGGGAAAAATGATTGGCAACTGCTTTGCATTTAAATAACTATTGGTTGGAAATATCACTACATGCTACAATAAAACAGCTGTATACGGCATATTACTAAAATAATGTCGCATGTTGTTAGATGCTTTCATTTTGTAAAAGATTCAGATCAACGAGAGTTAACCATTGCATCTACATATGGATTATCATTGCTTGAAGACAGAAAACTCCAACTAGCACCAGAGTATGAAGAGTTTGAGTTTACTTTTACAATATGCTATATTTTGTTCGTGAAGGTACGAGGTAATAACTCATTATTTTAGTGCATATGCTGTTTTAATAATAGTCCAGTTTGCACGAAATATTTTTCATTACTCTTTATCAACTTGAATAAAATCTAACATGAAATTCTAGAAGCAATTATTATACACCGTAAATAGAGGTATTGTAGTTTAATATGAAAGTAATTTGATAGCGTGGTCATCTGACACGGCTCTATTTAAGTATCTTTAAATTGAATGATGTAACGTAGACTCGTATTAGTGTGCCTTCATCAGTTTGTGACTAGAGCCATGATGGGTGTGAATTGTGTTAATGTTGAAACCCTTTACGCCACAGATACTAACTTGAAGCAGAATGATGTGCAAGTATTGTTAGATTGGGTGAACAAACAACCCCATCTACCTACTATAACAGGTATGATATTCTGAGTTTATAGAAACTTTTTTCTCCCAAATGAACAATGAGAGAAATCTAACGTCATAATTTGCTCCAAACCGAGAAAACACAAAACAATAGTATCGCCTGGCACAAATTATAAGCTTAGATTTTTCCATCTATTGATCTGATTGGGACAAAATTAGGCATCGTAAATGAGAAAAGATTTACTTAGGTATATATCTCTTTCAGAATTACAAGCTATATTATTTCTTCAAAGTTGCTATTACAGTAATGAAAAGACCAAAGTCACAATAGACAATTACTTTACTGTGAAGACAATTTGTTCTGAAATTTTCATGGATAGAAATTCCTTGACCTCGCCACTGAAAGAAGCCTTGAACGTTGCGTACGTACCAACCTCGACTTTTATAAAAACAAATCCCAATATTAATATTATGAATATTGTTTAGATTGTTCACAGCTCTTCCTAAAAAGACGCCTGAAGGATACACTATCATATTCATAAAAATAATGGATTCTAACCCAGATGTTTATCATTTCGCAACTCAATTGAAATATTTTGACATGGCAACCATGTCGTGGTTGCATGAAAATGGAACGTCCGAAGGGCATTTAATAGTAATTGACATGCAGGACATCGTATTCGGTCATTTAACCAAATTGGGGCCTTTAACGATGAAAAAATTTCTATATTACTTACAGGTAACACTTTTTCAGTTATGCTAGAATGCAAAAAATCAGTGGACTTTCAATAAAAATGGTTCCAACTTCTATTGAAGATAAACTCATAGGAAAACTCTAATAATTTGCGATAAATTATTCATAAATTATTTAATGAGTATAATATATGGTATAATGTTGAGGATATGAGTATACATGAGTCGAGTTATAAGTAAGGGTCACTTGTATAAAACCAGTTTAAGAAAATTAGAAGATTAACAGAAAATTTCACTTGTTCGCGCAAATATAAACGGTCGATTTTGGTGGTTTAAGGTAATTAACTGACGGATGCTAACGGGTAATAGTTATTGATGTCATCATAATGATACCCTTTTTGTGCAAGGTGACTGCTGTATAAAGTACAGGGCTTTCGTCAATGTCCGCTTCCCACGTGACCATTAGTTAGGCAACTTGCTATACATATTCAGGGATATGGGTAGTTTTTGGGTTGCTTTTAGTAATATTTGTGTCAAAGTCACCAGTGGAGTCATTTTTCGGAGTCTATGGCTTTGCGATGACGGATCGTGGGAATAATGGTCCGTAAGGGATAACTTGACAATCAGCTGATCGCTTGGCGTCTGTCATCAAAGTATACAAGTAGTGTTCAGAAATTTTGTAACGGGTTTTCTCCACATTTGCTCTTCTTCTGTTACAGGAGTTTATATGACATTTTTAAAACATGTTGTTACGGACATAGACAGATATATTATTTCTCACCCGATACCAGTTTGCTTCTGTATGACAAAGAAATAAAAACTTTTTAGCTACTTTGTATACTTTAATGACAGACGCCAAGCGATCAGCTGATTGTCAGATTATCCCTTACGGACCATTATCCCAACGATCCGTCATCGCAAAGCCATAGACTCATTTTTCGAATATTTCGATAATTTGTCGGTGTCAGTCAGACAGAAGATTTTGAGTGTTTTAGGTCTCGCATCATTGAAGAACTCCAGCAACACTTAATTGCTCAAAAACCACCAGTGTTCTTCAGTTTTAATGATTTGATTATTGATTTGGCTGTTTCCGATTTTATTTGTCAGAGGAATTTATTGTAACATTATACACTTGCGAGCAAAAAAATCGGCCCACCTAAATTTTTAGTGAAATTCAAAGTGTGGTAACTTCTGAACGAAAAGAGTAATCTCAAAAAACTTGGCATCCCTGAATAGCTACATTCTTGGGCTATCACCCGCCAGACGCTGTGTTTTATACAGGTTCCCTGAGTACGTTTTACAGGGTGTCACGTAAAGTTCTGCAAAAATGTTAATTTTTGGATGACCCCACGGTCTAGGAAAATGATGTAAGCGTCTGGCGGGTGATAGCCCAAGAATGTAGCTATTCAGGGATGCCAAGTTTTTTGGAATTAGTCTTTTCGTTCAGGAGTTACGCCACTTTGAATTTCACTAAAAATTTGGGTGGGACGATTTTTTTGCACGCAAGTGTAGTTCACGGAATCTGCTTGTTACGCCAATGTTGTAAGTTGGGTTGCATAATTTCGGTAGGTCACGTGGGGACCGGACTTAAATGAAAACCCTGTATATTAACTAGCGTATAAAGTGCATTTCTACGACAACCCATTGTTAATATAACAGAACAAGTCATGCTGACATTTTTCTGACATCTGTATTCAAGTAAGCAAATATCACATTCAGGGCAATTATCTTGCATTTGAACATAAAACGTTGTAGGCACCAAGTGAATTATGGGTGGATTATCGACTCGCTCATGTTTAGGGCACAGCGACCTTGCAAGCTCGCTCTGCCCTAAATATGGGCTTCTCGATAAACCACCTCATTATCTACTTGATACCTAAATAACTATTATGTAACTAGTCCATAATTTAGGTAATTATTGAAGAGTCCATCATGTTTATGGCAGAGCGAGGCGAGGGTGTCGAGCGTACCTAATTTCTTCTGCTCGTGCGTAATTTACCACTTACCACTAACTCAATTAATGTAAACTTCCATTACCGTCATCTGACAATTGTCCCACTTCACCCCCTGGCCGGGCTAAAAAAAACGGAGATCTTCCATATCTGCAGCACAGGTGTAGTAAAGTTTATCATAGTAATCTATGATTTCTAGTTAATCTACCGATTCCTAAGTTTTTTTCAATACTAGATTCCAGACCTCTATCAACGAAGGTTTAATTATCTTATGGTTAACGCACGGTTATACAAGTCATTTAATTTCAACCAAGAATTTAACTGATCTTTAGACAAGTGACTCAAAATGTAACTTTCAAATTTATACTACGATTCCAAATTAATTTTTCTATGCACGGTGATTTTCGAATGACATAGTATAGGTATAGCTTTAAGATATGTTAGTCAGGGCCTTATACAGGCTGTTTGATAAAAACTCCAGAACGCCACAGTTTCTTTGATTGTGATCTGATTTTAAAAACCCAAAAAATTATTTATTTCTCATGCTCTACGATTAGGCCTTGTTGCCAAATTTTTTCCCTCAACTTCTTTTTTCAACATTGATAAATTTAACTTTTTTAATAATAAAAGGCGATTATTGAAATAGTACAAATAACGTATCATTATAGGAAGCTATGCCTTTGAGGCTCAAGGGATTACATTATTTCAATACAGTGTCATTCATGGATAAAATTCTTGCATTAATGAAGCCTTTTATGAAGAAAGAACTCATGGATATGGTAATGAACAATAAAAGACTTTAGAAGACTTTTTATTTAAGATCTGCTATTCTTCTAGCTTCATTTACATACAAATCTCGAAGGTCTTCTTAAGTTTGTCCCGAAAGAATGTTTGCCGAAAGACTATGGAGGCGAAGTAGAAAACACAAAACTTCTGCATCAGCAATCTATTCAAAGGATGAAAAATAATGTAGATTTCTTCAATTTCGAAAACAGCCAAATTGTTGACGAGTCGAAAAGACCAGGAAAACCAAAGAACGCCGGTGACTACTTCGGTGTGGAAGGCACATTCAAGAAACTCAATTTGGACTAAAGTTTGTATTTACTTGGATGATCTTAGGAGGTATGGTTACTTGGGAGCGATCTCCGAGGATTTCGGAAATTTGAAAAACATTCCACATAATATTATAATCCATCGGAATATAGTTGTCAACTTCCAAATGTCAACGTATCCAATAAAGTAAACTGTCTTGGTAAATATCACAATGATCTCTAATATTCATTATTCTATGTATTTCGACATATCACTCAATCAAAACTGAATAAACAGGTCTAGTGTAATTAATGTAGTCACCAAAATTTGTCCAGACATAATTCCACAATTCAGGGTTTCCGTAGGGTTCTATAGGCTTATTCGCAGGAGGTACAGCTGTCAAATTATACTCATTCAAAGCACGTTCTAAATTTGATAATATTTCAGGAAATCTGAAACAATTCGGTTACAATAATGAAGTAAAATTACAAGTTTATTACCTTTCAGCTTCATTATTCAACTCGCAAGGGTCTCTATCAACATTGAATAAACATGCTGTCTCCAACGGTTTACAGGAAGTCATGACACTAGTAGTTGAACAGTCAACTTCAGCTTCACCCCGTAATTCTTTTATTTGTACTGGTAATAATGTGCGATTCATTGAATTTAACGTCTTCCCCACCAACGAGTTGAGTACTAAATCAACATCATAGGTATAGTTACGTCCAGACGGCCCGTACCAAGAATCCCAAGCACCATTGTAAGTCGTCCCTTTCAAAATTTTCCAGGTGCCAACAGTTAAGGCTGCATTTCCATAAATATCATCAATGTTGTGGAGAACTTCCGTTCTAGAAGACTTCAAGTCTTCAGATAGTGAAGGCCATAAATTAAATCCATCAATATCTTCTAATGAATATCCATCACTATTTACCACTGCACTGAGTAAAGTAGGAAGCCAGTCCGTTATGTGGAATAGTTGTGTCGCAACTCGTGAAGGCTTCTGAATAAGTGGACTCCAAATTAACCCAGCACCGCGTATTCCGCCCTCCCAAAGAGTATTTTTAACACCTCTCAAGGGATAATTGGAGGCTGCGTTCAAATTGAAACCAGCTGCTGGTCCGCCATTGTCGGTAGTGAAAATGATTATACAATTTTCCAACATTTTCCGCTCTCTTAACGAATTCACAACTTCGCCAACGGAGTCATCCAACTTCGAAAGCATTCCTGCGAACCTCTTCCTCTCATAATTTTCAATGTGTTCGAATTTTTTCAACGTAAGATCAGGCGATCTCAATGGTTCATATGGATTTCCAGAATGGACGGCCGCGTGAGCCAGATACAAGAATAATGGCTGACTGATATTGTGTTCTTTTATGATTTTCGTTGCTTCTTTGGTAAAAATATCCGTCGAATACTGTCCGTGCAGGTCATAAGCTACGTCTAAGTTACGTCTGAAGTCTAAACCCCATTCGGAGTTTTCCATTGCTGTATGATCGAAATAATCATGATGTCCGGTCCAAAAACCTAAATGTGTTAAAAATCCTCTGAATAATGGGGTGTACTCCTTTTTATACGACCCTAAATGCCATTTTCCCACGATTCTGTTTACATATCCCAAATCACGGAGGTATTCCGGTAATAGCTTTTCCGTTAATGGTAATCCTCTTGGTTCTGCACCATATAGAACGGAATGTTGCATCCCAGTATGTATGGGATATTTTCCGGTCATCAGAGCGCTCCTGGATGGTGTGCAAATAGGAGTGACGTAATAATTATTCAAAATCAATCCGGAGTAAGCTAAAGCGTCGATATTCGGAGTAGGAATTTCGGATGAACCGTGGAAACCGACATCATTCCAGCCCTAGAGTGAATAATTAATTGATAAAGAAACGTGAATTGTGTAGACACTACTTACTAAGTCATCTGCTACAACGAAAATAATGTGGGGTCTTTTTGATCCATTTGTTAGTGTTAATAAACCACTGATGAAAATTAGTGTTTTCGTGGCAACCATTATTAGGTCGAGTTTGTTTTCAAACTTAATTAAACCATGGTGACTGGCTTCACACAGTAACCTTCAGACGGTAATGACCCCAGTTCACGATAAAGGTGTTAAGAAGCGAAAGTCAAATAGAATAAGTTTGTTTATCTGGAACAAATTTCTTGCTGATAATAAAAAAAACTATTCAATTACTGGACTAATTTTCTATATTTCAATATTCTTTCTGAAAATTGACATTATGGATGATCGTTTGCACCGTCGCCATTGAAGTTCAGTTAAATTCTCTAGTTTCCCCTAGTTCCATGACAACAACAATGAAATAATATCTTTCACTTAAGTTTTCAAAATGTAAACCACAGTTTAGGTGGTTAGTTTGCATTCATGTGGGTGCGGACGAACATGCAGGATTATGCCTTAGTTTAACAGCTAGCAAAAATAAATGATGACGATCTATTGATTCTTTGATACATATTTCCACGTGAACAGAGTAGATATTTTTGTGACTCAAAATAATTATAAACTTTATAATTATAATATAAAGGCTACCGACCTTCATAATGTAAGATACGCTTGTTATCGCCGTCAAATCGTGACATACCAGTCTCCTCAACAACGTATTCCTTCCAGAATTAGGATTTCCCGCAATAACTCTTTAACGGATCATTTTCTCCAAAACAAACATCAGACAAATTTGAAAGAGCAATCAATTTGGCGTCTTTTGATGTAGAAAAATTATATTGGTGCTATTTGAAATGATCAAAATATCGCAGGTTTTCTAAACGTGAATTTGATTCAAACATTTCGAATAGAATTTGGTAGATTATTCAACTTTCGCGTATATCAAAATGAAGCTACAATAAATGATTAGAAAGTTCCGCGCCAGCTCGTTTAGTTTTGGAAATATTTCAACTAAAATCGGTGGATATTTTTTGGGGAAAACAGTGATTATCTCGAAATCTCTTCATTTTAACCGATGAAGACCTTTGATAAAGTTACCTTATTTTAAGCAGTTGAATGCGAAAATCGAACAAAAAATAGTACGTTCCATTTGAAATTCAAAAGTTGAGTGTCGTCCAGGCTTAAGAGGACACTCTGTAGAGTGGCCAATATTTTAGGGTTGTAGACTATTCTCGTATAAACATTTTTCATTCAGAAATTTTTTTCATAACTTTACAGGTAAAGGCGCAATTCTCATTTACCGCACTATTGGCGGACGCTGTATGTCTGTTTTTACCGATATTTTACAATTTTTCTTCTCCTCACCAGCCTGACGAGACATTGAATTGGAAGTCATCCACGTCCCGTTACATAACATCATGTACCAATAAATAAAAATCATACAGTAATGAGTTGCTTGCAGTAATGAGTCGCTATGCAGAAATAGATCCCATTTCTAAACGATTTTTTCACCAACAATTTGCATATTTTCATTCAGTAGGCGGAAAATTCAATTACTTAATTAGTTTTTATCAAAACATTCACATGCATTTTGGTGAACGTATATTTTTGAGGATGTCTGAGGATTTATAAGGTTGTCTGCGGATTTGTTTAGGAATTCTGACGATTTCCGAAGGTTTATACAATGTGTCCAGAAAATAATCGAATTCCTCCCAACCGATAGAATGTTATAAGATGTGATTAAAGATCGGCGCGGGTATTTTTTCGGATTCCTCAAAAGTGAGATATTGTCACTTGAAGATGACGTCCGTTTAGCGGTTTTTCGGTTATAACTTTTTACTGGCTTTTTACTGTAAGATGCGTGTTCATTTAATACGTGTGCGCAGTATTTACAATTACAATTCATTGTAGATTCAGGAATAGGCCCCAGGTGAAAAAAATACTAATTATTGAAATTAGCAGTACTTATAACTGTCACATTGTGCTTTTCCATCACCATCACCACAACAAAATATTTTTGGACTCTTCGGCGCGGTCACACCGACATTACACCGACCGCGAGATTCGCCAATTTTTAAAAACCCTGTATAAAAAGATGCTAACATAATCACAAATTTGAGTAAATAAAGAAAACACCACCAGATAACCTATTCTTATCGCACAATTATGTCTCCATTAGAATTATAGAAATGATATCAGACTAAATAAAACAACAAGGGAAATCCCCTCGGAAATACCCAGACTCTGGAGAACGTACTTACATACCTAGCGTCTACATTCACATTTGTTTTGTGATTACGGTTAGGAGAAACAGGGTGTTCCGAAATCGTTTTGACAAAACTCTCGATAAATCTCACAAAAATGACAATTTTTATTAATAGATTAGCGGGCAAATGATCTGCCGTCTATCACCACTTTTCCCAATGATTTCAACGGAATTATGTGGGGATAATGGAAAAAACCTCGTGAAAAACTCCACGTTTACTACATAATGTGTCCAGAAAATAATCGATTTCCTCCTAACCGATAAATTGGCATCAGATTTGGTGAAGTTCCGGCAGGCATTTTTTCGGATTTCCCAAAAAAGACCGAGATATTGTCACTTGAAGATGACGCCCGTTTTGTGGTTTTTCGTTTATAACTATTTACTGGTTCACACTAGAAATTTGTAATCTGAGGTGATCATAGGACTATTAAAGACACATAAAATCTGTAAATTTGAATCAAATCGATTGAGTGGAAGTGTTATTTTCCGGCACCCTCTTCTTATTTCTCTTGAGGAACTTTTTTTCTAGCAGGTTAAGTTATAATTAAAATAAAGGTAATCGATTGTCCCATTAATAAGTAACATTTTCGAGTCGATGTTTGTCGTAAAACGTATGGTTTGGGAGAAAATCGATAAATTGTCCGTCAAAACATGGTTAAAATTGCTAAATTTGTTGTGGTGAAAATCCAAAAATGAACTGGCAGAACTGCGAAATGGAGAAAATCCATATCACTGAACCTTACAAAGCCCAATAAATCAAATTTGATTCTTTTTGTTGCTTTGCTGTTCAATTTTCACCGGGAGAAAATTAGCACTTTGTGACCATGTTTTGAAGTACATTTTGCCGATTCTGGTCCAAACCGTACGTTTTACGACAAAAATTCTAAGAAAATCCGAGCATTTCTCACAGTGCTCGGCATGAGTTGTTGGTAATAGTGATAGGCCATAGCGCCGCTCATGAGGTTATCCATGAGAACAGCTTATTTTCGTGAAATTTATCATTTCTGAAAGTTTGTCAAAACAATTTCGGAACACCCTGTACGAACAAAACAGGATTAGACCATCAGATATTTACATGGCCAACGAGGACGGGTCAGAAGACATAAACCGTGCATAAACCCTCTCCGATTTCGAACAAGTCGGAGAAACATGAGGAATAATTCAGTGTGTTTCAGGAAGAGAGGTCCAGGTTTTCAGGATGTACTCCTTGAGTGATTTCCAACAAAATTTCTTGATAAATATAGATCCGTAAACGCCAAATAGATACTGGGTTTCACATTTAATACTCCCACTAAGTTTTTCAGATACGGGAACACCAAAATCGGTGAAATGTTTCAAACAAAAAAGTAAGCCTATGATGTCAGCTTCCAGAAAAAAATTGCCGATTCTTATATCTTTAATCGAGGGGTTAACCGCTGGAGAAAATTCTGTACACCAGACTTCATACTTCACCATACTTCATCGTACTTCACCATACTTCACCATACTTCACCATACTTCATCATACTTCACCGTACTTCACCATACTTCACCATACTTCACCGTACTTCACCATACTTCATCATATTTCACCGTACTTCACCATACTTCACCATACTTCATCATACTTCACCATGCTTTTTTATACTTTTTGAAACAAAATGTGCTCCTGCATCGTAGGTAGATGCCAAAGGAATACTCTGAGGACTACTCCCGTTTCATTTGGTCAATTTATGATCCAAATGAATTATTTCAAGTAGGTAGCACATGATGAAGAATAAATAGATGATACTCTGAGAACTTACGTATAATAATAATTAAGTCGATAATTTTATGCAAGTCGAGATAGGTATACAAATCCATACAAATTACAAATTCTTTAGATACTAAACCATCCCTTACCCTCTTACCCTTTCGCGAGGGGTGGGGGTGAGATTGAAATTTTGAATAGCAACCCCCATTTTTTCGACGGATCATGATTTTTGGGGAAATAATATTAGTCTTTTGTCTGAAACCTCCCCCACCCCACAGATTACAAAATCAGTTTTCTGACCTTTTATTCACGTTTTTATGCCTCGATGACGATTTAAACTTTTTCCGAAAACAAGTTCGAGACAAACTATGCTCAGTTATTAGTTTGAAGTTGCTTGTACTCTGACGTCCCAAACCTACCCCCGAAAAATATTTGCCAGACTTTCTGCGCACCCTGTATACGAATTACCAAGAACGAGTGATTGAAAAATTGATTGATAATCAAACAATATTTTTTCAAAATGTGCTCAAAAATATGAATAATTAAACTGAACTTCCATACTTTATCATATTTCAAAATACTTCATCTGATATTTTACCATAATTATTCATTATACCGATATTGGTATAATAGACCAAATGAATTCTTTATCGAGGACGGTCATGAAAATTACTTGGCATGTCAAAACACAATGTAAAGTGATTGTTATATTTTTCAAACTTGACAATTAATTTATTTGATCACTTCGTACTTCACCGCATATTTCATCGTACTTCATCGTACTTCACCATATTTCATCATACTTCACCATACTTCATCGTACTTCACCGTACTTCACCGTACTTCACCATATTTCACCATACTTCACCGTACTTCACCATACTTCACCGTACTTCACCATACTTCACCATACTTCATCGTACTTCATCACATTTGTACACCATACTTCACCAGCGGTTAACCCCTCGTCTTTAATAGTTCCAAGGATATCGCGATTTTGCTGCAGCTGGTCGGAGGACAAAAAACTGATATTTCAAAATTTCAACAAAATTCTTCGGATAAAAAAGATACCTTGAATGGAAAACGGTTCTAATGTTTCAACTATGTTTTTGAAAAACTACTGTTTTTTCGGAAATATTGTCTACTTAAGTAAGAAAATTCTGTCATTTGAAATCACGATATCCATGAAACAGTAGACGTTAGACAGAACTTGTATGGAAACAAAAGAAAGCTCTCGATTTTAGCTATCTTTTTCATGCTAGGTATTTTATTAAAATCTGAAAATTTCAATTTTTCGTCCTTCGACCGGCTGCAGCAAAATCGCAGTATCCTTGGAGTTATAAGATACAAAAATCGAAATTTTTTTTCTGAAAGCTGACATCATAGGCTCTCTTTTTCGTTTGAAACTTTTAACCGATTTTGGTTGTCATATCTCTGGAAAATTTAGTGGAAGTATTAAATGTGACACCCTGTATCTATTGGGCGTTTACGGGTCTATATTTACAAAGAAATTTTGTTGGCAATCACTCAAGGAGGACATCCTGAAAACCTGGACCTTTCTTCCTGAAACAGCCTGTATAGGACTGAATCATTTCGTATTTATGTACAGGGTGTTGAAAAATTGGCGAATTTCGTGGTCGGTGTGATGTCGGTAAGCTCGTGAAAAGTCCGAAAATCTTTTTTAGAAATTTCTAGGACTCCCTGTATAGTGTTGGGCAATTCCCACCATGGATTAATGCGTGATTCAATTTCAAGCATTCAGTTTACTTTCTTAATAAACATAAAAAGTAAACAAGTAATATTTATTGACATGGCTGGGAAATCCCAAATTCAGAAATGCGCAATATCCAAGAACTAACATTACGATTAAAAATACGCACAGATAGTGTTCAAAGAAGTCATACATATTTACGTTGAATGATACAAGGTGTTTGTTATAACTTGATTAAAAATATCCATGGTCCATGGTTGCCAAACTCAACCAGTGCAAATGTACATACGTTCAAGATATAGTTAACTGCCAAATATAAAAAACACACTTTTTTCCAATCATTTTCAAAATGGTATTCTTATAATGTCAGTTATCTTCTAGTAATACTGTTATATTATTCCAGCAGTTATGTATGTAATGAATTTTGACACGAAAATATTAATTTTGTGATAGGTATAAAAAAATTTGTCAAAACATAAAAAATTATCGCACCTAAAAAGCAGGTACGGCATTAAAAGGACGTTTTTATGGTCAACAGTCTATAAAACGTCAAAAAAAACATAATTTACCTTAGTGATATGGTTTACTATGTACTGTTTAATGATGATAATGAAAATCGGCCGCGTCGACTTGTCACCTAAGATATGAAGCGTGCGTATTTTGGATTTAGCGCCTCCTGGCGTCAGGTTTTGAAAGTTTAAGCAGGGTTTTTGATGCGATTTTTCAGTGTCATAATTTCCCGCAAGAACTCACAAAACGGCGGCGCTGGGGTAAAATTCGTACGGTCCCTATGGGACACATTATCCATCAAATAAACGGCAAAATTAGGCATCATTATTGACTCGTCCAATTTATTCACCTCGTTCGCAAACTCATCCTGCCATAGACTCTTCCATAATTACCTAAATTATGGACTAGCTACATAAAAAGCAATTATCTTCAGAAGCCTTACAGAAAAAATGAATTTTGGATCACTTTATCTTCTGATACTCAGGTCCAACTTCAAGGAGTTGTATTTACAGTGACAATGGCGGCGAATTTCTTATGGTTTACCATTTAAATGTTATCTTAGCGCCACGAGTAAATTCATCAGTGAACAGAGGGAAACTACGACATAACACCCTAAATACTAATTTTATTGACAAGTAAATTGGGAAGTGGTCATTTATTAAAGTGTTTTTTTCTTATGAATATTCAGTTTAACACAAGGCACAATTACTGCCTATCTAATAGTATGCTAATAGTAAATGAACGCTCTGTAGTTGTGGCAAATTATATGTGTAATTACATATTTCTGCATTTTATTTCATCTGATGTCGCGTCAACATCTTCTGCGTCACCAGAAAAGTGGTATAAATCCAGGTCCACAACTGCCAGACGTTACTGCAGCTGAAGAATCGCAATCAGAACGTGCAAAGTAAATATTGTGAAATTAATTCATATTTCCTGATAAGAAAAACCAAGCAAAAATGCAACGCGGTTTCGTTACTCTTCTCGTCATTTGTGTGGTGTTCCTTACACTGGCTCTCCAAGAGGGTGCATTAGCGTGCATCGCCAACAGAAATGGATGCCAACCAGATGGAAGTCAAGGGAATTGCTGTTCCGGATTCTGCCACAAACAACCTGGGTGGGTTGCTGGATACTGTAAATAAGTAATATCGTAATATTGTCCATTTCATTGATCGATAATGGTGGAACTATTGTCACAATAAAGAGATATGTATGACATTTTTGTATTTTTTTGAATTTTGTTCTTAAAAATTCTACAACGGTTTAATAAGTAGGTAAACATAATGTAAATCAATTTTTTCAACGGTGATTCGGTAACTTATTTATGTATTTCGAATTGACTGATTGAAACGAAAAAATATTTTGCAATAATACAGGAAAAATTACCCCAAAAATTGGTGCGATTTTTGGGTAAAATCGACCATTCAAGAATGAATTATACCAAAACGGTGGACCGTAGCGACATCAAACAAGAGACCATTTATTGAGTAAAATCATCAAGCAGTCGATTCCATCTATTGGAACATCGGTAATTTTAAGAGAGAAAAAGTTGAGACTGTCATTTGCAAATGCTTGTAGCGTACGTAGCGCCCCCTAGGAAATACAGCAAAACTAAGTCCAAATAAGTATTCCCCGTACCAAAAAACCCTCGTGTACAAATTTTTGAATTATTATTCCCAAAACTTTACAAATTATTCAAGAAAATGCAAAAAAAAATCATTTCAACACCCTGTAACTTTTTCATTATCAACTTTTGGACTAACGTCATTGTGGTTAAATCGTTCTATTTTGACCTCAGGAGTATGTGGTAGCGCGTTGTACACGTATTTCAAAGACACCCCGTATGCCGCTATCATTGACTACCATCATCTGTATAAAGTACATGTTCTGCTGAATTAAATTTAAAACTACCACCACCACCCCCCTTGGTGGATAAGAGTCTTGTTTACCACAGTTTACCAATAGCAAGGATTGTGACCAAAAAATGGCCGCTGACAGAAAGTCCGTTCTAGTTATAATTTTGGTGCATTTTCTGGACAACGTGCGGTGATCACGTTATCTACATGATACAAACGACAACCTTCCCATTTATTTTAATAATTGTCCAATAGCGTATTGGTTTTTAATGGTTTTTAGAATGGTTTTCTAATGGTCTGTATTGGTTCCTATTTAAATGAATTGGGAATTACCAACATAACACAAAATCTATTTCTGTTGGGTTCCAGTGGTAAATACCAGTGCAAAAACACACATTAAAACCTATGATTAAAACCATTTAAAACCATTAGAACCCAACAACAACATTTCTGATTGGATTCTATTGGTCGTTTACAACAGGGGTTTAAAAGAGGAAAAAAATATTTATTTCTGATTTTACAGAAAAAAAATTTCTTGATAAAATCGCCTGCTTGCCCTCAAACCTCTAAAACCCATAGGGAGCGTGCACGCATAACCTCAAAGTCTGAAACAATTGAAGTCTGGGGGTTAAACAAGCGTTTCCGAAATTGTTGCTATGTAATTGGCAACGCTGGATAGCTGTGTGGCATTTTTATTTGGCAGTTACTTAACCTCATTTTTGGCGGTTTTATACGGGAGATTTTTCTCTCCAATTTTTTAGCTTATTTCCTCTAAAAACTATCCAAAAAACAGGCACTAGTCGGGCGTTTTGAAGATAAAAAGCAGAAAACAAGCAAAAGGTGCAAAAATCGGAGATACAACTGAACTTCAAGAAATTTGTGTAATGTGTGATATTATAACTGTTATTTTATATCGTTTTAGCTACAATTTGATACGCTTACCTTAAAAAATATATAAGAAAACGGAAAGCAGCTGAAACTTGCGTGTAATTCATGAAAATATCCGAAAAACTGTTGAATTTAAATTTCTGCTGAAAAACTGACAAATATTTTTGACTTTTCAATGTTGCCGGTTTTAGTTAGCAACTGTTATTTAACCCCCAAACTTCAATTGTTTTAGACTTTGAGGTTATGCGTGCACGCTCCCTATTTCGTTTTCATTTCAACATGAATAGTTATTTTTTTATTGAATTGTATTTGATAAAATTTTGGACTATTAGAAATATTTTCAACATAAATTAATAGATAAATTAATTTTTTTTTTTCCTCTTTTAAACCCCATCCGTGGACATACTGTAGATCGTTTTATTATATCGATTATATCATAGATAAACCTCTATAATTCCCATGATGGACTGGATTGTTGGCTGGTCACTTGTATTAGCTTCGGTTTGTATCGTGTGAGCGTGGCCTGGTAGTGGGGGAAGACGACCGATTTTCGAAGCTGACAGTTGAAAGTCCACCTTTTCCCTCCAAGGTTGTGCTACTCACTTCATGGTGCAGTCGTTTACTTCAAAACAAGTCTCACTGTGTTTTGTATTTTTCCAATGAATTCTTAGTTTTGCATTCAATTTGAAAAGAATGGAGGACACGCATAGACATTTCGTCCAGTTTATGCTTCATAATGGAATTGTGACTCTTGATGAATCGCTTGAGTTTCTGAAGAAAATCGACCCCGGTAAGGTTATGTATAAGTCGAGTCGCTAATAATTCACAATGCTGTAAAATACACCAATTTGATTGCGGAGCTAGTCGTTCTTCGATGATAATAGTTTTCGTTCCTGCATTCGCGTATTTCGTCTACCGGTTTCCGTTGTAAAGTTGAGGTTAGAGATCCAGAAGAGGTCTGGGGTTAGATTATTCGCTAATTGGTTCCTACAAGAGGCAGAGAATTTTCTCTTCATGCCTTTGGATGTGTGGAAAGCCGAATTTATGCGGTGTTAACATACATATGTATATTGAAAATAACTATTTTTTGCCGATTTTTATCAAAAAACCCAAGGCCCTCATTTTAGAGGCACTTTTAACTAAAAACGCTTTAAAATGTGACATACGTCTTGGGAAACGTCGACGAACTGTCACATCCTAAGGGCTTTTAGCTAAAGGAACCTCTAAAATGGAGGTATGCATATGGACTTAAGTGAATAGTTTGGCAATTTGACATATTTTTGAGTTGTCATCAAATATCCAGCCGCCTGTGACAAAGTCCGTTCACGCTGGCACTAAAGATTGGTGTATGTTTGGCTGCCTAAATCCGACGCAGCTAATCGAGGTGCCTCTATTTTTCTGTCCAAGAGTGTACCCAAAGATTATCTCTCCAAGATGGGTTACTTTACTTGGCCGAAAAATTAATCCCGATACCGATGGCGGGAATAGTTCGGGAAGTCGGTTTCAGAGAGCGTTACTTTCGCTTGATTTCCTGCAGTTTTTTTCCATTCCTTACTTGACAGAAATTCAATTAGATGGCGGTATCAAAAAGCCAGGCGGTGGTGATCAAGAAAATAGGCGGCGGCGATCAAACTTGTCACTGTTGTTATGATGATGATTTATTTTTATTTTATTTCTGAGTTATGAAAATTTGTGAAGTCATGAAACGTTATTGTGGCGCGTTTAAGTTGTATTATTCATGGAAGTCAGTTTCATCTTGATTCAGAATCGTCTTTGTTCACAGTGAGTGTGTTTAAAATAATTCTGAACTGGATTTTGGCAATTAACTGAAATTTTTCTGGTGTGTACATTAGATTTCCTCGGCTAAAATAAAGAGTAAAGAGTACAGCGAATAAAACTGCGATACATTCTGCACAGCCCCCAAGTATTATCAAATTTTCATACTGTTCGAATTATGGAAACCGACACTGCAAAATTTTCATCAGTGCAAGAACGGCAAACTCGACTGCAAAGGACCTGAATTGGTTGAACAATTCATGGAACCGCTCATCTTTCGGCTTGTATTCCGGATACACATAAATTCTAGTGACAAAATTATTTGTGGCAAAAGTTTTAATATATTTTTTTGATTCTATTAGTAGTTAACTCGTTTTTCTAGAATAATGATTGTAAGTTTATGTTCAAAATATTTCAATTAACCTTGTAAATTCGATTATTTTCGATAATAACGAGAAAAATTGAATTTGAAGGTGGGCATAAGCCGGTGTGCCTGTGCGGTGCACTTATGAAAAAATCAAAAATTATAAATATTAAAATTTACAAAGCGGGCTATGCGAGAATACGTCTATTGTATCCTAGAAACGGATTTATAGTGGCGGCATCTACAGCCGCCAGGGGCGTCGGATATTTCCGGATGATCCTTCGTGCCGCAATTATCGGGATTAAAAAATCAAACGTGCTCTTGCCAATCTTGAGGGATTTATCTATGAGTGTACCTAACAAATTCTGTCATTTAATTAGTCAATGAACAATGTTTTTCAATTAAATTTTGCTTAGCAACTAAGTGACGTGTTGGTCAAAATAACTTGAGACTACAATACAGAGACATAAAAAAAATCCTTCATAAAGGGAGGCTATGATAATCGTTCTGTCTCATCTGAAAACTACTAAAAGGATAGAGACATAGATTACGGAGGGGAAGATTGGAAACGCTCGTATACAATCCATGCATAAACGCGATCACCTTTTAACTGTAGTTAACATTTGACCCGTATGCAGCGCTGTATTCGTTTAGCGAGGGTGATGTGACGAGAAATTTAATTGCACCCGTTTTTGATATTTCTATGTTGATTCAAAGCAAGTCAGAAGAATATTTGATATTATTTTATTGAGAAAACCAGAAAATAACAACAAAAATAGGAATATAATGCAGGGGGCGGATTTTTCGATTAAATTAATTCATGATGGGGGGGTTTCTTTCATTTTTGATTATTTGTATCAACTTTCAAGCGATTTAATTCACTTACTGCAGACAATCCTTTGGCAACTTGAATAATGCCACTTCAGGGTTTTAAATTTGTTACTGTAACACTGCTCACTGATAGAGTATGAACCGCAAATCCGAGCGCGACTCATAATTTTTTTGAAACTTCTAAATAATCGAAAAAATTAAATTTTTGTGACAGTCAAATGTTGAATCTCCTGGCAACGGATTAATCGTTTCAAATAAGTTAACATTTGAGGCAATAGATGGTACTAATATCGCTGCGGTCGCACCGTTTCCAATCTTCTCCTCCGTAATCTATGGATAGAGAGAGAATGAGAGTCATAGCCTCCCTTTATGAAGGATTTTTTTGATGTCTTTGTATGAGTAGTTATACGGAGACATCAAAAAAAATCCTTCATAAAAGGAGGCTATGATAATCGTTCTGTCTCATCTGAAAACTACCAAAAAGGTAGAGAGAGAATGAGAGTCATAGCCTCCCTTTATGAAGGATTTTTTGAGGTCTCCGTATAAACCTTGGTTTAGTATCGACAGTATGTCAACGGATGGGGTTTAAAAGAAAAAAATAATTTTTATTTCTGATTTTACAGAAAAAACTATTCCTGATAAAATCGCCTGCTTGCTCTCAAACCTCTAAAACCCATTTTGTTTTCATTTTAACATGAACAGCTATTTTTTTATTGAATTTTATTTGAAAATTTTGGACTTGGAAATATTTTCATCCAAAATTAATAGAAGTACCAGTAAAGCGAAACCATGGTGCAAAACCTTGTAACAGTCACTGTCAGAGTGTCAACATTGTTTGAATATGAGATTTGGAGAGGGGTTCATCTATGGATTTGAATTTTTTCTTATTTTATTTTATATTTTCATGTAATCTTGGATAATAAGTAGGGCGCAGGGTCACACCGTATAATTAATTGCGATTTAGCATCGCATGAATTATCTTCGCTATCGGTATTTTCTCCATTTGTGAAAGTTCTGACATTCTGACGGGTGCTTAGCTGGTGATGACTGACTGTTGTCAACTTCTGCGCTATGGTTTCCCTTACTGGTACTTCTATTAATTTTGGATGAAGATATTTCATACATACTGTATGTTACCGTCAAAACCCAAAATCAGTTAAAACTAGTTTTAACTAGTTGAAACTAGAATACACCAGTCGTATTTGAGAAACCTAGTATTAACTAGTAAATTCTAGAAATCTCCATGGGCTTTTGGTAAACCTGGTTTTGACTAGTGAGAACCCGAAGTAACCAGCTGACTTTGTAAATACCCGAATCGTAACTGTTTTCCGTTCGAATTCGCTTTTTTACTGAAAATTCCAGGGAAAACCAGTTCTAACCAATGCATGATTTGTTAATACTAGTTTCAACAGAATCATACAAATATAAACGCGAATTTCAGTTTTATTCTATGCAAATATGCATTTAACAAATAAATGATTAATTGGAACTATAGTTTTTATTGGAATAAAAATAGGTAGGTAAGTATGTAGTAAGTGATTTTTCATAGGACTTGAATTAATGTAAGTAGAAGTACGCTTGGCAAAACAATATAAAAACCAAATTAAACATAGTGATTCTGTAAAAATGTAGATCAGAACTAGTAAATTCACGTTATTATTTATGAGATTCTGATAAAACTAGTATTAACCAATCATGCATTGGTTGGAACTGGTTTTCCCTGAATTTTTCAGTAAAACACCGAATTCGAACCGAAAACAGTTACAATTCGGGTATTCACAAAGTTCAGCTGGTTACTTCGGGTTTTCACTAGTCAAAACCAGGTTTACCAAATGCTCATGGTGATTTCTAGAATTGACTGGTTAATACTAGGTTTCTCAAACCCTACTTGTGAATTTTAGTTTTAACTAGTTGAAACTAGTTTCAACTGATTCCGGGTTTTGACGGTAACATCTATACTAAACCAAGATATAAACCAATCAAAATATAGAATTCATTTGAAATTGACCAATCACGTCATTATTTCAGCATGATGGTATTGGGACCGTGCATACTGTGGCGCTCGGTCACATTTTTGCACTTTTGGCGGACTTTTGATTTGGTTTTCCATTATTGTCAATGAAATCGCCAGGTGGGCTGATTCTTGAAACGTTCATTTCCACGAAAAGTGCAAATAAAGTGGCGCTGTGCCATGCACGGTGCCAATATTATCGCTGAAATAATTTCACGTTGATCCGTTGTCACTGTTTAACAGTGACAATTGGTATCAATGGAAATTATTTATTATTATTATTCAAAAAGCGTCAAAAATAGTTATTTGTGCAACAAGTTAAGGAATGAGGCATTTTTCCGTTGAGGCGCACGTTTTTTAAACGAGGCGCAGCCGAGTTTAAAATGTGTCGCCGAGAACGGAAAAATGCAGTTTCCTTACGTGTTGCACACAACTTTTTTCCGCGTACTGAGGGAAAATGTGCAAATTTGAATAAAAATCACGTTAATGCATTTTCGTCAAAAATAAAATGAATAGAAAGCTTTGAACAAAACTACCTACATATCTATGGTTACGCTTTTCAAAATTGTAATCAGTCAGAAAAAAATGTGGAAAATGGTTGAAATTGGTGAAAATCTCTCGAAAAATCCCGATGGAAGAGATTCTAAAAGCAGCTTTAGAAGCTTCGACGCCTTTATTACCGTCCAAGTCAAGAGAAAAATACGAAAAACGCTACGCAGAGTGTATACTTATGAAAAAGGTTGGTTCAAAATAAGTCTGTTTTTACCGATATTTTACCATTTTTCTTCTCCTTACCAGCCTAAGACATTGAATTGGAAGTCATCCACGTTTTGGTCCTGTTACATAACATCATGTACCAATAAATATAGTGAATAAATAAAAATCATACAGTAATGAGTTGCTATGCAGGAATGAGTCGTAATTTTCCGCGTACTAGATTGAAATATGCAAATTGTTGGTGAAAAAATCGTTTAGAAATGGGGTCTATTCCTGCATAGCGACTCATTCCTGCATAGCAACTCATTACTGTATGATTTTTATTTATTCACTATATTTATTGGTACATGATGTTATGTAACAGGACCAAAACGTGGATGACTTCCAATTCAATGTCTTAGGCTGGTAAGGAGAAGAAAAATGGTAAAATATCGGTAAAAACAGACATATTTTGAACCAACCTTTTCATAGGTATACATCCTGTGTAGCATTTTTCGTATTTTTCTTTTGACTTGGACGGTAATAGAGGCGACGAAGCTTCTAATGCTGCTTTTAGAATCTCTTTTCTGGAGATTTTTCGAAAGATTTTCACCATTTTTAACCAATTTCCACTGTATTTTTCTGACTGATTACAATTTTGAAAAGCGTAACCATAGATATGTAGGTAGTTTTGTTCAAAGCTTTCTATTCATTTTATTTTTGACGAAAATGCATTAACGTGATTTTTATTCAAATTGGCCCATTTTCCCTCAGTACGCGGAAAAAAGTTGTGTGCAACACGTAAGGAAACTGCATTTTTCCGTTCTCGGCGACACATTTTAAACTCGGCTGCGCCTCGTTTAAAAAACGTGCGCCTCAACGGAAAAATGCCTTATTCCTCAACTTGTTGCACAAATAACTATTGTGGTGTAATTTTGTGACTTTCCCAGTGGGCTTCCCTTATTTCTCGAAGGTTTGATTTAATTTGGCTTTATCGTTATATGTATTCTCGTGACAAATATAATTCGTGCATTGATTATTATTTCAAATATTTCGACATTAGAAGCACTCGTTGTCATTTCTGGCTGGAAATATACCGACTCGAAGAGGAGCCAGAAATGACAACACGTGCACTAGTGTCAAAATACAGGGAATACCATCACTTGTGGCCGAATTTTTTCTGCAAAAACCAACGAAGCGATCGTTTCCAGAAATTGAAAATCCGTCTGGGATATTGAGAGCTACCTCTGAAAAAAACAGCGAATTTTTCCTCTGAAAACTGAGGCGTCGGGAGTACGTTTGAAGCGTCGGGGGTACTTTTCTCTAAACTTTAACCGCCTCTAGATTGCTAACCGTTGTGGCCTTGACATTTTTGTCTTAGAGAATGTCGTCAGGAATCCGCCATTACCATAATAATCAATATTTCTCAAATTATTCCGAATACGTCTCACAATAAATTTTGGTTTGCGCCGATAACCAATTTCTTAGCAAATTGAATTCAATTTTGGTTTTATAATCATGCATTATGGCCGTATTATCGACCGTTCGTGCATGGTCTAGAAATGGTACATTTATGGTCCAGAAATGGCCCATTTATCGTGCAGAAATGGTTCGTTATGGTGCATTCATGATCCCGATATGGTCCATTTACCGTCGAGATACGATCCGTTCTATGGACCAGAATTGCTCAATTTTTGCTCCACTTGGACGTCTAACGGACGTCTATTCGACGTCCTCCGGACCATAAATAGACATGGACCATGCTATGTGCACCCTGGGCTTTGTCTACACACGCTTTTTCTGTCGAGTTGTCATGATTTTTATCTCTGTCACTGTTTATCAAATGGTTACTATATGCACAGACTAGACCCACTACAGACGGTAGACTCCGTGGGATTTTTTTATCCAGTTGTCCAGGACATTAGTTCAGAAGCGGTTGTTAGATGGCGCTATCAAATTTCCACCGCCGCCTGGACGGGGGGCAGTTTTCAATTTAATTTGATTTTGATGTATTAAAAGTTGCATAAATACGCAAGCATTTTTTGTTAAATTTTTATTCAAAAATATCATGTAACAAATAAAGCGCAACTTAATTGTAAATGAGTAACATTTTGAGATATCTGGAAAATCAATTGTTAACCTGTTCGTGGCGTTCTATCGAAAATTTCATGAGATTTCAGCGAAGTTTGCGGTCAACAGTAATTCTCGGATGCCTTCAGAAGTTTTCAAGTCGATGGTGATTTCGAGTTCTTCTTTTGTGGCCGTAAATACTTTGACGGAAGAATTTGGTGCTTGTAGTTATCCTCATAGGTTCATAAGATTAGTGAAAAGGTCGCCTGAAGATCGTGAACGGAAGCATTTTTAATACTTTTGAAGAATTTCAATGAAATCACATAATGATGACGATTCTCAGCTAATCTGAAATGTAGTATAAGCCAGGAATTAGCATGAGTGAAGAGACCGACCCCAATATCTCAAAAAATCAAATTTCAGGGCGCGGATCCAATCATGTAAAAAAAATCATATTGAGGGAGAATACATAGGTACTTACTTACTCATTTTGTCGGAAAATTATGGAGCACGTTTACTTGTGTCTTGTTTCTGCTACACACGAACACAATCGGTTAATTATTCGGCATTCGGCAATTCGAGAACATTTTTGAAGGAATTATTTATTTTGAAATTTAAAATAAACAACCCGTAACAACAACCTAAAACAAAATCCAACAATGCCGCCACATATTTTTATTCAAAGTGCCATCTAACCGCCGCTTCCGAACTAAATATTTACTGGACAAAAAAATCAAGGAAGTTGCAGACGGCTGCTATATGAGACAGAGAGAGATGCTCATGGCTAACTTGACAGAAAATCCGTTTGTTCACAGTATACTATGTATAATACGGAGGCATCATTTGAAATTTAGAAACTATTAGGATAGAGACAACGATTATCATAGCCGCCCTTTACGTAGAATTCAAATTAGATGTATAGAAAATTACGGAACCTTCAAAGTTATTTTGGATTATTACTGTAGGCGTGTCTGGTTACCAAAGTGTAATTATCTCATAAATACCCTAATTTGAAATGTCTCTGATCGCTGATGTTCCATTCTTGCTCCGCAATCGATTTTGATGTGGAACTTATTGGATCTCAAGGTCGGTTTTTCACTTTTCTACGAATGTACAAGCGAAACGATTTCAAACTGCCCAATTTTTCAGATCGCAACAATGTCTCACATTTGAAATTGTTGATAGTCGTATTAAATCGACATATAAGCTCTCAACATTTCAAAATTGTGATTACGCCATGTGAAGTAACGGATGAAGAGATGGTTGTGTGGATTAACATGAAAAATGACGATCTGTGTCGTTTACAAAATCAATTCACTCAACTCGAGTTGGAATATTTCAATGCACTTATGAAGGAGATTACAGAATCTGAATATAATTTTGTGACGTTTCCGTTTTGTCTCAATATCACATCGACTTTAACTGACCATTTCTCCAGGGATAATGGAGATAAAGTGTTGAAGAAGTGGTTTAAAGGAGGTTACTTCATAAAGAAAGGCCCTAATGTATACTTAGGGCCAAGAACCATCCAAGAGTTTTCTCCATACCTGCGCGGTCTAGACGAACAGAATATCTGCGCATTGTGTTCAGAATTGAATTTTGTTGTAAGCAAGCCTTTTTGTTAAATGTGTCTTTTCCGACGTCCACATTGAAAAGTGTCACTTTTCATAACAATCAAGGTGCCTGAAAAGTCACTTATTTTGTAACTAGTTACATAATATATTTGGTGATTTAATTATCGCACAATTCGTTAATTTCACTGAATCTAAGCATGAAACCGATTTGAAATTGTTACAGTTATCATTTTTATCGTTGATTCTTTCATGTTAATCGTTTAGTTGGTTTGAATCGTTGAATAATTGTGTGATTTCACATTCTTAGCAATTTAGGGATTTTATTTTTATGAAAATTTAGTTTGGCAATACCAAACTTCTAAGGCCCGATCTTTTCATCTCCCAGTTAAGTTTATCCGGTAGTTAAATTTGTTGATTTTCATTGTTGCAACAATAGTAACCAAGGTATTTAACCGCCAGTTAAACTTAACCAGAGGTGAAAAGATCGGCCCTAAATTAATGATGAGAGATTATGACAGTTTTCAATTTTCTTTCTTTTGTTTTTATTAGTTTTTACATGGTTTTCACAAGTGATATTGGTGTTAAAGTGATGTGGACGTCGTAAAAATCGTATACGGAACTTGTCGGAAATATTCCACTTTTCCGACACGTCCTGTAATGTACTATATGTTGTTTGTCTACGATCGTGTAAAAAAGTGGGTGATGGGTATAGTCTATTCAAGATAAACTGAACATCACGTGATCCCAAAGTACCTGACAAATACCTGTCATTAGTCAATGGTTATCAATGTTTTTCATTTAAATTTTGCTAAGCAACTTAGGTCACGTGATGTTCAGTTTATCTTGAATAGACTGTTATTGTGAATTTTATTATACCCAAGTCATAAAAATCAACTGATCCTGTTAACGAAACTTTAACGGTAATAGTTCGTTTGTGACGCGCAGCTTCGTTAAGGAGGAGGATCTTCATCACTACAGTATGTCCACGGATGGGTTTGAAAGAGGAAACAAATTTTTATTTCTGATTTTACAGAAAAAATAATTCTTGATAGATTCCCTGCTTGCTCTCAAACCTCTAAAACCCATTTCGTTTTCAATTAAACATGGTTATTTTTTTATTTAATTTAATTTGAAAATTTGAAAATATTTCCATCCGAAATTAATAGAAGTACCAGTAACCGAAAACATGGTGCGAAACTATGTAACAGTCACCGACAGCATTGTTTGAATATGAGATTTCGATTTTTTCTTAAATAATTTTATATTTTCATGTAATTTCGGACAATAAGTAGGGCGCAGGGTTGCACCGTAGTTGATATCGGTCAATATCGATTTTGCATCGCGTGAATTATCTTCGCAATGAACATTTTTTACATTTGTCAATCTTATGACGTGCTGACTGGTGCTTATGCTGGTGATTACAGTGACTGTTGCAAAGTCCTCTGCCATGGTTTCGCTTACTGGCACTTCTATTAATTTTGGTTGAAAATATTTCTAAGTAAAAAATTTTCAAATAAAATTCAATAAAAAAATAACTGATCATGTTGAAATGAAAACGAAATGGGTTTTAGAGGTTTGAGAGCAAGCAGTCGATTTTATCAGGAATAATTTTTTCTGTAAAATCAGAAATAAGAAAAAAATTTCTCTTTTAAACCCCATCCGTGGACATACTGTAGAACTTAGTAAATCGCACCATGACGATAGTCTCTTCATTGCGCTCGGGGCTTCTATGGGGTGTCTTCGAAATACGTGTACAATGCGCTACCACATACTTTCGAGATCAAAATAGAACGATTTAACCAAAATCACCTTTGTCCAAAAGTCGATAATAAAAAAGTTACAGGGTGTTGAAATGAACATTTTTATTACAATTTTTTTGAATAATTTGTCAAGTTTTCGGAATAATAATTCGAAAATTGGTGCACGAGGGTTTTTAGGTACGGGGAATATTTATCTGGACTCAGTTTTGCTGAATTCTCTAGGGGGCGCCACGTACGCTACAAGAATTTTCCAATGACAGTCTTAAATTTTTCCCCCTTGAAATTACCTAAGAAGAAATCACCTGCTGATAAAATTAATTAAACTTCCTTTTCGAAGGGTTTATTTGTTTTTCTTGAAAAATTACCCTAAAAATTAGAGCAAATTTTGGGTGAAACCGACCATTTAAGAGTGAATAATTCCAAAACGGTGTATTGTAGCGACATCAAACAAGAAAACTTTTATTGAGTAAAATCATCAGGCAGTCGATTCCATTTATTATTAGAAAAAGTTAAGACCGTCATTGACAAGTTCTTGTAGCGTACGTGGCGCCCCCTACAGAATTCAGCAAAACTGAGTCCAGATAAAAATTCCCTGTACCTAAAAACCCTTGTGTACCAATTTTTGAATCATTATTTCGAAAACTTTACAAATTATTCAAGACAATTGAAAAAAAAATTTATTCCAACACCCTGTAACTTTTTTATTATCGACTTTTGGACTAAGGTGATTATGGTTAAATCGTTCTATTTTGATCTCGATAGTATGTGGTAGCGCGTTGTACACGTATTTCAAAGACACCCTGTATAACACTCGATGGTGTTTATAACCTCTCGCAATAAAGAATGATTTTTGATTTTTGTATTTCAAATAACTTATTTTCAGGGTGAAATCTGCACATCATGCTATAAAAAATACCACTCTTCATGTCTGAAAAAGTATTTTCAAAGTCAGACTTCTTGTCCTAATTGTAAAGAAGATTGGCATGGAACCCTTGGAATTTCATCGCAGAAGTCTCAGGAAAGTGAAGATACTGAACTCAATTCAGATGATGGTAGTATGGATATTGATTAATAAACTACATTATTAAATAAAATTACAAATTGTACCAATTTTTTGCCTTGCTCGAATTTGAGATCTTTTTTAAGAACTTTTTGCGTCACTTTGTTTTTGCAAAAATGTCACTTTGATAGGACATATTACTACTGAAACATCAACGCCTGGTATTATTCCACACAATTTACTTTTATTGATCACCAAAGTCGTCTACAAAATCGCCTATAACTCATGAACAGTTCATCTCAGCAATTTCGAAGAAGAGGCTCTTTTTTCGAGACGATTGATTCTGCAATCGAAATCATCAATTGAAATATAATAAACGAACATTTCTAATTACAAAATGTAACACGTGCAGTCACTGAAGGTCGATTGCACCATCATCACTTAAAATTTAAACCTAGCTTAAACCTTAACTACAATTGTTGTCAACAATCGTTGTCCCATACAGGGTGTCTTGAATATTTCTTCACACTGTGCTCAAAATTTGATCCGATTTGAACGACCTGTTTCAATCGGTACGTCCCAACTTTAATCAATGATTATCTTAAGTGGTGTTTCGAATGTATTCAAATCATCGCACATAAAATATTCCGTCGAACTCTAAACAAATAAGTAGCAGGTTAGGAAAATAGGCATTTGCTTCCCTCTATGGCTTCCCTTGGCGAGTTTACAGACTCTTCTTTTCCTAAACCAGCTTCTGGAATTTGATGAGTGCCTGTGATGATGATCTTCGACAATAATGCCATCAATCGTTTTTCGAGATCTGTAAGTTCCTTTCGTTTCTTCGGTCCACCTCAGGTTTCCATAGCTTCTTCATTTAGCAATCTCGGCACAGATATTTTTGGACAGCTCTATGTAACTTTTATTCTCTGATTTCTGATTTTCAATTTTCTGGACTTGTTAAATAAACAAATGATCATATTACATAATCAATGATCAAAATTTTGACTTACATAAAAATCGTAGATGGCGTTACAAGTCAAATACTAACAAAATTGCTGCTGGACTGCTGGAACTTTTTGCTTTTGCGCAAAAAAAATCGCAAGACATGTGCCCCTTTTTTGTGAACATTATAAGATATGATTGTTTCCAATTAGATGGAAATTAACTGAATTGCGGCGAATTTTGTGAGATATGTTTTCTTAAAATCGATAAATTCTCGAAAAAATTCAAGGATCAAGCAAAACAGGACTTGTCCACGACTGGACGATTATGAAATTTGGCAAATACTGAAGAGCATCTTGTCCAACCTGCAGTCTTCCTGAATTTCTCTACATTAATACAAGCTAAAGAGACTGCAGAGGTACTTGCATGCCTTGTTGAGTGTCCTTTAAATATGCGAGTGTCAATTCCACTCTTGGATAACACATCCTTTATTCAATGACTCAAAGTTTGACTAGTCACGTGACTATGATATAAACAAAATAGATTGTCGTCTTAAACAAACAGTCTTTTGAAGGTAATCTGATAAGGCACTCGCCACACAAAGATTAATATTTTCCCGTATTAAGAGGAAGCTGAACGGACATTTCTGGTATAGGGATTTACGTGTTAAACGAGTGTAGTAATTATTATAGTTTATTTAAAGGTAATACCAATATTGACAGTAGTAATAATGGAATGAGTTAGGATGGCGGCGAAGTAGCGTTCGTTGTTGGGCGTCTAATGGCGGCTCCCGTGTTGTGTACGTGCCCGCTGTAGTACCGACGAGGACGGACGTGGCGCCCTCTATAGAGTACCAGCGGAGTACCCGCCAGATTCCTACAATCGGCCATCCTGAGTATGGGGCTGTCCTCAGACCCAACGTATTTAGGTACAATTAACTAGAAAAAAAAAACCATTTTATAAGTACTTGCACAGCATTTCATTCATATTTTTGTAATATGAACCCATCGGTCCCGTTTTCGACTTTTGTGACCCGTTGGTCTAACGATGATAACCAGTAGTCCGTTGACTAATGGTATCCATCCTTAATAATCATGTAAGCATGATGCCTTACATTGATTATTGATCTGAACCCGTTGGTTCATATTATGATAATAATCAATAGTCCGTTGACTAGAGATAATCATCCGTAATGATCATGTAAGCACATCCGTCGATGCCTTACATTGATTCGTGATTTGAACCCGTTGGTTCATATAAATCATATGAGCGCATCCGTCGACGCCTCATAGTGATTTTTACTTATGCTTACGTTTACTTTGAAGTCCATGGGCGCATTCTGTCAGCAGCCATAACTGTTCTGTGCTTTCGCCCATCCCGAAGGTCTTCCACCTCATAACGATCATTGCCCAAAACTTTGAGGATGACGTAAGGGCCCTTGAACTTCGGTCGTAACTTCCTACTCGTTCCCGTAGCCACCTCACTTGTGATGTGGAGAACAACAACGTCGCCTTTTTCGTACTTCTTTGCCTCTTTTCGCTTTTCGTTGAATTGTGCTTGTTGTTTGGCCTGTTCTGCTGTTATGCACTTGGAGATGTCATTACGCAACGTTTCAAGATCTATTTTTTCGATTTCGTCTTTCAAACTATTTACCAATTGCGAATCAGCTGGGTGTTTCATGTTACAACCTATGAGTGGAGTCGTACCAATTCCCTTATTATTATTAGTATTCAATGCAATTTGGACAGACTTGACATATTTGTCCCAATCGCGCACATCGTCCCCACCAGCAGATGCCGCCAATGATTGAACAATTGTTTTATTATAACGGTCACATTGCCCATTAGCGCGCGGTGTGGCGACTGCATTTAAAACGTGTTTAATACCGTACTCTTGACAAAAGATTTTAAATGCCTGAGAGGTAAATGCCGTTCCACGATCACTAATGATTCTACCCGGAACCCCAAAAAGATGAACCAAACTTAAAAGTATATTGATGGTGGGTCTCGACTTTGTACTTTTTGTGGGTTCGATGATGGTGAACTTTGTGAACGCGTCAACTATTACGAGGAGGTATTTATTACGACTCTTACTGGTTTCGAACGGGCCCACGTGATCTACATGGATAGTGTGGAAGGGCTGTGGAACCTTTTCGATCGAATACAATTTACCGGATTTCTTTGCGGGGTTATGCTTAAAGAAAGTGCATTTTAGGCAAGCTGAAACGTATTTTCTCACGAACCTAGACATTTTCGCGAACCAATAATTCTCTTGAATCATTTTCAACATCTTTTCAAACGCAAAATGACCAGCGTCATCGTGACACATCTTACAAATTTGCATCCGAGCGGCCCTAGGCACCACCCATGGCCGTTTACCACTTTCTAATTTACGATGCAACCTATTATGTTTTAACTCATAAAAATCGAAGTATTGTTTAGTTTCTTTACATTTCTTTTCATTAATTAGAATATTACGAATTCTATCAATCTGTTCGTCCTGTAATTGGGCCGCGACCTACCAATCTTCGTTTGCCGTTTCAACTTTCATGACCTCAACAGACGGAATCGGGTTTCTGCTCAAACTGTCAACATGAGCCATGCGAGATCCAGGACGATACTCGATGCTAAAATCAAAATCCTGAACCTCTAACCACCACCTACCCACTCTCGGAAATAAATCCCTTTTAGTGAAAGTCGTCCTCAGAGCGTTACAGTCGGTGATGACCGTGAATTTAATTCCCAATAAATAAGTTCGAAAATGCCGAAGTGCAAAAACGACTGCCATCGTTTCAAGCTCGTATGAGTGATACTGACGTTGATCAACCGTGGTTTGTTTTGAGAAGTACGCAACAACTTTCTGTTCACCATTCTCAACTTGAAAGAGAATGGCCCCTAATCCGATGGCACTCGCATCAGTGTGAAGCTTAGTCATTAATTTGGGATCAAAAATCCTCAAAACCGGTTCAGTGATCAGGATTGATTTAACTTTTTGGAAGGCGGCTTCTTGACATTCACCCCATTCCCACGCACAATCCCGTTTGGTCAACATGGTGATTGGGGCCACAATTGATCCAAAATCTTTTATGAATTTCCTGAAGTAGCTGGCCAATCCTAAAAATTGCCTGACCTGTCTTACAGTCGTGGGTGCGGGTAATTTGAGAATAGCGCCTGTTTTACCCTTGCCCGGTCGAACTCCATCCCCGCTGATTTCCCGCCCCAAATAATCCAACTTACTTTTAAAAAAGGAACATTTACTTATGTTTAACGTCAAGTTATGCTGACGGAGCTTTTCTAAAACAAGCCTTCTTCAAGGCTCCGTGAAGGAATAATAATGTCGTCAATATAAGGAAAGGCGACAGAATTATTCAGAGGGCCTAAAACTTCATTGATTAGACGCTGGAAAATAGCCGGTGCGTTGCAGAGCCCAAATGGCATCCGCAAAAATTCAAAATGGCCATCTGGTGTAACAAAGGCGGTCTTATTAATTGATTCCTCAGAGACGGGCACCTGATAAAATCCTGACGCCAAATCTAACGCAGTAAAGAACTTATTGCCCCCCAGTTTATCTATCTGTTCTTCTATTAATGGTAGCGGGTATCTATCTTTAATGGTTATGGCATTAAGGCGCCTATAATCGATGCACAATCGGTATCCGCTTGGTTTTTTAGGTACTAAAGTAATCGGACTAGCATATGCAGACTTGGACTCGCGAATTATTTCGTTATTCAGGAGATCAGAAATAATTTCTCGGACAACGGCCTTTTGACACTCGGCCAACCTGTATGGGGTACAATAAACCGGGACATCTGTGTTGGAGTTTATTACCAGCGATATTGTTTGAGTTTTACCCAAATTCAGGAGACTAGTCGAAATTCTATCGGAGTACTCAGTCAGCAACTCGATACATTTCAATTTTTCGCGCCCATTAATTTCGCCAAACTTTAGTTTATCAATCACCAAAGGTTTTGAAATCAGTTCGGTCGTATCAATGATGTTTACGGATTCTCGTTTGAGGGGCTGTAGGGGTTCTACCCACACCTTATCTTCGCGTTTGAAAAACAAAACATCTGGACAATTCAAGAAATCCCGCCCTATTATCACATCTTGTGTCATGTTATCGTCGGAAACAATTATGGATTTAATGCTAGCCGAAACCTTCATGACTTTCAAATTTATTCTTGCAGTTCCCAAAGATGGGGTCTTCTCCCCAGAAAAACTAATTAATTCACGCTTATCAGAATAGTCAGGTACCAACTTCAGTTTGTTTGCGACGAAAGATTTTACGAGCGTGCAGCTAGCACCCGTATCCAGAAGACCTTGAATTTTGTGATCGTTTATTACCACGGTTTTGAGAAATGGATTTGACACGAACTCCCTCCCAATTATCTCGACTTTATTATTTGTGGACGTAAATGGACACCGATCGGCGACATGACCTAATTTCTTGCATTTAGCACATTCAATTCGTGGTTTTCGGCAATCTCGAGCTAAATGCCCCGAAATTCCACAATTAAAGCAGGCCTGTTGAGTAGAGAATTTATTTTTTTGCGTAAACGGAGAAGACTCGTTAAATTTCGAACGTTTTGGAGGATTAGAATCGGCCCGACCTCCGAGATTCCGGGAACCATCAAAAACGGCAGGCATAGACCCCATCGCATTTAAACATGAATACAAGGCGTTTGCATCCGTGTAGCGGGCTGAACGGACCGTGCGAGCGATATTTTCATCATAAATACACCCAATTACAGCGTCGACAAGGCACTCATCAGGTATCGCTAAATTCAAAGCTCGTAATTTCGACAATTTCAGAAAACAATAATCACCCAATTTTTGACCAGGTTTCGTCGTATAATTCGCGGCGTCACGCAATAAATTTGCAAATGGAACAGACTTACGAAACTGGCTGGCCATCCGTAATTTCATTTCGGCCCATTGTGGATCGTACCGCTCTGTTCATCGTCATAAAACTGTCTAGCGTGGCCTCGAAGACGTCCTGATATTAGGCGAACCGTGTCCGGGTCACTCCAGAAGTAACGCCTGGCCAAAACGTCCACCCTGCTGATCCACTCGTCAATGGAGGCGTCGTCTTTCGAGGGATCGAAAATCGGAATGACTGCTTCATCATGGCTGCTCGTGGAAGGGCGATTCCGCAAATTCTCCAACTCTCCCTTCACCAGTTGCAACTCCATTTTGAGACGTCTTGCCTCGATATCTCGTCTCGAGCCGGGAGATGAACTCGAGCTCGAAGAACTCGAACTCGATGAGCTCGAACTAGAACTCGTCCTCTTCTTGCGTTTTTTCTTTCCGGCCGATTTCTTCTTGACCTTTTTCGCCGGCGCTTTGGGTTTTTCTTGTTTCGACTTCGACCGGCTTTTCGGCATGTTTTTCACGAAATTCACGATTGCACAATCAAGTGAACACTTTTGGGCTGTGGATTATAAATCCCACTCCTGAACTGTAATAATTATTATAGTTTATTTAAAGGTAATAGCAATATTGACAGTAGTAATAATGGAATGAGTTAGGATGGCGTTGTTGGGCGTCTAATGGCGGCTCCCGTGTTGTGTACGTGCCCGCTGTAGTACCGACGAGGACGGACGTGGCGCCCTCTATAGAGTACCAGCGGAGTACCCGCCAGATTCCTACACGAGTTCAAGTGTAACTCGACAGCCAATTAAGGAATTAAAATGAAATTTTGACAGTATTTTCCTTTCATTAAACTCTTTGAATCCGTTGGAGCGGATTTTTTAATTTCGACTTTAAAATGCCTTTTTAGGCGCTTTTTGTGAAAATAAAGATGAAACTTCGACTTTCGATAGCCGTAACATTTCACACAAAAAAAAATTAAAAATTCGGCTCAATGGAATCAAATTTTCATTATTTGGCTATCATTTGAGACCCTGTTTGAGAAATTTGGATCATTATTAACAGAGGTACAGCTGAACTAGAAATTTTGAACCGATTTTTTCGATGTGGAGTCTTTGTCCGGTCCGCACCTGATATGCCCTGAGGCAACTACCTTTTTCGCCAGGTAGTTGCCTCGGTCTCCCCGGGACGTTAATTACCTAGGACGGTCATTAAAAGTTAGTTAAAAGAAAGTTGCAAATTTTATTCCTTTAGAAACTGACTTCAGTTTATAGATAATTACAAATTTTCTGGAATTTCAGGCAAAGCAATTAGGAGATTCTATTGTCTGCAGATACTCGGAGTATTTTCATTTCGCCATTAGAAAGTTGGTGGCTACAACCCCATTTCGAAATATTTAATTTTTGTAAAGAGTCATTGGTCCGATACCTCATCTCACTCCTCCTAATTTCCTTACATAAAACTTCGGGAATAATGGAAAAATTTAATTTTTGCTTGCTCGTCCACGTTAACGCTTCTTGGTGCTTTTAGTGCAAACTATCAGTTTAGTTACGGAAAACGTGTATTTAGTAAAGTTAAAAGTAATCAGCGAAGTCAACATGGGCCATAAGAGACACTTCGGTAAGCTCTGTGATTCTCGGAAAAGTCTGTCAAAAAGTCGTCTTCGAAATATTCAGAAACTAACCAGCGAGGTTTCGGGTTTTAGGATTGTAAACGTTTCTTTTAACTGGTCCTCAAAATTTTGTTCATAGATCGAAAAGCTGTTCTTTTGAAAATCTGCGGGTATTAGGCGAAACGCAATATGGCTTGAAATCATGCTTTAATTTTAAATGCGATACTTGTAAAAACTCTCAAAACATTTGGACCGACGAGCAATCGAACGCGAAGAATAAAGTCTCTACGGAATTAGATTTGAACACTACGGCTGTGTCTTCTGTTTTGGCTAGTGGGGGTGGGAACAAAATACTGGCCGATGTCACACCGAACTTTTTTGAAGCAACAAGCGAAATTAGATACGGTTTGGGAAAAAATGGCGGTCTCGGAAATGAAAATAGCCGCGGAAATGGAGAAACAAAAAGCGACTGATAATAATGACATTGACGAGAATAATATACCTCTAGTGACGGTAATTGCAGATGGGTCATGGGCTCAAAGATCTTATAAATACGGAATGTCTTCACTCAACGGTGCCGCAGTATTAGTAGGTTTTTACACTAGAAAAGTTTTATACTTAGGCGTAATATATAAATTGTGGGGAAGAACAGAGTTCTAGTAGTATGGAGGCCGCGATAATTGCAGAGGGTTTCAAAAGTAGCGAAGAAATGTACGGAATTAGATATCATAGATTTATAGCTGACGGTGACAGTAGTGTATTCTCAAAAATTTTAGAAGAAAATCCGTATAAAAACCTAACTGTAATGAAAGTTGAATGCCGTAATCATCTTTCGAGAAATTTTTGCAGAAAATTTACCGAATTAGCAAGCAATACAAATTTTCCGTTACCGTCGCGTAAACTTCTAAAACTAAATTGTATGAGACTCCGGGGAGGTGTAAAAAAAGCCATCGCGTATCGTAAAAACCAAGACGTTCCGAAAGAGGAAAAAATTAATAATTTAAACTAGGATATTCTTAATTCATTCCATCATATTACGAGATCCCAAGAATGAGGGAGCATCTATTCTAAATAAACACACCACGCACTATCGATACCAACTCCCCTTTATTACTGGCCTCTCGGCCCGAGCTATTCTAGTTACATCATATCTCTCGAAAAATACCTTACGACATAATCACAAGAAATCAATCGTATACCTACATACAATGATAATGATAGTAATAATAATAATAATAACAACAATAATAATAATGATAATGATAGAAATAAGGCGTAACATCCTCCGATTCTGTTTTTGGTTGCCGTCCTCGGCATCGTCTCTGGGACCACCTAGCGGTTCTTCCTGGAACAAAAGATTACTAGACGTCACTTCTACAAGTTCAACTTATGAACGTGGTTGGCCCTCAGGCTTACTCCAGCCACCACTCAGGAAGCAACCCTATTATTCCTCTTTCACTCAGAACGCCAGCATATCACTCAAAACGCGAGCTTCTTGCTCAGATGCAACTCATGCATCTCAATTCCCTTCAAAGTAAATAATAAAAACCAAGGCTACGTCTCCAGCAAGTCGATCAACTCATCCGTACTATCGACATTACTATCGCTAGTACACTTACTCACAAGAAAAACGGGACACCTATCGAGCGGCCGAAAGTTGAACTACACAAATCGTACATCCCTGGACGAGGCTATATCTATGAATAATAATTATGAAGTTTGTCTTGAAGGATGTCAGTCGATTTATACTTGTCTAGGCACACTTACAGTATTGGCCAGAATTATAGCAACAGACTTAAAATTTACTTATTCACTTCTCCTGTGTCGTTTTTCTTTTAATTATCACGTTGTGGTATTGTCACAGAGTGCATTACGTATATTAGAATCTGAAATGAGGCTAGAATTTAAAGCAGAAGTCTACGTTCTTATTTTCACGGAGAAATTGTAATGAGCGGTCTCAATCGGGTTGGACAAAAATATAGCAACAACTTTTCTAATTAGATTTATTTCAGAAAATTATCGTGAATTTGGTCAATATTTGGTGAAATAACCCTTGATCACCTCGACACATCTTTTAGGCATGGAACGTATCAGTCACTCGATTAGTAGCTGATCAATTTCGCTCCAGGCTTCTTTCAAACTTTCGAACAGTTCGCCAACATTTCGGTAGGTCTTTGCCCGAATTTTCCTATCTACAATTTCCCACAGATTTTCTATAGGGTTGAGGTCTGGGGATTGAGATATGGCCACTTCATTACTCTATACAAAAAAGTTAGGAAGATTTTTCACCACGGCCCCCCCTAGATGACCCGCCCCTGGTGGAAATTTTGAATTCTTTCCTAGTCCATTTTGTTGAGCATAAAAAGGTTAATAATTGTACCAAATATGATTTCCTAATTTTGAGCAGTTTTGGAGATATTTAACATAAACCATCATAGGGGGCCTACCTTTCAGGGGCTATATCTCCCTTAGGAAGCGATTCTCGACATACGTTCATTAGAACTTTTTTCCATCATTTTTATAGAGGAATCATCGGGCAAATTATTGCAGGCTAATTTCTGGACACCGTATACGTAATGGACTTTGTAACAATACCACAACGTTATAATGAAAAGAGGAACGACACAGGAGAAGTCAGTAGGTAAATCTTAAGTCTGTTGCTATAATTCTGGCCAATACCGTATATCGTACCGGCGGATATCTAGCCTCGTCCCGGGGTGTACTTTTCGTGTAGGTCGAGTGGCGAGTGCCCCCAGAGGTGTCCCGTTTTTCTTGTGAGTAAGTGTACTACCGTCTACTACCACTCCGCTTTGACACGGCCGGAGCGCATCCACCGGAACTACCGTAGCGAACCTTTTGTAGCCCTTCATCCCTTTGAGAGCCACAATCTCGTACCGGTCGTTCCCCAATACTTTATTAATTTTGTACGGACCACCGTATTTGAGGCCTGTCTTTCGTGCTACCTCCTTGTCGCCAGTACCAGCCCTCTCCCAAAGGACTAGGTCGTCTTCATGGTATATCCTTGCGTCCTTTCGTTTGCTGTTGAAGCGCTCGCTCATAGCTTTGAACTGTTTCTCCAATGTGGACTCGACCTTCCGCTGCACCAAGGTGTTGTCCTCCTCGACCGCATCTTCTGGGGCAAGCTCGGCATGACGGTTCCCTTCTAAACCAAACATTAATTTATGAGGGGTGAATCCGGTACTCTCATTAACAGAATTATTCATCCCCCAAATGGCATCCGGTAGTACTTTTTGCCATTCTTTTTCGTCGTTGATACTACAATTTATTGTGTTTAATAACGTACGGTTGTATCGTTCCACCTGTCCGTTCGATCTGGGAGACGCCACTGCATTTAGAATGTGTTTCACCTGATATTGTATTAAAAAGTCCTTAAAACTTTTAGACGTGAAAGCAGTCCCACGATCTGATATCATGCGAGTCGGTGTACCAAATAAACTGAAAACATCTCTCAGGTAATCGATGACCTCTGAACTGCGTGTCGTCTTTGTTGCTTTGGCAAACACAAATTTAGAATATGCGTCCACAATCAACAATATGTAGGAACTACCCTTATCACTTTTGGCGAATGGCCCCAAGTAATCGATATGCCAGGTGTGTACAGGTTTATTCGGTTTGGGAATCGGAAACAAGTAACCTTCTCTCCTTCCATACTGCCTCCTTCGATACGCGCAGTTTAAACAAGAGTGGACGTACTTTTTTATGAATCTAGTCATACCTGTAAACCAAAATTTGCATTTAATCAGACTCGCAACGTTTTAAGCCCAAGTGCCCGGCTTCATCGTGATATTTTCTGAGAATATTGAACCTAGCAGCTTTTGGTATTACAAGTTTCAATGCGTTATCCGCAGTTTTCCTGTAAAGTCGATCGTTTTTAATTTCATAATTTGTGGCAATGTCGCGATCAACAGTATTCGATACTAGTTTTTGCCATATCAAACGTAATGATTCATCCTGCATTTGAATCCCTCGTACGCAATCTAGTACATCAATGGTTGATATCGGGATGGCATTCCGACTTAAACTATCAACATGTTTCATTTTCGATCCCGGCCTAGATTCGATACTGAAATTAAATTCCTGTATTGCCAACCACCACCTGGCTACACGAGGTATAAGGTCTCGCTTAAGGAAAGTGCTGCGTACCGCCGTACAATCCGTTATGATTTTGAACTCGATCCCGAAAAGATAGGGCCTAAATCGCATAATGGACTCAACCACGGCCAGCGTTTCCAGTTCATAGGAATGATAAAACGATTCATCTCTACTTGTAGCTCTACTAAAGTACGCGACGGGCTTGAGATTCTCGCCTTCGTATTGTAACAGTATGCCACCCAAACCTTTACCACTTGCGTCCGTGTGTAATTCTGTACGAGCCTCTGGATTGTAAATCGCCAAAAGTGGACGCGAGCAAAGTATTCTTTTAATGGTATCGAACGATTCTCGTTGCTCCGGGCCCCAGTCCCACTGTTCATCTTTTCGTAAAAGTCGAGGTAATGGGCTCGCAATTGTAGCGTAGTTCCTAACGAATTTTCGAAAATAAGAACTTAACCCTAAGAATTGTCTCAATTGATGCAGATTAATCGGCGGCGCGAACTCTAGAACTGCTTTGATTTTTCCCTCGCCCGGTTTCAGTCCACCCGCTGAAATTTCATAGCCTAGATAACTGGTTGAATTTTCGAAAAACGAGCACTTGTCAAGATTGAGCCGTAGGTTTGGTTTCCGGAAAAGGTCTAGCACCGTCTCCAATTTGCAAAGCCCCTCCGCCATAGACGACGAGGGTATTACGATATCATCCAAATAAACAATCACGTCTTTATACCGTAGGGCACCGATAACCTGATTTATCATCCTCTGAAACGTTGCCGGAGCATTAGCCAGACCAAATGGCATACGAAGAAATTCATATTGTCCCTCAGGTGTTACAAAGGCGGTTTTTATGAATCGGATCTTCAGCTACCGGAACCTGATAGTATCCCTGGGCCATGTCTAAAGTGCAAAAGTACTGTTTTTCTTGCAATTTTCCTATCTGATCCTCGATATTTGGGTAACGGTCCTTGACAGTGATGTCATTAAGTCTACGGAAATCTACGCACAGTCTATAATCACCGGTCTTTTTCTTTACGAGTAGTATTGGGCTGGCAAAATTTGAATTATGATGCCCCCTTTTAGAAGATCCTGTATGTTCAATTGGGAAATTGACCAGATTTTGTAGATTTAAAAGATCTATGTTGAAATAATTTATTGTTTAGAATAAGTTGGGTAAAAATGTAACGCGTGCAAGTTCATGAACCCGGGCTGGGTAATTGTTATAATTTCGAAACAGAATTTAAAAAGTAATCGTTTAATATGGGGACGGCTTTGAGACTGCGGGCTGAGGGTCTATGGAATGACAGAAACCACGATGACGGTCACACTCGCATCCTGAATGAGGCGCTCATGAGAGTACCTATTCTGGGGGCGAGGTCTGATCGCATCCCGGTGAAATACAACTTCACAAGGCGTTATGGCATTGAAATAAACTGTTGCGAAGAAAAAGCATCGGACGTGAACATCTTCACGGACGGTTCCAAAAACAGTCGAGGCACGGGCTCGGGTATCTTCTCCGAAGATCCAGACCTGCGAGACAGTTTAGCTCTTGGATGCTACTCCAGCGTGTTCCAAGCGGAACTGACGGGGGTGACTCAAGGGGCCAAAAGAGCCACTGAACTTGGAATCAGGGGCAAGTCTGTACGCATCATGACAGATAGTAGAGCGGTATTGCTAGCTCTGAGAGGGTCCAGGATCAACTCGGGGCTGGTCTGGGAATGCCACCTATCTCTGCAAAGACTGGCGGCAGAAAATGTCGTAGACCTTGCATGGGTGAAAGGACATACAGGAATACAGGGCAATGAAGAGGCAGATGAGCTGGCGCGCGAAGGCTCCGACCGACACCTGATCGGGCCGGAGCCGGCGCTACCGGTAGCCCTTTCTACTCTGAATACTCTGATTAAAGAAGACACCCGGACCAGACACTCTGCGCGCTGGGAATCGACTGAAGGCTACAGACAGGGGAAGGCCGCCATCAAGGCACCATCCCTCAAAAGAGCCAAATTTTGCCTACGACAAACCAGAGACAATCTCCGGAAACTCGTAGGGATATGGACCGGGCACGGCCGACTGAACAAACATCTCTACACGCTGGGCGTCGTAACCGATCCCACTTGTCGAGGGTGCTTAGAAGAGGACGAGACAGCGGAGCATGTGCTATGTCACTGCCCCGCGCTTGCGTCGACCCGAGGATCCATACTAGGGGACTTCTGGCCAAGTATGGCCGACATTAGCAACACCGCACCCGGTGCGGTCCTCGAGTTTATCAACTCTGTTGGTTGGCTTGAGGACTAGCGGCGGGCGGCAGGGAGTTGCGCCGGAGGGGTGGCACAATGGGCCCAAGTAAGAGGCCTAAGTGCTAGAGTGGCGCAAGCCACTCACCCTCCAAATCCTAATCCAGAATCCAGAATCCAGATGGGACATCGCACCTGATTGCACCACAGAAGGAAAACTGCAGATCCAGTGGTCAGCGACCGCGTCGTCCAGAAACCACCAATCGGCAAATCAACCTACATTTTGTTTCTTACGAATTAGTTGTATTGGGTGTCAATTTGTTTTAGAGTCACCGATTTTATTATTAGTTATTAAGTTTATATGTATTTTGAGACTGGATATACAAGTTTAGTATTGCATTGAACTCCGTCGTGTAATTACTCAAATCTCTCCCTGGACACTTAAACATGGTCCTTCGAGTCAACTTTGAACTAAATAAGCAATAAGTGGAAAAGTTCACAAGTTAAAAAAAAATGTACCGAGAAAATTCCAAGGAATGTTCGGGCATTAAAAATAATAAAACCGGTTAAAGTAAAAAAAAATATAGTTCTGTGCGTGTCGCGGAATAGATTTCGTCGGAAATCGAAAACTTTCGGTTAGTGGTGAGTCGAGTGAGTGTTCCATATCTCGTCGGTCGCCATGGAAGCCATCAATGAAGTCAGCAGTGCCCAAGAAAAAGTGGGCCAGGACATCAAGAGAATCCTAAATAACATGAAAAAAGATTCTGCATCAAGAAAGACAGAACAATATTTTCATGAAAAAGGCGCTTTACTGAAGTCTCTTTGGGAGGAAGCCAAGAAGAATAATGAAGAATTGAGTCAGCTCAGAGACGAAACAACTGAGCAAGCGAGTTACTTCAAGGTAAATTATTTTGAACAAATGACAGCGATGTACAATGATACAGCGACATATATTAACGCCCAGAAAGCGCTGCTGTTTGGGAGAGTAGAACAGGTGATGACATCTGAATCGGGTGCCGGAGGTTCGGCCGGGAAGGAAGAGGAGTCACGTCAGATACGAGAGCAAGAAGTCCGGATCCAGGAACTTCAAAGCACAATGGATCAAGCGGAAGGAGAGCTTGAAGAAGAAAAATCAAAGGCAAAGTATCAGTGGTGGATAAAGGACATCGAAAAGCAATGGGAAAGTATCTCTCAATTAAACATAGCTATTAGAACGATGGAAACAAAGTTCCAACACGAGTATTTTGCTGAAAGAAAATTTGAGAATGCGCGCAGCAGATATGCCGAAGTATCTGAGGCGTTGAATGAAAGAATTCAAAACGAATCTGCACGGTCCACTAACGTGAAGCTGCCAGAAATAAAAGTACCGATATTCGATGGGAAATATGAAGACTGGACAACGTTCCAGGATATTTTCGGAAAGGTGATACACAAAAATGCAAACATTTCCAAAACCGAAAAGATGCAGTATCTCAAAACTTATGTGAAAGGGGAGGCAAGCAAAACAATTAGCCATTTCCAAATAAATGAGGTCAATTATGACTCAGCATGGAAAGAGTTAACGAGTATGTACGACAACAAGCGGTTGATTCTGGGCAAGTTAGTTGGAAAAATCATGGAGTTGTCAAGCTTCAACATCGAATCTGGTGAGAAGCTAAGGCAAGTCTACAACACCGTAAGAGAATGTATGGAAGCAATTAAGATGATGGGAGTTGACGTTGCGTCATGGGATCCGATGGTCATCTATATCATATCGAAGAGATGGGATGCAAGAACCAATGAGTTGTATGAAGCATCCATCAAGAACCCGTTGGATATCCAGAGTCTGCAGGACATGCTGACGTTCATCCGCACCAGGTTCCAAGCTTTGGAGTCCGGAGGGGAAAGGAGAACTGAGGAGAAGAATCCGCCAAAATGGTCTCCGTATGCTGCTCCTGCCAGAGAAGGTAAGCGAGCAGTCAATTGTTGTTATTGTAAACAGTCACATCACGTTATCTATCTGTGCACTAAATTTAAAGCGTTGGCAGTCACGGATAGGATAAAATTTGTAAAAGACAATAAGTTATGTTTCACGTGTATGCGACACGAGTCCACGGTAACCTGTAGGTCGAATCACGTGTGCCGTATTTGTAATCGTATTCATAATTCGCTATTGCATCGGGATGATTTCGAGAAGAGGTCTGCGACGAAAAACCAGGAGGAGAAAGTTGCTGACAAAAAGAAAGGAGTGATGAGTCATGTTATTCAAAGTAATACAACGGAATTGTTAAAAACTGCGATGATCAAAATTCGGAATGCAGGGGAAGGAACCGAGTATTTTCGGGCGCTGATTGATTCCGGGTCGCAAGCGTCATTCATTACAGAAGAGGCAGCGTCGCAGCTGAATCTTCCGAGGGAGAAGATTGTCATGGAAATTAGCGGCATCGGGTCGGATGAAACAACGGCGAAGTCGACAAGTAAAATACGCGTCGTATGCAAACCGAGGTATTCCAGCAATTATGCGCTCGCAACCGAACTGATGATTTTGCCGAAAGTAACTAAGTCGCTTCCGGAAGAAACAGTTGAGGCCAACCTCGAGCAATGGAACAATTGTATCCTAGCAGACCCCACGTTTTATAAGACGGGGCCCATAGACGTCTTGTTAGGAGCGGCGGATTATCGGGAGATAATTCTGCAGGGCATCCGCAAAACTGACGACGGGCTGTTAGGGCAAAACACTGAGTTCGGATGGATTATACAGGGAAGCAGGTCATCCGGGGTAGCAAGACCGATTGAGGTGATCAGTATGATCACTAGAGCCGAAGAAGTTGAATTGTCTCAGTTTTGGGAAATGGAGGAGTTGAATGAGCCCGTGACGTTCAGCAATGAAGAAAAATATTGCGAGGAGTTTTTTGAGCGGACGACAAAAAGAGGAAGTGATGGAGCGTACGAAGTGCGAATTCCGTTCACAGAAGATAAACAACTCGGTGAGTCAAGGTCACGAGCACTCGCAAGGTTGCTACAAGTTGAAAAGCGCTTAGAGAGAGAAAAAAATCTAAGTGACGGCTATGCGAAATTCATGAAAGAATACTTGGATCTGGGACACATGGTTCCGGTACCGAAGTCGGAAGAAAAGAAGGGGCGTTATTACATACCCCATCATGCGGTAGTCAGGGAGGACAGCACAACCACGAAAATCAGGGTGGTATATGATGCGTCTTGTCGAACTACAAATGGAGTTGGTCTGAACGAGAAGATGTTGGTCGGGCCACGGTTACAATAGGAATTGGTAGACATCTTACTCAGATGGAGGACTCATAAGATAGTGTTGTTGGCTGACATTGAGAAAATGTACAGACAGATAAGAATTCATGAAGATGATCAAGAGTATCATAGAATTCTGTACAGATTTGATCGCGGCAACCCTATTCAGGAATTTAAATTAACAACGGTGACGTATGGGACGGCGGCAGCACCATATCTTGCAGTAAAAACGATTCAGCAATTGGCAAGAGATGAGCAAGGCAGATTTCCTGAAGCGGCGAAAGTGGCGATGAACGATTTTTATGTCGACGATTTGTTGAGCGGTGCGGACTCAGCAGAGGAAGCCATAAAAGTTCAAGGTCAACTGATACAGATGTTTAGAGCGGGCGGATGTACGCTGAGAAAATGGTCCAGCAATTCGAGAGAGGTCATTGAAGGGTTGTCTCCGGAGTTACGAGATGACGCGACTAAAGAGTTGAATGGAAGAGAAGTGAAGAAGTCGTTAGGGATGAATTGGGCGCCTCAAGATGATACCATTCGGTTCAAAGTCCAGATATTAGACAATCCACCTAATACGAAGAGGACGATCTTAGCCGAAGTGGCTAAGTTATTCGATCCACTAGGGTGGTTAGCTCCAGTGGTGATCAGGGCGAAGCTGTTCATTCAGGCATTGTGGATTAAAGACGTGAAATGGGACGAGCCAATCTCAGACGACATTCAAAAAAGCTGGAATGAGTTCTACAGACAGCTGGCGGATCTCGAAAAAATTGCGATCAGGAGATGGACTAACCAAAATGAAAAGTCAGAAATCGAGTTACACGGATTCTGTGATGCCTCGGAGAAGGCTTTTGGCGCAGTAGTGTACGTGAAGGTGATTGCGGACGGTCAAATCACGATGATGACAGCCAAATCAAAGGTCGCTCCGATCAAAACAAAAAAAAATTCCGTCAATGTCGGCAGTAGCATTCGTATTGTTTAAATGAAGATGGTGCGAGAGACTTGAGTGATGCTGCTAAGGCCATCTTCAAGTTTGACTTTTTCAAGTACCCTTAAGATTATTGAAAAAGGAGGGAAAGCGTTAAACAACAAGTTTTGTCAGCATTAAGTGAATGAGTCAACCGAAACACAATCCGGGTATTGCGTACATTTCTTGTTAAACCTTAGTAGTGAATATATGGGCGTTCTAGTTCCACCTTCCACCTTCTCTTATCTCGTTGTCGGTCTCTCTCGTTCTCATGCGTAATGAGAGAGAGTGTGGCCAATGGCTAGTGGTATCTGTGTGTCGCGTAGTCGGTACGTGTTGAGAGGGTTTCCTACGCCCATGGCGGTACCTGATAGACGCCGGGTACCCGATAAGGCCGCCGCGCCGCCCCCGCTTCGGTATTGAGATAAAATAAACATCAATTTATTAATATAAACTGATATATTTCATTATTTGAATGGAGATTTAAATAATCGGGGACCATTTTCGGGTGTCGAATATGGGTAAAATACTATTTTTATAATATATCTGGGTGTCTGGTAGTACATACACATGGTTCTTCGTCTCTTAAGTTTTAATTAGTTCGAATACTTTGTTCCATTCGTAAGGTGTCAGATTATCTAATATGCATTCTTTTATTACTACTAATAATATTTACATCTCATTTAAAACGGTACGTGACTTCAGTGTTGCCAACTGGTGGGAAATTTACCCATTTTATGGCAAATTTTGAGTCGATGTTATAAATCAGGAGAAGTCTTCAGTTAGTAAATATTTTGGAAATTTTCAGTAAATCGGACACCTTTACAAAATCACAAGAACTTTTAATAATTGGAAAATCATTGGATTTGATAGTAAATACTCTAATTTCTTAGTAAGACATCGAAAAACTCTAAGTATACAGTATGTCCACGGATGGTATTACAAATTTTATTTGAGAATATAATTTTCATTTGAAAAATAATACAAGTACGAGTAAGTGAAACCCTGGTGCGAAGCTTTGGGGTGGGAGGTGCTTATGCTAACTTTCATTTGGTTCAAAATCAGACTTGAACATGAACAGTACTCTACTCACTTATAACTGTGGAGGTGTAGAATGCGAGGGGATTGAAACTTGAGATTTTCCAATAAAGTATTGAAAACGTTGCTGTCTGCATATTATCGCTCATTTACCGTCTCAAACGGTGAGAATTGCAGATGCAGAAATCTCAACTACAACACTCGAAGTAAATTGAAATTATTCGCGACTTCCACACTTACACGGGAAGATTAGAAAATTGGGAGCTTTATTGGGATGCTTCAAATGAAAGGGTAGTTATAGTCACCACTGCCCTCCCTACGTGCATTTGTAATAGAGCAGAAATTTTTTTCACCGATATTTGGAATTAAAACCGATTAAAACCTAATTTTGAAAAATAATACAAGTACGAGTAAGTGAAACCCTGGTGCGAAGCTTTGGGGTGGAAGGTGCTTATGCTAACTTTTATTTGGTTCAAAATCAGACTTGAACTTGAACAGTACTCTACTCACTTATAACTGTGGAGGTGTAGAATGCGAGGGGATTGAAACTTGAGATTTTCCAATAAAGTATTGAAAACGTTGCTGTCTGCATATTATCGCTCATTTACCGTCTCAAACGGTGAGAATTGCAGATGCAGAAATCTCAACTACAACACTCGAAGTAAATTGAAATTATTCGCGACTTCCACACTTACACGGGAAGATTAGAAAATTGGGAGCTTTATTGGGATGCTTCAAATGAAAGGGTAGTTATAGTCACCACTGCCCTCCCTACGTGCATTTGTAATAGAGCAGAAATTTTTTTCACCGATATTTGGAATTAAAACCGATTAAAACCTAATTTTGAAAAATAATACAAGTACGAGTAAGTGAAACCCTGGTGCGAAGCTTTGGGGTGGGAGGTGCTTATGCTAACTTTCATTTGGTTCAAAATCAGACTTGAACTTGAACAGTACTCTACTCACTCATAACTGTGGAGGTGTAGAATGCGAGGGGATTGAAACTTGAGATTTTCCAATAAAGTATTGAAAACGTTGCTGTCTGCATATTATCGCTCATTTACCGTCTCAAACGGTGAGAATTGCAGATGCAGAAATCTCAACTACAACACTCGAAGTAAATTGAAATTATTCGCGACTTCCACACTTACACGGGAAGATTAGAAAATTGGGAGCTTTATTGGGATGCTTCAAATGAAAGGGTAGTTATAGTCACCACTGCCCTCCCTACGTGCATTTGTAATAGAGCAGAATTTTTTTTCACCGATATTTGGAATTAAAACCGATTAAAACCTAATTTTGAAAAATAATACAAGTATGAGTAAGTGAAACCCTGGTGCGAAGCTTTGGGGTGGGAGGTGCTTATGCTAATTTTCATTTGGTTCAAAATCGTTAACTAATGGTTTGATTGATCTCAAATCGTTGGTCTTTTGGAAATAACAGTAACTTTCTGTATCGTATATAGTCTATTCAAGATAATCTGAACATCACGTGACCTAAGTTGCTTAGAAAAATTTAAATGAAGAACATTGATAACCATTGACTAATGACAGGTATTTGTCAGGTACTTTGGGGTCACGTGATGTTCAGTTTATCTTGAATAGACTATAGTCATGTATCGTTATGGTATTGTCATGTATTGACGGGTTATTGTACAGACATTTGTGCAAGAAACCAGTGAACGGTTTCTCGGTATATATATTGAAATAATTAGATGTTTTAGTAATAAAAATAATGAAAGAATGTATATTTTATAAACTGCCACCGTATGAATAGAACAAAATATTCTAACTTATCTAAATCTCAAGAGACGAAGAACGATGTAATACTGCTTTGGCACCAGAAAATGGTGAGCCTTCATTCACAAATGAGATGTATTAGTAGTAATAAAAGAATGTATATTATTGAATAAACTGCCACCTTATGAGTGGAACAAAGTATTCGAACTTATCAGATTTATCCTTTATGGGGAAACCATTTCTTCAGTAAATACTTACCATACACGAGGTCTATTTTAAAATACCGATAACGACAACAAGTATTTTTATCCATTTTATGCTGCAGTGTTTTTAGTTTCATGAAAAACTCAGAAAAGTGTATGAAATATGCACGAAAGATGCAGTTCCCTCCAAAAAATGCCTATGCATTTTGCAAAAATACTCGAAATATGCAAAATATTGTGATGCTTACTGCTAGTACCATCTACATTTATGACGCCTTACCTGTTTATTTACTCATTTATGCTATAACTGGATCTCGGACGCCACTTTGTTTTTAGAGGGAAAACAAAGAAACCTAATGCCTATCGGGTGAAGCTCTGAAGCCGTGAAATTCCAGGGATTTTGCAACAGTTATGGTTTTAATGTGATTTATTCAAATTGTCCTAACAGTACAGGGCTAAAAATAAGAGAACGTGGACGGTAAGGCAACTTTAAAATATGAAACGAAATCCTAACCTAACTTATTGACAATGAAACAATTATTTACAATGGAACAATCAAGAACTAGCTAGCTATCGCGTTTTGACGGTCTGCATCAGGAAAGTCCGTCCAAGATGGGAGACGGGGTCGTTCATTCGGAATTTGATTTCAAACCGGGACTCGATCCGGATCCAAAATGGTGGTTGACGCGGTCGGTACGCGTCGATGGTTTAGCAACTGAAACGAATTTGGGGGAACAAGATACCGGAGGTTATGTTTACTGTCCCGTGTCAGTGTACGCGGCGTTCGGTTAAAATTGTGTATTTGGAAATTGAAACGGCCTTATGGGCGTGAAACTACGACTAAATTACTTCAAAACGCGGTGTAGCGTGAACTAACCTCAACTGACGGGTAATTAGATAAATTACCGGGGAAAAATCACAGCAGCCCGTGATTTTCAAAAATGTAACCTAAAAACGATAATTTGAATTTTGAATGCAAAAATGAAACTAATTTCGCGGTCCCAAAATACGGGAATAACGACCTAACTCCTAAGGTGGAGAGAGACTCCGTCTAATTCAGGGGAAACTTGGCAGAAAACCAAGAAAACCAGCAGAAAACCGGCGGAGAAATACTCCTAAGGGAAAAACCCCTCAAAACTTACCGAGGGTAAGCAGGTGGTGGAGAAAGTCGGGCAGAACTAGTAGTCGAGAGACGAGCACAGTCTGTTTTCGGGAATCAAGTCGGAAAAACCGATGCCGGCGGCAAATTTCAAGCGGCCTTATATTTTAGGATGAATAGCGCATGCGCGCGAGTTATAACTTGTGGCGCCATCTAGCGGATTTCCTATTTTGAGTTGGCAACACTGGAGCGTGTATCTGGCAGCGTTGGTTCGCATCTCGGCTAAACGTCATTGTCCAACTGAGAATGTGGGGTTATGTTTGCTCTTCTTCTCTCGGGTTTTTGGGTGTTTTGAGTGTTTTAAGCTGTCTCTGGCGTTGAATTAATCTTTGATGGGTTATGCGTGAGTTAATTGGTGTTAATTTATTGTTTTAATACGATTTGTTTTAGGAAAAACAATGTTTGTGACCGAACTATGCTTCGGTACTCCCAACAAACATTCTCACGAATTTTCAACTCGTCACATATCTCCCTCCCTCGGGAAAAAGGTGAAGCTTACACTCAATTGAAATTTAAAATGGGTTTATTGTTAGCAAGAAAAGCAAAAGCAAAATTTTAATGTACAAGCGTGCATTGGGTTAAGTTTTACGGATGCATGCAACAGTTAAACAAATAAACAAAAATGACGTTTCTTCGTCAGTAACATGGTCAGTAACGTTGGGTTGTGAGTAACTATGGCTAATTTCTACGGGTTATGCTAACTATGTTCATGCCTACAACTACTTAATATTATGATTAAATATGTGACAAAAAGAAGAAGGTTCTTAACATCTACGGGTCTTAAAAATAAATATTCCTAGGTATTTTTACGTAGCCCGGGGTACCATTCTCCCGTATGGCCACGATTTTTACCGCCCCCTTGCTACCGGGAGGGCGCAAAGCTTGCAGCTGTTCCGGGGTGAGAGATGCTACTATGGGCAGTGGTTTGTCGTACCCCGGGACTACTTTGTATTTCACCATAAAGTTTTTTGGAATGGTTCTTTCGGTGGTGGAAGTGGCAGGTTTAGGGAGGTGTGGCTGGGTTAGTGGGGTGATGGACGGCATGATGATAGGATCGGGGGCCTGGGTTCTCACATGCTCAAACTTGAGATTGTCTTTGGGCATGCGGGGGTGGACAAGGGGGGGGGGGGGGTTTGAGGAAGGGGACTGATTATCCGTATCTTCGGGATGCGGGGCAGGGAGGAGGTTTTCTTTGGGGTCCGTATCTTTTTGACCTGCCTTTTTAAAATAGATTTGACCATCTTTGTGTGGCGCGCCTGGGGGTTCTTCTTTTTTGGGGGGGATGGGGTGTCAAAAATTGAAGGGTTGCATTTTCGGGTGGTTTTCGGGGTGTTGAATGACTTCGCGGGAGAAGAAAAGGTAATCCGCCGCACCACTTTTGAGGGGACAGCTGGGCGGTTTTGCGGAGGTGGGGTCTGAATAGGACTGGGAGTAAGGGGGGTGCCAAAACAACGGTATAGCAGCTCCTTCTGCTTTTTGGACCTTGGGGAATCCTCTGGGACCACAGGAACTCTTCTGGGCGGGTCAAAGAGAGGAGACTCCATGGATTCTAACGAGGAAGTGGAAAGGTCCAAAAGTTCCGGCATATCTTTATGGCTGTCCATTTTGTTTTCGAAATCTATAACAAAGAACCTTCACCGTGAGCGTCCCTTCACCGCAAATTTTAACCCTTTTTGATCTAACCCAGCAATAAAGAACAATGGGGGGGGGGGGGGAAACAAAGGGGGGGGGGGGGCAACAAGAGAGTTTAATGGAAAGGTTTCATATCCTTCACATGAACCTTAAGTATCTTGTTCTGAAATTCGTTAGTTAATTCGTAAGTATTATTACCGATCACGCGCGTCACCGTATGTGGACCCGAATATTTTGGGGCTAGTTTCGCAGCAAAACCCTCTATTCCGCGCGATAACTGATATTCCCTTTTTAAAACGAGGTCTCCAATCTTGAACGAGACATTCCTGCGCTTTCGGTTAAAATATCTTTGTTGTGCCTGATGGGCTCGTGTCAAATTTCGTCTTGCTGTCTTATAAATTTCGGTCATAATTTCAAGTGCTTTTACTCGTTCGTTTACAGATTCCGGACATGATTCGTTAATTTGTTGGATTACTCTACACTCGTTCCAAACTGATTTTGGGGCAATTAATTCTCGGCCGTAATTCAAAAATGCGGGAGTGAATTGCGTCACTTCGCTTTTCGCGGTATTCAAGGCGAACATTAATTCATCAAGATGTTCGTCCCATTTGCGGTGATTTTCATCCGAATATTGTGCGATCATGGTTTTTAGTGTCCGATTTACGCGTTCAACCGGATTACATTGTGGACTGTATGGCGGAATTTGTTGATGTTGAATCCCGAAGGTCGTTAAGAAATTTTTAAAATCATTGCTTTCGAATTGCGTACCGTTGTCTGTTATTATTGCTTTCGGACATCCGTTTCGCGAAATGAGTTTCTGGCGTATAGCCTGAATTATCGGCGAAGCCGTAGCTTTCCGGAGGGGTTGACATTCTGTCCATTTCGTGAATTTATCCTGCATAACTAAAAGATACCGATTCTGGCGGACTGACCTAGGGAGAGGTCCCATGATATCGACGCTGACCGTATGCCATGGTCCGTAGATCGCGAGGTTGCCCATTTGGCCGGCTGATTTTTGTTGCAATGTTTTAAACTTTTGACACTGAGTACATTTTTGAACATATTTGCGAATTTCGGTTATCATTCGTGGCCAATGGTAAAACTGACACGTTCGCGAAATTGTTTTTGCTATGCCTAAATGTCCCGCGTGCGGATCGTCGTGATTTTCGCGTAAAATTCGGTTTCGTTCGTCGTCTTTTATGCAAATCTTCCAGGGATTCCCTAACTCTCCTTTCAAATAATGGTGACAGTCAAAACGTCGGTATAATCTTCCGTTAACTATAGAATAGTCGTCGTACTTCTCCGGGTTGTCGCCCACTAATTTCATCTGACGATCATACCAATCGGTCTTATCGCGTATCACAAATATCTCCTCTGAGTTTCCTGCGTTACTTAGAGGGTCTCTCGACAGCGTGTCGGCTAAAAAGTTAGTTTTCCCTTTCCGATAAAGGATTTCAAAGTCGTATCCTTGTAATGTTATCGCCCATCGCGCGAGCCTACCCGCCGGATTTTTGATTGTTTGGAGCCACCGTAATGAGTGATGGTCGGTTAGTACTTTAAAATGGTACCCTTCCAAGTACTGTCTCATTTTGTCTATTCCCCAAACGATCGCGAGGCATTCTTTTTCCGTAACTGAGTAATTTTTCTCGGCTGATGTTATTGTGCGACTGGCGTATGCAATTACGTGTTCTTCGTCGTTAATGGTTTGTGTTAAGGCGGCCCCGAGACCGTATTCAGATGCGTCAGTTTGTAACACGAAAGGAAAATCGTAATTTGGGCAACTTAACACTGGTGATTCTGTTAGTTTACGTTTAAGGATTTGAAATGCTTTCTCCTGTTCGGGAGTCCACACGAATTTAACATTCTTCTTCAAAAGTGAATTTAAAGGTCCTGCAATTTCTGGAAATTTTGGAATGAAACGACGGTACCATGAAGCTGCGCCAAGGAAACTGCGTAATTGCCGAATGGTTTTTGGAGATGGTATTTTTCGTATCGCGTCAACTTTTCCGGGGTCGGTTTCGATTCCAGACTCACTGATGGTGTGTCCAAGGTACTGAATTTTGGTCTGACAAAATGAACATTTTTCGAGATTGATCTGTAAGTTCGCGTCTCTGAGGCGTCTGAATACTTCGCGACAATTATCTAAATCCTCGTCTAACGTTTTACCTAATATGATTATGTCGTCGATGTATGCGAAAGCTTTTGGTTCCATTTCTGGTCCTAGTACGGTGTCTAAAAGGCGTTGAAAAGTGGCCCCGGCCGAATGAAGTCCGAAGGGCATGACTTTAAATTGAAAAAGTCCTTTCCCACGTACGGTAAACGCCGTTATGGGTTTGCTTTCTTCTGACAAGGGTACTTGCCAGTAACCGGATTTTAAATCAAGGGTAGTAAAATAGCGCGAGTCTCTGAGTTTTTCAAGTAGCGCGTTGATGTATGGTAACGGATACGCGTCTTTTTCCGTGACTGTGTTGACGGCTCGAAAATCTATACAAAATCTAAAAGCTCCTCCGGGCTTGCGAATCATGACCACCGGAGAACTCCACGGACTATTAGATTTCTCAATTACATCGGCAGCTAACATTTTATCTACTTCCTGATTATCGCGTTTTGCATGATCGGATTTTGGGGGTAGTGTCTTTGTTTTATCGGGTCCGAATTCTTCAGTTTAATCGTGTGCGTGATTAGAGATGTCCTACCACGAACTTGTGCTAGAGGTTCCGCCTCTTCTTCTAACATTTGGACGACGCTCAAAGTGTCCGATCGGCTCAACTCGGGATTAATCTTATAATCGGGGTGGTTTAACTCATTCAAGTATTCGGTGTTTTCTCCTAATCTCATTATAATCGGCATGATTATGTCAAAATGACGTTTTATCGCGTCTATTCCAAAAATTACTTCTCGCGAAAGATTCGGCAAACAAAGGAACCAATTCGAGTAGCATTTTCCGTTAATGAAGTAAGTGATTAAAAACTTTTTATTTACATGAACATTATGACCATCAGCCAAACAAGTTTGAACGTTTACTTCGCGAATTCCGCGCGGGGTTATGGAATTAATTAAATTTTGGCTAACACATGAAACTGTTGCACCGGTGTCAATCAAAGCGTCATAAGAACATTTTTCGATGGTCAAAGCAATTTGGGGCCGTTGTATGACAACAGCATCCGAGCCCAAATCGTTAACACTGGGGTTCTCTAAGCCGTGGTGTTGGCGCTGCCCCTGACAACGGCAACACTCGTCTCGTTTCCCGACGATTGAGTTTGCGTCTGAGTTTGCAACGGTCTATTACGCGGTTGTCTGCAATCTTTACTAAAATGACCGGCCCGGCCGCAATTGTAGCAACTAAATTGATTGGTTGTTCCAACGGGTGCTCGCGTTTGATTGTTCGCGGTGTTCGCGCGATTATTCGAGTAGGAAGGATTACTGGGTCGCGTTTCGTTTTTAAGTTCATCTTGAATCTGTTCATATTCGTCGATTCCCGATACGATGTCTTGAACGTTGAAGATGTCGCTCTTACGGATGTATTGGCGATACTCCGGTCTGAGATTTGCGTAGATTTGCTTTAACTCGCGGTTTTTAGGAAATCCACCGTGTCTACGTATCATTGTCTGAATGGAGATGACGTACCCGCGTCCTTTTTCGTTTGCGCCTTGTTTGCGTCTTATGATCTTTTGCTCGAGTATGTCTTGAAAATCTTCCGAGAGGAAGTACTGTCTGAATTGATGCAAGAAATCATTCCAATTACACATGTCGCTTTTGTTATTTCGGAACCATGCAAGCGCCGTTTTAGCTAAAATTTCGGGAATTGCTTTGAACATTTGTTCATCATCTAACTCGTAACTCTCCTGGAGTTCTTCCACGCGTTCGAGAAAGGATTCGGGGTCGCCATTGCCATCAAATTTTAAGTCCCACTTTCGGACTTGATTCAAAATCTTCGCGGTCTGTTCGCTGACAGTGGTGTCAGTTCGTGACGCGATCTCCCTAAGCGGTACTTCACGATTTACTCGCGGGTGGGGAGCGTCTACGTTTTGCGGGCGCGCTCCATCTATGAAGAATTGTATTAACCGGGTTTTCTGGTCGTCTAGGCGACCTGTCGTCTCGAGCCCAAATTTGGCTAATTCGATTTCTATCGCGGGTTTCTTTAATTTCAAAATCCATGAAAAACGGGTTGCGTCCGCGGCGCTATCATCTACGTCAATGTGGTCGTCGTGATCCGCGATTTCAGGATTGGTATGCTCGATCGTTTGAGTGGCCATTTTTAAATTTAGAGGTTATCTGTCCTAAGTGAAATGTTGTGTACCTACCAAGAGTGTACCTAACGGAAAAGGTGTCTAGCCCTGACTAATCTAAGTTCTAGACCCTATCTGAAATTTTGATTGAAATTGATTTTACTTGAGGTCCCTGTACCTCTTTCCAAAAACAAAGTCGTCCCTGCTCGGGCGCCAAAAATATGTGATGCTTACTGCTAGTACCATCTACATTTATGACGTCTTACCTGTTTATTTACTCATTTATGCTATAACTGGATCTCGGACGCCACTTTGTTTTTAGAGGGAAAACAAAGAAACCTAATGCCTATCGGGTGAAGCTCTGAAGCCGTGAAATTCCAGGGATTTTGCAACAGTTATGGTTTTAATGTGATTTATTCAAATTGTCCTAACAGTACAGGGCTAAAAATAAGAGAACGTGGACGGTAAGGCAACTTTAAAATATGAAACGAAATCCTAACCTAACTTATTGACAATGAAACAATTATTTACAATGGAACAATCAAGAACTAGCTAGCTATCGCGTTTTGACGGTCTGCATCAGGAAAGTCCGTCCAAGATGGGAGACGGGGTCGTTCATTCGGAATTTGATTTCAAACCGGGACTCGATCCGGATCCAAAATGGTGGTTGACGCGGTCGGTACGCGTCGATGGTTTAGCAACTGAAACGAATTTGGGGGAACAAGATACCGGAGGTTATGTTTACTGTCCCGTGTCAGTGTACGCGGCGTTCGGTTAAAATTGTGTATTTGGAAATTGAAACGGCCTTATGGGCGTGAAACTACGACTAAATTACTTCAAAACGCGGTGTAGCGTGAACTAACCTCAACTGACGGGTAATTAGATAAATTACCGGGGAAAAATCACAGCAGCCCGTGATTTTCAAAAATGTAACCTAAAAACGATAATTTGAATTTTGAATGCAAAAATGAAACTAATTTCGCGGTCCCAAAATACGGGAATAACGACCTAACTCCTAAGGTGGAGAGAGACTCCGTCTAATTCAGGGGAAACTTGGCAGAAAACCAAGAAAACCAGCAGAAAACCGGCGGAGAAATACTCCTAAGGGAAAAACCCCTCAAAACTTACCGAGGGTAAGCAGGTGGTGGAGAAAGTCGGGCAGAACTAGTAGTCGAGAGACGAGCACAGTCTGTTTTCGGGAATCAAGTCGGAAAAACCGATGCCGGCGGCAAATTTCAAGCGGCCTTATATTTTAGGATGAATAGCGCATGCGCGCGAGTTATAACTTGTGGCGCCATCTAGCGGATTTCCTATTTTGAGTTGGCAACACTGGAGCGTGTATCTGGCAGCGTTGGTTCGCATCTCGGCTAAACGTCATTGTCCAACTGAGAATGTGGGGTTATGTTTGCTCTTCTTCTCTCGGGTTTTTGGGTGTTTTGAGTGTTTTAAGCTGTCTCTGGCGTTGAATTAATCTTTGATGGGTTATGCGTGAGTTAATTGGTGTTAATTTATTGTTTTAATACGATTTGTTTTAGGAAAAACAATGTTTGTGACCGAACTATGCTTCGGTACTCCCAACAAACATTCTCACGAATTTTCAACTCGTCACATATCTCCCTCCCTCGGGAAAAAGGTGAAGCTTACACTCAATTGAAATTTAAAATGGGTTTATTGTTAGCAAGAAAAGCAAAAGCAAAATTTTAATGTACAAGCGTGCATTGGGTTAAGTTTTACGGATGCATGCAACAGTTAAACAAATAAACAAAAATGACGTTTCTTCGTCAGTAACATGGTCAGTAACGTTGGGTTGTGAGTAACTATGGCTAATTTCTACGGGTTATGCTAACTATGTTCATGCCTACAACTACTTAATATTATGATTAAATATGTGACAAAAAGAAGAAGGTTCTTAACATCTACGGGTCTTAAAAATAAATATTCCTAGGTATTTTTACGTAGCCCGGGGTACCATTCTCCCGTATGGCCACGATTTTTACCGCCCCCTTGCTACCGGGAGGGCGCAAAGCTTGCAGCTGTTCCGGGGTGAGAGATGCTACTATGGGCAGTGGTTTGTCGTACCCCGGGACTACTTTGTATTCCACCATAAAGTTTTTTGGAATGGTTCTTTCGGTGGTGGAAGTGGCAGGTTTAGGGAGGTGTGGCTGGGTTAGTGGGGTGATGGACGGCATGATGATAGGATCGGGGGCCTGGGTTCTCACATGCTCAAACTTGAGATTGTCTTTGGGCATGCGGGGGTGGACAAGGGGGGGGGGGTTTGAGGAAGGGGACTGATTATCCGTATCTTCGGGATGCGGGGCAGGGAGGAGGTTTTCTTTGGGGTCCGTATCTTTTTGACCTGCTTTTTTAAAATAGATTTGACCATCTTTGTGTGGCGCGCCTGGGGGTTCTTCTTTTTTGGAGGGGATGGGGTGTCAAAAATTGAAGGGTTGCATTTTCGGGTGGTTTTCGGGGTGTTGAGGGACTTCGCGGGAGAAGAAAAGGTAATCCGCCGCACCACTTTTGAGGGGACAGCTGGGCGGTTTTGCGGAGGTGGGGTCTGAATAGGACTGGGAGTAAGGGGGGTGCCAAAACAACGGTATAGCAGCTCCTTCTGCTTTTTGGACCTTGGGGAATCCTCTGGGACCACAGGAACTCTTCTGGGCGGGTCAAAGAGAGGAGACTCCATGGATTCTAACGAGGAAGTGGAAAGGTCCAAAAGTTCCGGCATATCTTTATGGCTGTCCATTTTGTTTTCGAAATCTATAACAAAGAACCTTCACCGTGAGCGTCCCTTCACCGCAAATTTTAACCCTTTTTGATCTAACCCAGCAATAAAGAACAATGGGGGGGGGGAAACAAAGGGGGGGGGGCAACAAGAGAGTTTAATGGAAAGGTTTCATATCCTTCACATGAACCTTAAGTATCTTGTTCTGAAATTCGTTAGTTAATTCGTAAGTATTATTACCGATCACGCGCGTCACCGTATGTGGACCCGAATATTTTGGGGCTAGTTTCGCAGCAAAACCCTCTATTCCGCGCGATAACTGATATTCCCTTTTTAAAACGAGGTCTCCAATCTTGAACGAGACATTCCTGCGCTTTCGGTTAAAATATCTTTGTTGTGCCTGATGGGCTCGTGTCAAATTTCGTCTTGCTGTCTTATGAATTTCGGTCATAATTTCAAGTGCTTTTACTCGTTCGTTTACAGATTCCGGACATGATTCGTTAATTTGTTGGATTACTCTACACTCGTTCCAAACTGATTTTGGGGCAATTAATTCTCGGCCGTAATTCAAAAATGCGGGAGTGAATTGCGTCACTTCGCTTTTCGCGGTATTCAAGGCGAACATTAATTCATCAAGATGTTCGTCCCATTTGCGGTGATTTTCATCCGAATATTGTGCGATCATGGTTTTTAGTGTCCGATTTACGCGTTCAACCGGATTACATTGTGGACTGTATGGCGGAATTTGTTGATGTTGAATCCCGAAGGTCGTTAAGAAATTTTTAAAATCATTGCTTTCGAATTGCGTACCGTTGTCTGTTATTATTGCTTTCGGACATCCGTTTCGCGAAATGAGTTTCTGGCGTATAGCCTGAATTATCGGCGAAGCCGTAGCTTTCCGGAGGGGTTGACATTCTGTCCATTTCGTGAATTTATCCTGCATAACTAAAAGATACCGATTCTGGCGGACTGACCTAGGGAGAGGTCCCATGATATCGACGCTGACCGTATGCCATGGTCCGTAGATCGCGAGGTTGCCCATTTGGCCGGCTGATTTTTGTTGCAATGTTTTAAACTTTTGACACTGAGTACATTTTTGAACATATTTGCGAATTTCGGTTATCATTCGTGGCCAATGGTAAAACTGACACGTTCGCGAAATTGTTTTTGCTATGCCTAAATGTCCCGCGTGCGGATCGTCGTGATTTTCGCGTAAAATTCGGTTTCGTTCGTCGTCTTTTATGCAAATCTTCCAGGGATTCCCTAACTCTCCTTTCAAATAATGGTGACAGTCAAAACGTCGGTATAATCTTCCGTTAACTATAGAATAGTCGTCGTACTTCTCCGGGTTGTCGCCCACTAATTTCATCTGACGATCATACCAATCGGTCTTATCGCGTATCACAAATATCTCCTCTGAGTTTCCTGCGTTACTTAGAGGGTCTCTCGACAGCGTGTCGGCTAAAAAGTTAGTTTTCCCTTTCCGATAAAGGATTTCAAAGTCGTATCCTTGTAATGTTATCGCCCATCGCGCGAGCCTACCCGCCGGATTTTTGATTGTTTGGAGCCACCGTAATGAGTGATGGTCGGTTAGTACTTTAAAATGGTACCCTTCCAAGTACTGTCTCATTTTGTCTATTCCCCAAACGATCGCGAGGCATTCTTTTTCCGTAACTGAGTAATTTTTCTCGGCTGATGTTATTGTGCGACTGGCGTATGCAATTACGTGTTCTTCGTCGTTAATGGTTTGTGTTAAGGCGGCCCCGAGACCGTATTCAGATGCGTCAGTTTGTAACACGAAAGGAAAATCGTAATTTGGGCAACTTAACACTGGTGATTCTGTTAGTTTACGTTTAAGGATTTGAAATGCTTTCTCCTGTTCGGGAGTCCACACGAATTTAACATTCTTCTTCAAAAGTGAATTTAAAGGTCCTGCAATTTCTGGAAATTTTGGAATGAAACGACGGTACCATGAAGCTGCGCCAAGGAAACTGCGTAATTGCCGAATGGTTTTTGGAGATGGTATTTTTCGTATCGCGTCAACTTTTCCGGGGTCGGTTTCGATTCCAGACTCACTGATGGTGTGTCCAAGGTACTGAATTTTGGTCTGACAAAATGAACATTTTTCGAGATTGATCTGTAAGTTCGCGTCTCTGAGGCGTCTGAATACTTCGCGACAATTATCTAAATCCTCGTCTAACGTTTTACCTAATATGATTATGTCGTCGATGTATGCGAAAGCTTTTGGTTCCATTTCTGGTCCTAGTACGGTGTCTAAAAGGCGTTGAAAAGTGGCCCCGGCCGAATGAAGTCCGAAGGGCATGACTTTAAATTGAAAAAGTCCTTTCCCACGTACGGTAAACGCCGTTATGGGTTTGCTTTCTTCTGACAAGGGTACTTGCCAGTAACCGGATTTTAAATCAAGGGTAGTAAAATAGCGCGAGTCTCTGAGTTTTTCAAGTAGCGCGTTGATGTATGGTAACGGATACGCGTCTTTTTCCGTGACTGTGTTGACGGCTCGAAAATCTATACAAAATCTAAAAGCTCCTCCGGGCTTGCGAATCATGACCACCGGAGAACTCCACGGACTATTAGATTTCTCAATTACATCGGCAGCTAACATTTTATCTACTTCCTGATTAATCGCGTTTTGCATGATCGGATTTTGGGGGTAGTGTCTTTGTTTTATCGGGTCCGAATTCTTCAGTTTAATCGTGTGCGTGATTAGAGATGTCCTACCACGAACTTGTGCTAGAGGTTCCGCCTCTTCTTCTAACATTTGGACGACGCTCAAAGTGTCCGATCGGCTCAACTCGGGATTAATCTTATAATCGGGGTGGTTTAACTCATTCAAGTATTCGGTGTTTTCTCCTAATCTCATTATAATCGGCATGATTATGTCAAAATGACGTTTTATCGCGTCTATTCCAAAAATTACTTCTCGCGAAAGATTCGGCAAACAAAGGAACCAATTCGAGAAGCATTTTCCGTTAATGAAGTAAGTGATTAAGAACTTTTTATTTACATGAACATTATGACCATCAGCCAAACAAGTTTGAACGTTTACTTCGCGAATTCCGCGCGGGGTTATGGAATTAATTAAATTTTGGCTAACACATGAAACTGTTGCACCGGTGTCAATCAAAGCGTCATAAGAACATTTTTCGATGGTCAAAGCAATTTGGGGCCGTTGTATGACAACAGCATCCGAGCCCAAATCGTTAACACTGGGGTTCTCTAAGCCGTGGTGTTGGCGCTGCCCCTGACAACGGCAACACTCGTCTCGTTTCCCGACGATTGAGTTTGCGTCTGAGTTTGCAACGGTCTATTACGCGGTTGTCTGCAATCTTTACTAAAATGACCGGCCCGGCCGCAATTGTAGCAACTAAATTGATTGGTTGTTCCAACGGGTGCTCGCGTTTGATTGTTCGCGGTGTTCGCGCGATTATTCGAGTAGGAAGGATTACTGGGTCGCGTTTCGTTTTTAAGTTCATCTTGAATCTGTTCATATTCGTCGATTCCCGATACGATGTCTTGAACGTTGAAGATGTCGCTCTTACGGATGTATTGGCGATACTCCGGTCTGAGATTTGCGTAGATTTGCTTTAACTCGCGGTTTTTAGGAAATCCACCGTGTCTACGTATCATTGTCTGAATGGAGATGACGTACCCGCGTCCTTTTTCGTTTGCGCCTTGTTTGCGTCTTATGATCTTTTGCTCGAGTATGTCTTGAAAATCTTCCGAGAGGAAGTACTGTCTGAATTGATGCAAGAAATCATTCCAATTACACATGTCGCTTTTGTTATTTCGGAACCATGCAAGCGCCGTTTTAGCTAAAATTTCGGGAATTGCTTTGAACATTTGTTCATCATCTAACTCGTAACTCTCCTGGAGTTCTTCCACGCGTTCGAGAAAGGATTCGGGGTCGCCATTGCCATCAAATTTTAAGTCCCACTTTCGGACTTGATTCAAAATCTTCGCGGTCTGTTCGCTGACAGTGGTGTCAGTTCGTGACGCGATCTCCCTAAGCGGTACTTCACGATTTACTCGCGGGTGGGGAGCGTCTACGTTTTGCGGGCGCGCTCCATCTATGAAGAATTGTATTAACCGGGTTTTCTGGTCGTCTAGGCGACCTGTCGTCTCGAGCCCAAATTTGGCTAATTCGATTTCTATCGCGGGTTTCTTTAATTTCAAAATCCATGAAAAACGGGTTGCGTCCGCGGCGCTATCATCTACGTCAATGTGGTCGTCGTGATCCGCGATTTCAGGATTGGTATGCTCGATCGTTTGAGTGGCCATTTTTAAATTTAGAGGTTATCTGTCCTAAGTGAAATGTTGTGTACCTACCAAGAGTGTACCTAACGGAAAAGGTGTCTAGCCCTGACTAATCTAAGTTCTAGACCCTATCTGAAATTTTGATTGAAATTGATTTTACTTGAGGTCCCTGTACCTCTTTCCAAAAACAAAGTCGTCCCTGCTCGGGCGCCAAAAATATGTGATGCTTACTGCTAGTACCATCTACATTTATGACGTCTTACCTGTTTATTTACTCATTTATGCTATAACTGGATCTCGGACGCCACTTTGTTTTTAGAGGGAAAACAAAGAAACCTAATGCCTATCGGGTGAAGCTCTGAAGCCGTGAAATTCCAGGGATTTTGCAACAGTTATGGTTTTAATGTGATTTATTCAAATTGTCCTAACAGTACAGGGCTAAAAATAAGAGAACGTGGACGGTAAGGCAACTTTAAAATATGAAACGAAATCCTAACCTAACTTATTGACAATGAAACAATTATTTACAATGGAACAATCAAGAACTAGCTAGCTATCGCGTTTTGACGGTCTGCATCAGGAAAGTCCGTCCAAGATGGGAGACGGGGTCGTTCATTCGGAATTTGATTTCAAACCGGGACTCGATCCGGATCCAAAATGGTGGTTGACGCGGTCGGTACGCGTCGATGGTTTAGCAACTGAAACGAATTTGGGGGAACAAGATACCGGAGGTTATGTTTACTGTCCCGTGTCAGTGTACGCGGCGTTCGGTTAAAATTGTGTATTTGGAAATTGAAACGGCCTTATGGGCGTGAAACTACGACTAAATTACTTCAAAACGCGGTGTAGCGTGAACTAACCTCAACTGACGGGTAATCAGATAAATTACCGGGGAAAAATCACAGCAGCCCGTGATTTTCAAAAATGTAACCCAAAAACGATAATTTGAATTTTGAATGCAAAAATGAAACTAATTTCGCGGTCCCAAAATACGGGAATAACGACCTAACTCCTAAGGTGGAGAGAGACTCCGTCTAATTCAGGGGAAACTTGGCAGAAAACCAAGAAAACCAGCAGAAAACCGGCGGAGAAATACTCCTAAGGGAAAAACCCCTCAAAACTTACCGAGGGTAAGCAGGTGGTGGAGAAACTCGGGCAGAACTAGTAGTCGAGAGACGAGCACAGTCTGTTTTCGGGAATCAAGTCGGAAAAACCGATGCCGGCGGCAAATTTCAAGCGGCCTTATATTTTAGGATGAATAGCGCATGCGCGCGAGTTATAACTTGTGGCGCCATCTAGCGGATTTCCTATTTTGAGTTGGCAACACTGGAGCGTGTATCTGGCAGCGTTGGTTCGCATCTCGGCTAAACGTCATTGTCCAACTGAGAATGTGGGGTTATGTTTGCTCTTCTTCTCTCGGGTTTTTGGGTGTTTTGAGTGTTTTAAGCTGTCTCTGGCGTTGAATTAATCTTTGATGGGTTATGCGTGAGTTAATTGGTGTTAATTTATTGTTTTAATACGATTTGTTTTAGGAAAAACAATGTTTGTGACCGAACTATGCTTCGGTACTCCCAACAAACATTCTCACGAATTTTCAACTCGTCACAATATGTAAAAATGCATATGTTCCAGGCTCTAGTATAATAATAGAATGCATATTGGATAAACTGCCACCGTATGAATGGAACAAAGTATTCGAACTTATCAAAACTCAAGAGACGAAGAACGATGTACCATACTGTAACTCGCCGACCCCCGGGCCCCCTAATCATGCGGAAATTACAACGTATTTACCTGTTTACCTTTTGGTGCCGTGCTTATACTCTTTTACCTGGCCAATTATGATGATCGTCTAGTCGAAGATGTGCCCCTACGTTGTGTTGTCGATGTAACCCAAATTCACGTAGTACCACACACGTTGAGTTCGAGAAATTAAACAAGAATCTTTTAACCACATGTTTATTGACCACACAATTATCGCAATGGAAGCTAGGAGATTTCAAGTCGGGCAGACCGATTTTAATAGGTTGCAAATAACCAGAGTTCCGCCCAAGGTGGGAGTCGGGGACAAGAGTCAGACCGATCCCGAGGTCGCGAACATACACGATAAAATACATAACGCAAATATACAACAATCAATGGAATCTCAGCTTGCCATAGTCTCGAGGAGCCTAAGCCCTTGCGACCAAATATCACAACTTAGGTTGGGAGAGGGCCAGTCCCGCATACGGTGATGTCACCGAGGTGAACATCCCGTGCAAGTCTTACGATGGGTCCTCTTCTGCTGGCACTTAGTACCCGATCTATGGATGCCGGATGGTGAGGCAAAATCGATAGCAACATGTTTTAATTTATTCCGAAAACGCCCTGGTTGAAGACGTCTGGTTATAGTTGAAATTCAAATTCCCGACTTTCGTCTCCCAAGGACGGATGAACAATTCATTATTAAACAAACATCCTATTCACGAGGCAACCCGAATGTGTGATTAACTCACGATGCGTTCCAAGCGTCGGCTCTCAATTACGTGCAGCAACCCCCATTAAGGATTATTAGGCAAAACGCGGAAACGGTCATTCGATTCGCCACTTCAGGTGGCGCAGCGTGTCGACCCAGCCGGTGACCAAAAACAACAATTCGGCGAGTAGCAGGCGCAACCATAGGTCACCTACTCTCGATGTGCCGTGTCCAAATGGATCTTTTTAGTTAGGATGGGCTAATAGCCTAAACTGCTCGCCCTCACCGAGTAGAAATCGAGAAATCGCGATTGCCCTAGTCCGATGCGATCGGAAGTAGGGTTTCCAAGTCCCGGGACCAAAAATATTTTCGGGACTTCGGGACCAAGTCTCAGGTCCCGGGGCTAATCCCGGGAGTCCCGAAAATGGCACCGAAATCGGAATAGTGTCCCAATGAACCTTCTAAGTGAACCCTTCCAAGGAATAAATCAAATAAACATGTTTTGTTGAATAGGTACATATAAGTATCTTTATTTAATGCAGAAAAACTTAAAATAATAACAGTAGTATAAAGAAAAGGCGAAAAATTAAATAAAAAAAATACATGAGTATGTACCTACCTATTACTTATATTTTTGTATTATTATAAATTCGGAATAACATGAAACATAAAACGTATGAAAAGAAAAAAAATCACATTATTTTGAAATGAAATAAGATCTAAGAGCTGCAAGTGCATTTAAGGACTCATTTCCCAATCTCGAGCGGATTTTCGTAGAAAACAATCCTGCCACCGAAAAAGCTCTCTCCGATTCTACGCTGGTAGGTGGTATGGTCATTAAATATTCATACGTTAATTGAAGATTCCGACCACGACACTCCCCATTTTCAACTGCGCCCTAGGATTTCTGGCGCTCTAGTCGAGCGTGATTCCCCGAATTTTGTCGCGCCACTTATCGTTCGGGACTTTTTTAAAGTCCCGGGACCACTCAGTGGTCCCGGGACCAGGTTTTTTTAGCCGAATCCCGGGACGGTCCCGGTACCGGAGTTCCGGGACTGGAAACCCTAATCGGAAGCGCTTTAGGTACCTGCGCGCACCCAAATACGGTTGAGCGCCGGCAATAAAAATGAATAGCAAGAGAGATTACTGCCCATCATTGAGAGGCACCCCGACCGAAACGTGGGTCATCACGCGATACAATGGCAAAGGGAATTCCGGAAGGGCTTTCCCCCTTTACATGCAACGACAATTACGCGAGCTAAAGAAACAGAACAGAATAATGAATACAATCATGTGCGATGTAATATCTCGTGGCTGGACAAAAAATATCGTGACAATATTGGCGGAGGCGCTGTATTATGAAAGCAAAACCGATGAATAAACGAGACAAACCCGTCTTACGGACCTGGTGCAACGGTGGGCACAGATACGCCCTGCGCCGGCGTCGGACTGCGGCGTGTGCGGCCCATCTCCTCGAGGATGGCTTTCAGGTCGCGGAAGGAGGCACACACCCGGATTGGGCGAGCCAGCGACTCCCTGGCGGGCGAGGGATCCACAGTTGCCCAGTAGGTCTAGTCTGCGTTTCTCCCAGTAGGGCGAGTAACTAGAGGTTACCCAGTAGGTCAGTGCCTGCGACTTCCTGGCGGGCGAGTGGCTGAGATTTACCCAGTAGGGCGAGCCTGCGACTTCCCGTCGGCCGAGCGATCAAGATTTACCCAGGAGGGCGAACCTGCGACTTCCAGTCGGGCGAGCGGATGAGATTTATCCAGGAGGGCGCTCCTGCGACTTCCAGGCGGGCGAGCAACTAAGATTTACCCAGTAGGGCAAGCCTGCGACTTCCAGTCGGGCGAGCGGATGAGATTTACCCAGGGGGGCGATCCTGCGACTTCCAGGTGGGCGAGCAGCTAAGATTTACCCAGTCGGGCGAGCCTGCGCTTTCCAGTCGGGCGAGTGGCTAGCAATTCCCCAGGAGGTCTCTGGTGCGTTTTTCCCAGAAAGGGCCCGCTAGATTCCAGTAGGATTTATTACTGCCGCTTCCCAGAGGACACGCTGGATTCCCAGGTGGTTTTCGTCTTGCTGATTCCCAGCGGACACGCGGATTCCCAGTCGGTTTTCCTCTCTCCGATTCCCAGTGGACACGCTGGACTCCCAGTTGGTTTTCGTCTTGCTGATTCCCAGCGGACACGCTGGATTCCCAGTTGGTTTTCCTCTCTCCTATTCCCAGAGGACACGCTGGATTCCCAGTTGGTTTTCCTCTTATCGATTCCCGGGGGACACGCTGGATTCCCAGTTAGTTTTCCTCTCGCCAATTCCCAGAGGACACGCTGGACTCCCAGTTGGTTTTCTCTCTGCGACTTCCCTTTGGGCCCGCTGTGCTCCCAGGAGGGTGGACTGCGACCGCTTCCCAGAGGGCACGCTGGACTCCGAATCGGGTGTAGGCCGGCGTCTTCGGAGGTGGTGGATCCGGGCAGCTTCCGCAATGGTAGGCCTGGTGGTCCTCCCCGAGGTGGCTGGAGCTGGTGTTTCCCCGTGTAGTGGCTGGAGCTGGTGGTCGGTCCTGGCTGGCTGGGTTGGAGCTGGTGGTCGTCTTCTCGGTGGTGGTATCTTCGAGACGTCAAGATCGTCTCCCTTCCTATGGCACGGGTGCCCCTTTTTATACACACAAATTAGTTCCACGTCTCTCCTCATCTCTTTTTCCGAAGGGCTGGTGAGCCAAGGGATAGCTTGACGAACGGGTCGGAGTATCACCGTCTTCCACTGTCGTTCTGTGTTAGTTGTGAAATTTTACGAATATGCGACATCGGTTCGAAATCTAGGCCGTTTAGCAGGTACCACCCCATTGTTCCCTTCGGTTCTCGGGATCCGAGGCACTTAACCGTTCTCGGGTCGAGGGCTGGTGCGAGCGAGACCGATGCGATGTGGATGATCCGCATATTCCGATGCGTACTGGTTTTCGGGATTTTGGTTCTTATGGTGGTTAAGAACAGAGACGAGCGTCGTTTACTGGACGTGCGGTAATTACGCTTAGGGGTTGATTAGCGCGAATTCGATTGTACGTATTAATTCCGTCCGGTACGTGCGGTCACTTTTATTATGAGTACCGTCCGCCGCTCGTCAGGTACTGGCGGTATTCGCATTTGTATTTTACGAGCGGTCCGAGTTCAGGTAGCGCTTCCATTTCTTCGGCTATTTACTTTTGTCAGGTAATCATCGATAATGATATTATGGCTAATCACTACCGGTGTCGAGGTGTGATTCTTTATTCGAACGGTCTTTTTGTGTGTGATGACCTGGCCCCGGGCTGCCAGGTTACAATACACCGATGAAATAGTATTTTGGCACCAGAAAATGGTCTTTGAGAATTTAAGACTTCATTCAAAAATGAGATGTGAATATTATTAGTAGTAATAAAAGCATGCATATTAAATAAACTGCCACCTTATGAATGGAATAAAGTATTCGAACTTACCAGATGTATCCTTTATGGGAAAGCCATTTCTTCAGTCAATACTACCATACACGCGGAAGGGATTATGTCTATCTATTTTAAAATACCGATAACGACAACCGGTATTCTCACCCATTTTATGCTACAGTGTTTTGAGTTTCACGAAAAACTCAGAAAAGTTTATACACTTTTCTGCACGAAAGATGTAGTTTCCTCCAAAATATGCCTATGCATTTCGCATAAATACCCGAAACATGCAAAATATGCACAAATATGCAAAAATGCATATGTACTAGACTCTAGTATAATAAAAATGCATATTGAATAACTGCCACCGTATGAATGGAACAAAGAATTCGAACTCATTAATACTCAAGAGACGAAGAACGATGTACCATACAGCGATGAAATAGTATTTTGGCACCAGAAAATGGTCTCTGAGAATTTGAGACTTCATTCAAAAATGAGATGTAAATATTATTAGTAGTAATAAAAGAATGCATATTAGATAAACTGCCACCTTATGAATGGAACAAAGTATTTTAAGTATTCGGGGGGGATGTGACTAAAAAGACAAAAGGAGTAAAAAATCAGTTATACGCGAATTCTGTATGGAGCATTATTGAAATTTACTATACAAATTCTACGATGAGTATTGCAAAATACGGTACTGGAATCTATTAAACATATCGTGTATGCACAATGCATGTAAATAAGATTACCTTAAGTAGTTAGGGTGATAAGAGAAGCTTACGTCCAAACAGTACCGACACGTACGCTTGGGGTCATTTTAGAATAAAAGATATAAGATATTGCGGATGATGATGATTTATCTTGAATGTATAATAATTATACTAGGTAATTAATTTATGGTTTTTTATTTATAAGTATTTTTCGTGTAACAACAGCTTTGTACAAGCATATATATTAATAATAAAAGAATGTATATTGAATAATCTGACACCTTACGAATGGAACAAAGTATTCGAACTTATTAAAACTTAAGAGACGAAGAACCATGTGTATGTACTACCAGACACCCAGATATATTATAAAAATAGTATTTTACCCATATTCGACACCCGAAAATGGTCCCCGATTATTTAAATCTCCATTCAAATAATGAAATATATCAGTTTATATTAATAAATTGATGTTTATTTTATCTCAATACCGAAGCGGGGGCGGCGCGGCGGCCTTATCGGGTACCCGGCGCCTATCAGGTACCGCCATGGGCGTAGGAAACCCTCTCAACACGTACCGACCACGCGACACACAGATACCACTAGCCATTGGCCACACTCTCTCTCATTACGCATGAGAACGAGAGAGACCGACAACGCGATAAGAGAAGGTGGAAGGTGGAACTAGAACCCCCATATATTCACTACTAACCTTGTGAAAATTGTCCATAAATATGACGCCTTACCTTTGATTAACTCTTTTACAAGCTGGATCTCGGGCGCCACTTTATTTTTATAAAAAACAAAGAAAAACTATGCCTATCGGGTTTACTCTACAGTCGTGATTTCCAAGGATTTTCAATTTAAAAACAACTTCATCCAAACTGACCTATCTGTAGAAGACTGAGTAGGTTTATCGCGAACGGTATTTCAAATTAAAGTCAATTCCCAACCTAACTACTTAACATTGAACAATTCAACAAATCTGTCCAACTATGGGACTTTCATAAAAGTCTGAAAAATCTTCTTCGAAGGAACGGGAACTCTCCTACATTTTTCATCTGGGATATTTTATTGTAATCTTGAAATTTTGAATTTTCGTCCTCCGATCGACTGCACCAAAATCGCAACATCTCAGAAATTACTGAAGATACAGGAATCGTCAAAAGCTTTTTTGAAAGCTAAAGTCTTAGGCTTCATTTCTTATTGGAAACTTATGTTCGATTTGAAACGTCATCTTGGTGAAAAATGCAGTGAAAATGTTAAATGGGACACCCTGTATCTATTATACATTTTCGACCTACAACTTTCTTCTTCATTTAGAGAATTTAGGAGAATTTGTCCTTGTAGTGACATGATTTTTTGACTCACCTCGTATAAGCAGACATGCACGTTCGTCACGTAAGAAGAATATGTATAAGAAGAGTCTAACATAACCATCGGTTAGGTTCAAATATAACCGGAATATAACACGCATATAACATTGCGAAATTGTGCTAATAAGGAACTCGTTAGTTTCACCTTTATGTAAAGGTCCAATGTCTGTTGCAAACATTCTGCGGTTTCATAAACAAATAGTGTGAGAAGCGGCAGCTGCTAGATTGAAAATTATAGCCTTTGTTTGTGACCAAAGAAGCACAAATTGGAAGGCCATTGATCTGCTTCTTGATGACAGCCATATGAGCAGGCGAAATATGGGTGTGGAACCGACTTTACCTGTTGAGGCTGTCCAAACTGGAGAACTGTTAATATTCCTGGACCATATCTTCGACAGTTTGAATATTGGAATGGGACGCGGAAAAAATACGCTGCTACAAGAAATGAAGACACCGAAATCACTCCACCTTAGGACCTGAATCGAAGGAAAGACAATGTTTTCCAACATGGTATTTATTAAAAGGGATACCACTAACCAAGCTTGACCGAGAGTTAAAATAACTTTGGAAACACTCTAGACTGATTTATAATTCTGAAAAAATCTGCTAGATCTTAGTTCTTGTGCTTTTCCTACAAAAGCATTTAACCAAGATCTTTAGAGAAATATTTTGGACCGATTTGGCAGTACGGTATTTGGATCACAAACCCAAGTTGTGATGCCCTTACATCATTTTACAAGTCATTAATTACTCGAATTGCGAAAATGATGATTTGCCTGTGCGGAACATTTTTCATCAAGAATTTATTTTATCTACAACGATTGTTTAAACTTGACTTTTCGATTGTCAATTTAATATCGAAATGACGTTCTTTATTGCACTCGGTGCGGTAAAATGACACTGACATTTCTTTTCTATATCGGATATCGAAATGACGACGTTTCAGTTTAAATTTTTGATTTATTTATATTCATGTCCAAGGTAATTGGTGTTAATTGCCTCCAACCTACTATGTTGAATTTTCAAACGGAAAATGTAAAGAACTCCCAAAAACAAGTCTCAAAGTCAACTTTAACAATGGTTGTAGATAAAATCTTGTATATAACACGTACGAGAACGGCTTTCGCCTTGTTCGATAATTTCCACGACTGGTGCCGAAAACACCCTCTTTTCGTTACTAGTTATATGAATAGCTGTCGTAACTCTAAAGGTTAAGGCGTAATTCTCATTTGCCGCACTATCGGCGGACGCTGTAGAAACAACAGCGTTCATCTCACAATTTCTGCCATTTGTCAGTCTGTTGGATGCCGTGATTCTGGTTGAGAACTGCTTAACAGTCAGCAAAATTGGTAAATCATCTTGTTCACAGTTAGAATAGTTCGACTGATAAGAAGAGAAATTCCGGATTAAAAACGAATCGCCACATTGATTATTATTCCTTACTCCATACGGTCTAATCTGGCAAAAAAAAATTCAAGATCTTGATTAAAGGCTTTTGCAGGTAAGGTATACAAACCAAGATCTTGTAAAATTTCCCAGAACTTTCGGTTTTAACCGGTCATTCGGCGTTCGCTTAATAAATAAAAAAATTTCGCCTTCCAACCAACTTTTCAACAGATTCAGATGAAACCATTCCTCGAAGAAGTTTCCCTTTGCTATCGCCTATTCCACCATTTGAACTGTCAAACATGCGATCTAAGAACTAAATTCTCCAGTATCATTTGCTTCGATGGGTGATGTGGGCTCGTTTGCTGTTCGGCCTTGACGGCCTGCCATTGAAAACATGAAAGTCGAAACTGATGCGCTAAACACTTGAGTGCAATTTTGAGAGAATCGACATTATAATTTGTAAGCTTCGGCAAGCAACGGCCTCTGTTCGCCCGATCTATTTCAAATGCAGACTTTATATGCCCCCATTTAGCCACTTTGACCAGCTTATCTTTATTATTGATAACTTAATCTTTGCAAAGAAAATTATTACGTACACATTTAGTTAAATGTGGAGGATCAAATAAAGGATGAATTTTCGACCATCAATAACGATTTTTTTTTCGATCAACCTCACGTTTGTCACCTTCAGACTCGCTTCTGGATTCATCTATAAGCAATTTTATAGCCGAACCATTTGTACTGCCTTGATCACAGACAGAAGCTATTACTGTGAACCCAGCAGCAGAAGTTTCTCTGACAATTTCTTTGAGTAACTGGGCAATTTTAGCGGATAACATTCTAAAAACTCCCCTCAACATGAAAACAGTTGCGTGGTCTGCCGCGTTTTATGTTTGCGACCACTCCATCACATTGAAAACCTCTTCCTCTATCCTCACTTGGGATACATACATATATCGTAGTTGAGGTTCTATTGCCACTTCATCGAAAATAATGCTGCATAATTAAAAAATAAGTTGAGCCGTCAGGCGGCTGAACTGCTCCCATAAGAACCGATACAAATTTCTTTCGATAATCTTCGCTCGGCGGCTCGTGAATAGCCGGGACGGCCGGGAGTCGCTCACGTTGAGCCGCCGCAGAGGCAACGCTCCCATAAGAAAGCACAGAACCGGATAGCCTCAACGGCTCGATCTCGGCGACTTCGAGTCGCGGCGGCTGGAAGTAGCTGTGTAGGAATCGTACCTTTAGTCGACTACCACCAATATTAGAGCGATTTTAAATACGCTACCATCGGCATCTGAACCTAGTTTTTTTCATTCTTAGTAGGTAATAGTCGCGGCTATCGAATTCATTTGATCGTTTGATAACGCATTATGAATAGAATATAGAATCTAAAATAGAATCTAGAATATGCAATTCATTTTTGCGCTCACCGGTCATTATCATCTTTCCTCTTTTAATAATAACTCCTTCGTTGCCAGTAAAAATTACGGAGATTCCCGACTTCTGCATTCTCCTGACCGAAATGCATAAAATACATCTCTCAGAGTTCCAGTAGAACCCATGTTGGTGGAGATTTCAATGTCTCCCTTGTGTATAACCCAAATGCACACTTCCTTCTTTGCGATGGAGATCTTGATTGGTTCGACCAATTTCTTGCAAGTTTTGTAAACATTGAGATCATTTATTACGTGATCCGTGGCTCCGGAATCTAAGACAAATCTTATATTTCCATCGTCAAGGTTTTCTAGTGGTGCCATATGCAACATGAATGTGAATTTTTTCCTTCTGTTTCCTTTTTGGTTCATCATCAGTGTCATCATCATCAGAAATATCACGTGTATCGGAAACTGCACGTGTGGTCATTGATTCCGGAGTGCTTTTCCTTTTTCTTGAAAAATCACGCTTATTTGACTCACGCCCTTGGCATTTCCTTCCTAGTATTCTTTTCCAGTCTTGCTTATAAAAATTGCAATTCTTTTGCACATGATTTCTTCGACCACAGAAGAAACATTTCCTGGCCGATTCAAACGTAGCTTCCGTTTTTCAAAAATTCTGATATTTTTTATTTTTCTGTTTTTGTCTATTTTGTCTGTTGATTCCCGCGGAAGAGGTAGATCGAATTTGGAGTGCTTTTGCACTAGTATCGCCACTTTCTTTTTGCAATTTTATCTCATGTTCTTGCAGTATTTTCTTAACGAAAGCCAATGTGAGTCTGTCATCCGACATAGTTTTAATTGCAGTTACAACTCCATCATAAGTGTTGCTGCCTTCATGTTCGGTGAATAATGCACTGGACGTGTTGTTAACGAACTTACGAACTATTTATTTCTAGTACATGGACTGTATGAACAAATTATTGTAGTGTTTTACGAAGTTTCGGAGGAGCCGTGTCCTCCGGCCGTCGCCCGTCTCGACCTCTCGTTCATGACGTGTGCTGCGGTGGTGCCGGTGTGTTCCCCCGCTTGCGAGCGGTAGCCAAACAAATGCGGCATTGCCAGATGGTATAATATGCCTCTAAACGTGGCCTTAACATGCCCCCAGACCTTGAAAGCTGTGGCTTTCAATGATTATGTTTGTCATTGATGATAGGCAAAGGGCATAGTTTTGAAAAGGCCCTTTTCATGTCGCCGCCACTGGTTTTTACCGTGGCCACTCGTGCGATGTTGTCTATTCCAGGATGGATGGTGACGATACGACCCAGCTTCCATTTTCGGGGTGGCTGGTTGTCTTCTTTTATCAGGACTAACATTCCATCCTCGAGGGTGGCTTGTCCGGATTTCCACTTGGACCTAGTTTGAAGTTCGGCCAAATATTCTTTATGCCAACGTGTCCAAAAATGTTGGCGAATTTGTTGGACTTGTTGATAACGGTCCAGACGGTTCGTTGGGATCTCTGTGACATTAGGGTCTGGCAGAGATACCAAGGGTCTCCCAATCAAAAAATGGGAAGGAGTCAAGGGTTCTAAGTCACATGGGTCTGATGACAATGGACATAATGGACGGGAATTGAGGATTGCCTCAATTTGCGTGAGAAGTGTATACATTTCCTCGAATGTTAATGAAGCATCGCCAGCAACGCGCTTGAGGTGATGCTTAACAGATTTTACGCATGATTCCCACATTCCCCCAAAGTGTGGTGAACGGGGTGGAATGAAATGCCATTTTATTTCATGAATTGTAGCTCGCTCTGAGACATCATTTTGATAAGAACGCAAAAATTTACCCAATTTTTTTAACTCGGATGCCGCTCCCGTAAAGTTAGTACCGTTGTCCGAGTATATGTTACGAGGTTTTCCCCGGCGAGACGCAAATCGCCTCAATGCCATGATGAATGCATTGGTGGTCAAATCGGTAACCAATTCAAGGTGTTGTTACGATGCACACGAATACACATACATACGCTTTTACGCTTTTACACCCTCGTCCCTTCTTGTCTTTGAGTAGCATGGGCCCTGCGTAATCACAGTCTGTTGTTTCAAACGGTGGTGATGGGATTGTTCGCGAAATTGGTAAATTTCCCATTATTGGTTGAATCAACTTTGGAGATACGTGAAAGCATCTGATGCAATTTTGAAAAGTTTTACGTGCCAAATTTCTACCTCCAACAGGCCAAAATTTCTGACGTACGTGACTGAGCAGCATGGAACAATCGTTCATGATCTCTTTTGAATATCAGCTTCGTTAAATGATGTTTACTAGAAATTAGTAAAGGATGTTTTCTCTCGTATGGCAGATTTGAGTTGGACAGTCTGCCACCCACGCGTAAAAAACCGTTCGAGTCTAAGAATGGATTCAAGTTGAAGATTGAACTCTTCGAGTTTACTACCTCATTCTTCTGTAACGACTCTATTTCTGCACCGAACATTTCTCGTTGTGCTATCAGAACCAGCGAGTTTGGTGAAGCTTGAATTTCAGAAAAGGTTAATACTTCACTGGGAATCGTCTCATGAATCTTTCGAGCCCTTTTCCAAAATCTTAAACAGTATGCAAAGATTCGTTCGAGCCTGGAAAGGTTTGAGTACCTTTCGAACGTGAATTTGGGAACTTCTCTTTTTTCTGTTGCTATCAGTGTCACTTTTAATTCAGGAAGATCGGAATTGGTTAAGACCTTGTGTGGCCAGGTGGATTCATTACCGGCGAGCCAGGTCGGTCCGTGCCACCACAAGTCTGAGGTCAACATTTGATTGGCAGAAGTGCCCCTTGACAACAGATCAGCAGGATTCGAATCTGTTCGCACATGCCTCCAAGTCGCGTTTGGAATCGAGGACTGTATTTCGGCAACTCGGTTGCAAATGAAAGTTTTCAACAAGTTAGGCGGTGTGTTCAACCATCCTAAAACTACGGTTGAATCTGACCATAGGAAAACATTATCAAAATCAATCTCAATTGAGTTGATTACTTGAACTACCAATCGTGTCAGCGTCAAGCAAGCACACAACTCCAATCTCGGAATAGTTAGAGCTTTGAGAGGAGCCACCCGACTTTTTGCGCACAACAAGTTGATCCTCGGCGTTTTTTCAACCCCAATGGATCGAATGTAAACACATCCTCCATATGCTTGTGATGAGGCGTCTGCAAATCCGTGTAGTTCAATCTTTTGAGGATTCCGGCAAACAACGTTTCTAGGAATTATCAGTTCGTTGAGGTTGGGTAATTCCTGACGAAGAGAGGACCATTTGGTGTGAATGCTCTGTGAAACCGACTCATCCCATGAAACCTTTTCCAACCACAACTGCTGCAGAATCATTTTTGCTTGAATGGTGGAAGGGCTGAGAAGCCCTAAAGGGTCGAAAATTTGAGACGTTTCTGACAGAATTGTTCGTTTTGTAACCCGATCGGTCGTTGAATTTGAAATCGAATACAGAAGACAATCGGATGAACATGACCATGATAATCCAAGGGTTTTGGTACGTTCTTGAGTCCCAAAAGAAATGATGTTTGGATGTTTATCCGAAACGTCTAGGTTCTCTAGTACTTGTGATTCGTTAGATATCCATTTTCGCATTCTGAAACATCCAGAACCAAGTATCTTCGGAATTATTTGACACATTTCTTTTGCTTTGTCAATTGAATTTGTACCAGTGAGGAGGTCGTCAACGTAAAAGTCTTTCTTTATTATTTCTGAAATCTCCGGGTACGTATTTTCGAAATCTATTGCAGTTTGAGTCAAACACCGTGTGGCCTGAAATGGTGCCGCTGCAGTTCCGTAGGTGACTGTATTTAACTCGAACGTTTGGAGAGGATCTGAAACTTTCTCTCGCCATATGATTTGCTGTAATGATCGTTGACTAGGCTGCACCAAAACTTGCCGGTACATTTTTTCGGCGTCGGCTGAAATAGCATATCGGTGCTTCCTAAAACGAATTAGAAGAGAAAACAAATCCGTTTGAATCGTTGGTCCGACCAACTGCATCGCATTTAACGACTGACCACTTGACGTAGTTGCTGATGCATCGAACACAACTCTTAGTTTGGTTGTTACTCGATCTTCTTGAAGTATTCCATGATGAGGCATGAAATAACCGTCTTTCAGTGTCGAATCGATTTGTGACATGTGTCCCAATTCCTGATATTCTCGCATGAATTTGCGGTACATATCTTGGAGTGTATGTCTATTTTTGCCGGGACGTGAAAATTGGGATCTGCCAATTTAATGTTCGGAGGAAATTCCAATTTATTTCGATCGATGGGAACACATGGAATGTTGTTTGCCAATGAGTCTATGACCAAGCAACACACTTCGATTGTGAAGTTATTATGAATTGATTGCAACTTTACTAGACTTTGACTTTTCAGATTGGTTGGAGAACCATTTATTCCGGAAATGTTTATGTTTGTAGGACTAGTTTCCAAACCAAGTTTTGTTACGAGTTCGGAAGTTCTGAAAGAAGACATACTTCCTGAATCCAAGAGTACACTGGCACGGTGAGTCCCTCCTTTCAAATCGCGAATTTTTATCACAGCTGTTGACAAAAGCACCGTTCCCTCTGTGGATGAAAAGGCCGTCAGGTTACTTTCGGTCGTTTGCTGGGGAGTCGAAGGCGGCGGCGTCGGAGCTGATGGGCTCCTTTATTAGGAATATGGGGTTGTGAAATGAAATAATAGTGAACTTTGAGGGATTATAATTGAGTCTATATTCATCAAGACTACATAAGCGACTGACTCTCTTTGTCTTGAAGACGAGTCGTTGGTATACAGTAATTGAGAACTACTTATCAGTTTTTATAAACAGAGGAAAAATATCGTATTAAGGCGGGCGCCGAACTTCTCCTTAAATACACAGTGGAGAGAGATTGATTTTTGTATAATAGATTTAATATTCCAACATCCTTTGGTGGGAATCTAGGTGAAGTAGCGTGTGGTGTTTCAAATGACACGTTTTGCATGAAAATTTCGAAGTGCATTCTCTCGTAAAATGACCCCTTGTCAAACAGGTGTAGCAAATCTTCAATTCGTTTACCTTTTCAGAGCGCTCTTTGGGTCCGAGCTGGCGAAACTTGAAGCAACTTTGAATGAAGTGACCTACTTTGTTGCAGAGCAGACAATTGGGAGCCGTTGATAGGAACGATTTGGAACTTGTCGGACGTTCAGTCGAAGATTTTGCCTGTTTTTGTTCAACCGTTCCTAACAACGTAGATCGCTTTTTTATGAATAATTTTAACTCGTCAAATGTGGGAAGGTTGCTATCATCATACTGCTGTTCAAACTCTCTGCTGGTGACAGGATCGAGCTTTGAATTTATTAGGAAAATTGAAAGCGCCTCCTTCAGATTTTCGCCCTCAACAAGACTTTCCAGAGTACGGATGTTTTTCTCTACTCCATCGATGAGCTTTCGGAGTTTTGACGAAGACTCTTTCGTAACAGATTCAAGGTTGAATAAAGCCTTGACATGTGAATGAACTAGAATTCGTTTATTGTCGTACCGATCCAGTAGTGCATCCCAAGCGATCGCGTACGAGCTTCTATAAATCATTGGGAATTTGTGACAAATCGCGTGGGAAACCGTAGTAAATCAGATTTTTTAAATAAATGATCAGAAAGACGTCTTATCTTTGATGGGAATCATGTGCTACAAATTTCGTCTTATTACCCATAAACTTTCAAAAACAATCTATTGAAACTACACATTTTTTATTGTTTCTTGTAATAATAATAATAATCTTACTTGTCCATTTCTCAATTTCTCGTTTAAATTTCAAACAATTGGAGCATTATAATACACATTTACAAAATTGGCGATCATTAATACGGTGAACCCTCATACCGGGCGTTTGATATTTTCGAACACCCGAGGAAATCTGAGTAGACAGTCTGTTGTTCAGGTGATTGTCGTTTCTGGCGAATGCCTTTCGGGGAATCGTCGTTTTGGAGGACGACCGTTCCGGACGAATGTCGCTCGGGTTAGTGCCGCATCGGCTGACAGTTGTTCGGGTGATCGGGCGATTGTCATTCCTCCATCGTCTTCTCTGATGATTGTCGCTTCGGGTGAGCATGATCCGCCCCGTTTCGCGCACAAGGGCGCTGCTCGATTCGGCAAACGGTGGCAGGTGGCGTTGGGTACTTCTTACACTGTCACTCAGTTGTCCCGTGCAACCCTCAAGGAAACGTAGCATTGCGAACCCGACTGTGATTCCGCCAGAATTGGACGATTATAACGCAACTCAATTCGGGAGAACTGGGAAATTCTTGTATTTAATTGCAAGCCGCGCACCCAATCACTTCGACGAACTCACTCGATTCGGAGACTTGAAGTGGTGGTGGCATTTCAATGAATGGAGAACTGTGGATTTGAGAGCTTGGAGGTTCCACAGAGTGTATAATATGTTGGTCACAATAAACTCCCTTGAATAGTTAGGTATCCTCTTGAGATTCAACGCCGAGTCGGGTGCCTTACTGATGAAAGCAACTTATTATCATTGTCATCATTTTATTGCGAATTTTTAGGGTTTGAGGTATTTATTTGCCGTTTTACATGGTGCCACATAAAAGACAGGGAAGCAGATAGAATTCACTTCATGGGGCCAGCTCAAACTGGGTGTAGCAAATATTTTTCAATGCGATACTTGGATCAATCTTCTGCTGGCTCTGAATATCAATACCGCGTGGTTGATAGGACTGAATTTAAGACCTAAATTCAGCTTGTTGATTCAATCTCAAACAAAAATCAACTTTTCAATGTAAAATTTATATTCAGAGCCAACAGAATGTGATAATCTTCATCAAACTCGATTGGTCTAAGTTAATCACCTTGAAAAATATTTGCTATTCGAGCTGGTGATGATGAAAAAAATTCTATCCTCATTTCCTGTCATCGACATGTAGCACCATGATGTATTTTTGAGGGGGCAACCCCTGCGAAAATCAGGTGTACATTTTTAGGGGAGGTTAGAGAAAATCTGGACTTGAAGGAGGTCGGAGGAAATCGAGAGAAAGTCAGACGTAGTCGCAAGAGGAAGTCTCTTATTTTACAGGGGCCGACCAGATTTCATCGGCGATTTACATTCGTAATAATCCTTCAATTAATCATTGTTTAATTATACAGATTGACCAAATTCTTCATGGTCGCTTCTGGGTGTACTGGCGTAACCACCGCCAAGGACAAAAAGAGGTCGGCTTCGGCCTAAGGTGGTAAAATTAAAAAAAATCTTTATTAATTTAACATTCCCAAGAAAATGTCCATGCATAGTTCAAACTGATGTGTGAACTGAAAACTCCCAATGAATTATTTTTGTTGATGACTTTATCGCTTTTAATCCAATTCAGCACCAGAACATATGGAAATGCTTTTGATTCTTATCAATATAAATTTTTAATTTCATAGAGAAAGTTAATAAGATAATTTTGGCGATCTCTTCAATCGCACAATACCCTCTACAACGATGAGGATAAATGGGCTTTCTTCATTATTTTATTTTAGATGCCAAATTCGCCGATCTTTTTTCAAGTCGGTCGCCCTGAGTTGGAGTTGGAGGGATTTAGTGAAATGCGAGGGGTTGATCATCTGGTAAATGTGTTGTACATGATCGTAATGCCTGTAAACTTGATGTAAATGTGGGTAACTGTTGTTAAAAATGTTGACTAATTGTAGTGAAATGAATGATTCATGAGGAAGAAACGGTATTTTCATCTCTGATTGAAATGCACCGATTAAATATTACCTTGGTTACAATAATTACAAGATTAAAAATGAACAAATTTAATTGCCGAATAAAGATACTCAAGTCCCGTTGTGCGTTTGTAGCTCTACTGGATCGTGAGTTAAGTTTTGTCGATTTCCATTGTCGTTTATTGTATTTATTTTCTTCAATTGGCATTAAACTTTATTTAGACTGATACAACTGGATGGAAAAACCGTGTCAAAGTATTTCAGACGCTGTTTAACAAATCCTTATATTCATTTTAATTAATTGATTTTCATTGTTACTGGGATAGCTTAATATTGGTTTGAACCACGACTGAAATAGGGGCCCTTCTGCTTAACTTTTAACTAGAGGTTGAATTTGCTAATTGTGATAACCTAGAAAGTTACCTATTTGCTAGATAAAGTTAACCAGAGGTGATGAAATCGAGCCCAAGGGCCATTGTTCAGTCCTAGGTTATCTTAACCAACTAATTTATAGTTACGTTAATCTTGGTTTAAACCGGAACTGAACAATCGTCTTTAAATGTTATGAATGACAGTGTGAATGTTGTAAAAGTACGCTTGAGAAATTAGCGAATGAGATAAGTATACAACATTTTTCAAGATGATCAACCACTCAAATTTCTTCAAATATTAGTGAAGAATAAAAAAAAAAATATTAATGATGAATCATTTTTTGATAAATGACATGTTTGTTCGAAATAATTGTAATTTCAACTAACAAATATAAAATTAGAACATTCGGAAAAACAAACTAATGGATATTCATCATTATTCGGAAGCGTACTGGAAGATCAATTATTTTCATCTGCATGTTCAATTTATTCGACTGTAATAGGTAGGTAATAAATAATAAATTGGGAATCTTCTGAGAAAAATAAATTATCGACATAAGTATGTACGCTTCACATGTGAAAACAAAACGATATCCTCGTATGTCTATTATAGTCTATTCAAGATAAACTGAACATCACGTGACCTAAGTTGCTTAGCAAAATTTTAATGAAAAACATTGATAACCATTGATTAACGACAGGTATTTGTCAGGTACTTTGGGGTCACGTGATGTTCAGTTTATCTTGAATAGACTATAACTTGTTCCGTTTTTCTATTATTCAGCTGACATTTTCTAACCACGAATTCAAATAGTGAATTGTCATAAAGGCAAACAAAAAAAAAAGTTTTTCTGATAACTCACTATTAGTTAGAAGGCATTATCAGAGTAAGCTCCAGTTAATTTTTCCACAAATCGGAAAATAAACTGACAAGAAAAAAAAAATACCTTCTTGAAAATAAAATAAAATCCACACCTGAACCCATTATGTACTGAAACGTAGGTACAGATTTTTGACCGAATATAACTGAGGGGGCAACAATTAAATAAGAAATGTTTATTGAAAACTCAATGTAGCAAAGTCATTTTGGTGTAATACATATCAATTTACATATAAGTTTCTTATCGAACCAAAAGTCTCTAAACGCCGGAATATGTTTGAACTGGGGAATGAATTAAAAAAAAGGTGTTCTCTATTGCAACTTGCTCTGAAATTATTTAATTCGCTGCTCTGATAATATGGAATGATGATTGGTTTAGCTCTTTAGCAGTAATTATTATATCCATCTGATCATACCTTCAGGAATTGGGTGGATCGATGAGATCAATTTGTTCGCAATAAGTCGTATTCCTATTAAAAATATATAATACAAAATAAAGGCCGTAGCTCAAGTATGATATCCGTCGACTCTTCTCGAATGAGCAAAGCTGTTGACAGAAGGATACATATAAAAAAGAATCGGCACCATTCCCATGTCGGGAATCTGGTGGACCGAAAAGTACATAAGTCCTCGTCGAAAGTTTGTCACTGATAATATTGAAAAAAGCAGACGAACTAAAAAAGTGAAAAAAAAACTGTGGGAAAAAAAGAAGAATGATGTAAACAAAATGATCTAGGTAGATCCACCAATTATGGTTTACGAAACAGTTTTGTAAAAACTTACTGCAAACTGCTAAACTGATAAATATGATGTGTGTTTATTTCTACTTGATGAATTTTGTGTATAGGAGCGAGTCATTATGGGGATCCACCAATTCATTTCCTTGAAAATAAATGAAAAAAATGTTTCTAAAATACATTTTTATTTTTGACTGGATGAGAAACTGAATTTTTTACCTAGGCAAGTCCAAACATTAACCTAATGACTTTGCATGCAAATTCTTTTGTAAATAAATCGCAACAAAAAAACCTCCTCGGTTTTCGCTTTGGTTGTAAATGATGATATAAGACAATTATGGTAATAGTAATCACTGCCTTCAGAAAATGTCAGATGAATTTTAGCATTGACCTAAGACAGACAATGAGAAAATCGTTTTAGAACGCAAGCGACCCATATATTCATACAAAATCAGAGGAATTTACTTACAAACTTCATGTCTGGGAAGATTTCCGATCTTATTATAATGTCAAAAAAATCATGAGACGATTGTACCAAAATTTGATTATTGATGATTAATCTTCTGAACGCTTCTTGGAATATCATGCAGTAAATTTTCCACGAAGTTGATAAGTATTTGTATTTGGACTATAACATGTAGTTCTGATTCAATCAAAAACATTTCTAATGGAAATTCTCACACTGCAATTAAATTAAGAAAAGATATTTTTTTAAGCAAATGAAATTGATTCATGGAGATTTTCTCGAGCAAAATTTGTTTTTAGTCAACTCAATAAATACTAATAATTAGTATTTGTTTTCAAAAATTTGATAATCGCTCATTATCCAGTAAAATTCACTTGCAGTTACTTGAGAAAAAACGCTGCGCTTCACCGAAACTGGCCGTCTCTTATTCGCCACACTTGCTTGTTTCCAATATTATTGTTTGATTTTTCGTTGAATGAAAAGAAGGTGCACGAACACTTTGCTTCGATTCAAAAAATTATAAAATAATTGTTTTCCCCCTGAAGGAATAATAGCCATTACAAAGTCGCTGCCATTGAAAAATGTCACAAGTTTATTGTTTCAAATAATGAAAAAAATTTAGGTACTCAGGTATTAGTTGGTTTAGGTTGTCTATGGTTGTTTTGGAATCCAAAACTATTGTAAAACGATGAATGAACATTACAATTTTGATGTGATTGTCAAACACCACGAACAACTGATCATGCATGATCAGTTGCTGACACATGTGTCAGCTGAAGGTGGCGCTGAAGAGAAATGGCGGCTTGAACGAGCGAGAATTTGGGTTCACGGAAGCCAAAAGTCTTCGATGGACGCAGTATTACAGATTGTTTTTGTGACAATACGCCCTTTCTCTTTAATTATTTTTAATATTTTTATACGATGATTATATAGTCCAATTTTTGAAAGAAGGAACCGACGTCATCAATTATAGTGGTATGAACGCCAACGGTGACGTTGTCGCAAATGTTTCCTCTGTAAATGACGTCATGGCTAGTTCAGCAAGAATTTTTACATTTTCTGAAGTGAAGAGTAATTAGAACACACAGGAGACCGTTCAGAAACGTACCGGGGGAAGGTTAGAGTGATCCGAAGTCGTTCAGAAATAAAATTATCCGGAGAACACTCAATATCAGTTCTTGACACAATCTTACAATTCAGTTTGACAGCGAATGGAGGTTGTGCACTAAGAGGTATTTTATGCAGCCATCTTTATCATTTTCATGCATTCTTATGGAAGTTTTTTGAAGACATGAATGTCCGTAATGTCTTTTTTCAACATGTACTGCCTCGAAAATAACGTAGCCCGAAGATCGCTAGTAAATTCGTGACGTAAAGTTCCTTCTCTTAAAAATTGGACTGTAATTGAATACTTTGTATAAATGTACGTGGGCGACATACTATCGACATTCTTCAACTCATATAAGCCAGAGGCGAGTTCCCAGCAGGCAATTCGATATTATAACGTCTACTTTGTATCGAACTAAGATAACCCGCGCCACTTAGGGCCGGTTAATCAATGCTCAGTTATCTCTTAGCTAACAGTTGAATTTGATGATTTTGATTGTTATAACAAAGGTAACCTAGACATTTAACCTTCAGTTAAACGATAACTGAGCATTGATGAACCCCGCCTTAGTCAATAGTCTTCAACGATTGACAAGTTAGCGTCTGGGCGCGCTTAAGAAATACGCGGACAGCTGCCGAAAGTGCACATTGGGCAAATCTCACGGTACGCTGTCTCCGCCCGATGATCGAAGATCAAGGCGGGGGAACAAAAATCGAACTGCGGTCGGTACCGAAAAGCCAGTGGTTGCGAAGTCCGGAAGACTGGCCGAAGAGGTTAGTGCATTGAGGGCCTAACCACGGGTTGATCAAACACAATTTACGACAGCCTGTGAAAGGGGCTTTTTATTTATAAAATTTGAACAAATTTGTCTATTTTCGTTAATCCTGTGAGTGTAAAAGTGCCGATATTAACACCGACTTTACGAGGCCCGATCGACCGATATTCGTTCCTCCCTCTCCGACTTCGAAGTAGTAAGTCTGTAAGAATTGTTTGCGGAATTATATCATGCATGCGCTAATCCACCCCCGTCTTATGTCTTGCGCCGTTTTGCCCATTTTCTTCTGATCTACACGGTGTCCAGAAATTAGCCTGCAATAATTCGCCCGATGATTCCTCTATGAAAACGATGAAAAAAAGTTCCAATGAACGTATGTCGAGAATGGCTTCCTAAGGTAAGCCCCCTATGATGATTTATGTTAAATATCTCCAAAACTGTTCAAGATTAAGAAATCATATTTGGTACAATTATTAACCTTTTTATGCTCAACAAAATGGACTAGTTGAACAAACTTCGGAAGATGAAGATTTTGAGTTAGTTTGTTAACTCATTTTTGGTGAGCACTTCGCTCTAAGAGACTACTGGGGAACGCAGCCTCACGTTCCATTTTTTTATGGCCTGGATTCCAGTAGTCAATGATAGCCGAGTCGTAAATTCAACTTTCATTTTATTAAACAAGGTGTTCGCTTAAATACACTTAATTCTTACAAGCTAAGCATATTTAAAGTTTAATATAGGTGATGTTATTGCTGACATGTTGGTAGTGGTCAGTTTCGCAAGAGCGCACAGTTTGTATTTTATTATTAAAATTAAGAAAGAAATTGTTTAAACGAAGATTAAACATTCTGGCGTGTCTCAGAGATGAACGGCGGAAACTGAACCTTCTGTCATTTGGTGTTGTTTGGTGTTGTTTGGATGATGATGGAAATGTTCAACAGTTTGTTGGACATCTTGGCGACCTCGAACTGAAGACGTTTGTGCATTGATGGTTTGATGAAGTTGCATGATGGACGTCATATGGGTTGTACCCAAAGACGTCTTGCGGAGCTCCATTCCATGGAGGCGTAAATTCCATAGACGAAACTCGGCGGATTTTTGATTTTTTGAGCTATAATTTTCAAGACTCATGAATTTTTGTTTTGTTTAGCTTACCCCGTCCTTTTTCGTGGGAACCGTGGGAATTCGCCTTGTTTTTCCAGGTCCTTTTTTGTTGGAACCATGGATTTAATTTGTTGATTTTTCCACGTCCTTTTTTGTTGGAACCGTGGATTTTTGTTTTTGAATTTTTTCCACGTCCTTTTTTGTGGCCCGTGGATTTTTTCTTGATTTTTCCACGTCCTTTTTTGTGGTCCGTGGATTTTTTCTTCCTTCACTCCCCTCGGATGTGTTTTTCTTCACCATTTCTGGGCTGTAGATTTCCATTTGCTGTGTTCTTTTTTTGTTTCGAAGGACCATGAACAAACTTGGGGAGATGAGGATTTTTGAGTTATTTTTTGTAACTCATTTTTGATGAGCACTTCGCTCTAAGAGACTACTGGGGAACGCAGCCTCACGTTCCATTTTTTTATGGCCTGGATTCCAGTAGTCAATGATAGCCGAGTCGTAAATTCAACTATCATTTTATTAAACAAGGTGTTCGCTTAAATACACTTAATTCTTACAAGCTAAGCATATTTAAAGTTTAATATAGGTGATGTTATTGCTGACATGTTGGTAGTGGTCAGTTTCGCAAGAGCGCACAGTTTGTATTTTATTATTAAAATTAAGAAAGAAATTGTTTAAACGAAGATTAAACACTAGTAAAGAATTCAAAATGTCCACCAGGGGCGGGTCATCTAGGGGGGGGGGGAGGGGGGGCGGGTAAAAATCTCTCTAACTTTTTTGTGTGATATTTTTTTCGTGTTTGAACCACATATTATGAAATTATGCGGTTTTTTACCAAAAAAAGGTACTCTTGGTAATCATCGATAGGAGGCGCCACATTCGAAATAAATCGATTTTAACATAACATTTTTTTTCTGATTTCTGTTGAAATGTTACATTTCAAGCAGTATTTCAGTCAAGACATCTTGATTAGCAATATAACATCACTAACCATATCAAAGACTTTGACATTATTCAGAAAATGCAACATTTAGGATGAAAAACGTCGCCCCAGATCTTACGACGTGACACTCCCGTAATAGTTGGAAAGGTTTTCCTCGAATTCAATGTAAAATGTTGCATTATTTGTTGAATTTTCAAATTTTAGTGATGTCAGATTGCTATTCAAGCTGTCTTGACTAAAATTCTGCTTGAAATGTAACATTTCAACAAAAATTAGAAAAAAAAATTGATGTTAAAATCGATTTATTTCGAATTTGGCGCCTCCTATCGATGTTTACCAAGAGTACCTTTTTTTCGTAAAAAAACTCATAATTTCATAATATGTGGTTCAAACACGAAAAAAACATCACACAAAAAAGTTAAGAAGATTTTTTACCACGGCCCCCCGTAGATGACCCGCCCTTGGTGGAAATTTTGGATTCTTTCCTAGTCCATTTTGTCGAGCATAAAAAGGTTAAAAATTGTACCAAATATGATTTCTTAATCTTGAACAGTTTTCGAGATATTTAACATAAACCATCATAGGGGGCCTACCTTTCAGGGGTTATATGTATCTCCCTTAGGAAGCGATTCTCGACATACGTTCATTAGAACTTTTTTTCATCGTTTTTATAGAGGAATCATCAGGCTAATTTCTGGTCACCGTGTATTTGTTCGTGATGCACGCGGAGATTCGCCGGTTCGCCTGAATTCGTGGAGTATTGTATTCGTGCGCCCACGTCTGAAAGTTACCTACTGGTTAGTCTCCAAATTGTTTATTGAATTCACTGTACTCAACGTATGTTTAATAGATGCGTATATTCGTTATTTCAAACAACTTTTTTGATTGAAAACGTTCCCACACCAACCCTCCGATGTAAGCCTTAATAATTGGTCCCATGTTTTGATTCACGGATGTGCATATCTTTAAATGTACTTACTGGTGGCAGCGTACCGTTACTATAATTTTCAAAATATTTTAAAACCCGCTTGATTCCTACCCGTCTCTCAAAGGTTATTAGAACCGATAGACGAGGAATTCGTACTTCTTGGAAAAGTTTCACCCAAGTTCGAATTGCGCCACATTTTCGTTGGAAGGGAAGCAAAAGCTCACAGTACCAGAGGTAAACAGTGATGTGCACTAATTACTCTTTGTGCCTAGAATGCATTTGACTCAGACGGTTTCGGGGACGGAGCCCCAAGTGGGCAACCCTTGGGTTTGCCATAAGAAGACAAGCATGGCCTAGTGAAGCAATGCTATTTAGGATTCCAGGAAGACGGGTAGGAGTAGTAGAAGGGGCAAACGCATTCTCAAGGTCGTGCCTCACGTTCGTGGGTGGGGTGGGGCCCACGGAAAAAGTGAAAAAAAGAATCATGATAAAGTCTTGTCGTCGCCATAAAAATTATCAACGTATTCTATTGTTCGGTCAGTTCGCCCATTGCTCGAAACGCGCGCAAATGCTTGAAGATGAAAAATACTGCTTTACATAAGAGCTTTTGGTTTGTCTCATGCACATTCAGTCTTACTATTTTACTTACTCGGAAAGATGGCCACTTGTTTCGAAATAAATTCGTAATTTCAAATCGTGATATCTATAAAACTGTGAATGTTATAGCTAAAGTGCATTCGAACAATAACAAGTTCTCGTTCAGAGATATCTCTTCTATGTCTGATGCGAAAAGTAACAGATGACAGAAAATAAACATAGGTCGGAAGACGTTTTACACAATTCACATGTTGGACGGCAGTTAGTTCTAATGAGCACTTTGGATACATTTTTTTCTTTCATATTTCTTCGAGATTTGAGTAGAAAATCCGTAGTAACTCTACGTCTTGATATCGGAACAAAGCAAGAAGAAGCAATAATTATGCTTGCTTAGGTCTGATAAGGGTCAGTACGAAAATTGATATCATGAATTTCCTAAGTCTAGCAATCGAATGTCATATCAAACTCATGAGTTTGTAGAGATTGAATTTTTTCTCCACATATTTGAAGTGTGGCGTTGAGTTTTAATTAATTAGTTAATATTTTCATTCTGCTCGAAATTTCTTTTCACTTTCATGCGAAAAATTATGACGACAGAAGAATAACATGGGTCGAAAGACGTTTTACACAATGCACTTGTTGACCGCCAGTTAGTTCTATTGAGCACTTTGAATAAATTTTATTTTTTTTCTTATTCCTTCGACATTTGAGTTGAAAATCGGTAGTAATTATACGTCTTTAAATCGGAACAAAGCAAGAAGTAATAATTATGCTTGCTTAGGTCTTATAAGAGTCAGTACGAAAATTATTATCATGAATTTCCTTATTAAAGCAATCGAATGCAATATCAAGCTCACGAGTTTGTGGAGATTGTGTTGTAACGACGCTCCCCGAGCGCCGTCACTTAAAGTCCGCTCTCGTCTTGTTTTCCCGCCAATATCTTATCACATCTGTCGTCACCGTTTCTTCTAGAAGGATCGTTTCCCTCTCCCGCCTCCGAGGCTATAAAAGGCCGCCCCCGTTCCGGTTTTCCCAGTCTATGTTATGCCGGTGGAATAGCACGGTCATAGACGCTTGAGTTTAACCTACCCCGTTTTTCGCTGCAGGTAAATTAACCGAGGCAGTCCGGTGCGAACCCCCGTTTTTTAGAGGCTAAGCGAGTCCTGTTTTCTCCAGTCCGGTTCCCCCAATTTTACTTACCGACCCAGGTCAATTAACCGGGTCACAGTCTTTTTCGACTAACACCGATCCTGCGTTTGGCGTCGAGGACCTCTAACCCGACGCATCCCACCCCGCTTTAGTCCGCCACCTCCGGGTGTATCCCGAACGGCCGTAACAAGCCTCCCGTGACACCGTTCCGGCGTTCCCGCCTGGTGTCGTGACTCGCCCCCGGCGAGCTCCGTTCCGCATTTCTGTTTCGTTACGTCTTTAGTTTTTAAGTCTAGTTTAAGCCGGCTAGGGTAATTTAAGTTTCCGTTCGTTTCCGTCTGTGTCGCCCGCATTTGCGAAATAAATACTGTTCACAGACCCCTGGTGTTTCCGTTTCTCCGACTTGAGTTTGCTACCCCGGTAAGAGTGCTTCCTCTTTAAACGAAGCTGGCGCCCGAGACTTCCGCCCGACCGGAAGTGCGTCACAGTGTTTTTCCTACAAATATTTGAAGTGTGGCGTTGAAGTTTATCAATATTTTCATTTCCATTTTTTGCCCTATGCATTGAAGATACGGCTTTTCGGCGAAAATTTGGAGGATTTTCGAGGAAAGTTCGTGTTTTCAATGCTTACGGGCGAGAACATACTCAAGATAGTCAAAGCTATGATTTCTGGCACAGAAACATCAAATCAGAGTTAAGATGTGATAACTATCCTTCCCTAAGTCCGGGGATTGGTCCTTTCCACCCTTCAAATTGATTTTTCAAATCGGGTTTTATTGCCAACCTTGCCATAAAAACGCATTTATGTTTCACACCCCAGGTAATAATTTTTGTCGTATGCAACTATCTGGGGTTTTTACCTTTGAGGGTTGATAATTTATCAAATGTGAAGTACGAAGACTTGAGACATGTCAGAAACTTTGTGAACATCTCATCTGTGAGAAGCACATTAGGCAACCATTAATTCTGCGTATTTGCTCTCGAAATTTGCTCATAGCGCCATCTATTGTCTTTGAAGACGGAGAGTTTAGAAGCCCGTCGTAATGAAGTCTTAGGTCGTACCTCGCCCCCCCCCCCCCCCTGTATTGTTCTCGAAGAAAATCATACCTAAAGAAGAGTTAATCGTTATGTGTATTATTATTATTATTATTATTAATGTTAATAATGGGTATTATTATTGTTGTACTACAGTCGTACAGTGTGCAGTACAGGTTAATATGACACAAAGGCTTTGACTCCTTCAGAAGGAAAGCGAAACAGGTCGTCCCCATTCATTAATTTCAATACTAGCGTATCTAAAGCATCCTCAGATATGTCTTGTATTTGCGTAAAGTCAAGATATATTCGGTGTGGAACGATATTGTGGTCTGTGTATTTGATTAAAATGAGTTGATCATTTTTATTGACTCTTATGGATACATCACACTCAGTCGCATCATTAATACTAAGGCTCAAATTTGCCATAATATTCCTAGTTTGTCTCCTATAAAATAAGAAGAATATTCTTACTTAGATGCACTCCTTTAGTTTTAGTGATTGAACTTCAACACATTTTTCGTCGATAAGACCATAATGAACTAAAACTAGGTTCAGATCAAGGAACTGAACCGCAAGGTTTCGACGTGTATACATACAGGCTGTCTTATAAAAAACGCCCCAAGCCATAACTTCTTTATTTGACGTCCGATTGAAAAAAAGTCAAGAGCGAATATAAATTGCTCGATGAGTACTACAAACTGACCTTGATTTGAATTTTTTTCAAAAGAGTCTTAATTGTCAATTCACGGTCAACTTGAAGTTCTCAAGTAGAAATGCAATTTTGCTTCGAAACAAATGTATAGGGTATTCTTTTCTGAGTTCAATGATGTACAATATTTTGAATTTTGAAGAACATTTACTGGTGAAATAATGAAATGTTTATCGGCATCAAATTGGCTTTTCCAAACCAAATTGTACAGTCGGCGGTGGACAACAATCACCTTTCAGCGTGTTGAGTTTATTGTTGCTGTTACATCCAATTCTGTGATTGTTGTACACGGCACTCTCCCCAATTTTTTTTTGTGATTTAAATAATCTTCATCAATAGTTTTTGCTGGTAAAAAGGACTCAAAATTAAAAAAAATACACATTACGCAATCTAGAAAAAATAATCCTGCTCATCTATGTTGAGAAAAGTGTAGATTACCTAGCGAAAATTTCAAGTTGACCATTGATTGACATCGAGGTCCATGGTAGTGACGGCCGGCGGTGTTAAATTTTTTTTCATTTTGAAAGGACCCCGCACGATTTATAGGTAAAAGTGGTTTCGGTGAATCTCGCTACAATTTGGATATCTTGTTGATCATTCGATGCTGATTAAAAAATCTCCTTGACAAAAACTGAATCTATGTACAGTTTTCGAGTTACAGCTCGCCAAAAGTCATTTTTTTCAACTTTTCTGATATCCATCACTCTCACATCCTTAGAGATGGATGAACTGATCTGATAATATGTCAGAATTATGTATTTTGATATGGACGAGACTAAATCCTTAAAGATTCAATTCTGACGTGCAAACTGACTGAAAAAAAGTGTTGCGGCGGTGAGACTCGATCCAGGTACCTCTACAATACAGCCGCGTTTCGAGTTCAATCAAAATTCTACTGAACGACGAAAAGAGTAATTGTATCATGATTCACGTATACATAAACATATTAAATATTTCGACAATTCCATGAAAAAATAATTTTTTAAACATAAAAACAAAACAGAGACGAAAAAATTATAAAAACGCATTCGAGTTTGTTCAAACTATCTCCATATCAAAAGCGCGGGTCTGTTTGTAGCATCTTGTATATTCACAATTAAGGATTGGTTTGGATATTTGACGTTTCTTACATGTCTAGCGTATCCCAAAAACCATAGAACACTAGGAATGTGAGCACAAGTCCCTAATGTTCTTGAGCCAACTTTGCATGTGCAATAGTGGCCTAGTATTGGTCTATCATCATCTTCTCCATTATTGAAAGCAACCCATGACTGATATTTCGTTGCATTTCGAAATCGTGAAAATATGCGGATTCTTATTATGTTCGGGTCTTCATTTAATTCGTCAAATACAAATGCCTCAGTTTGTTCTTGATCGTGTTCCAGTTTATCCTGAATGTATGAGGGTGCAAGTTTCAATTGGTATATTCTTACAGTGAGGTTTTTTGAGTAATCAATTTCTAGTCTAGGAACCAAAGGAGCATGCAAATGATTTAACCGATTCCAACGTCTTGCACGAGATTTTAGATTTTCGGCTTCAACTCTTGCTTGCAGCAAACTGACCTCTTGTAATTTTTGGAAAATTCTTTTGGCCAGCTCAGCATTTGCATCGTTCATCGTAACCGTATTTCGATATCGATTAATAATTGCCCCTATGCGCCGATATTAATAACATGAGACATCGGAATAACATTTTGGAAAAAGTTGAATATTGATTTGATGTGTCCATTCCGAAACCACTTTAACCTATAAATCGTGCGGGGTCCTTTGAATTGAGAAATATTTTTTTGCTTAACCATTGGACATTGGGGGCCCCTAAACTGAGGGAACCCTGGCCTTCAGCCCCCTTAGCTTGATTCGTCCGGCCCTGTTTCTACTTTTGACAATTAAACCGACAACTGACGGTGGTTATGGCGGTTGGTTAGTCTGTGGTTACCCGCTAGAGATCGTCGCGTCGCTTATCAACTGTCACTCGGGTTAAGCGCAAAATTTGAGGGTCGGGTCCACCACTGCGTCTGCCCAGTGCGGCGACATGACAGGGCGGCGAAATGACAGTGCGGCGACGATCCAGAGAGGCCATAGTCAGTAGTGCCAACATGATGAAATACTGATGTATTACTGGTTGCGCATGGTTAATTTATCGGTTTCTTCTGGACTGCGCAAACAGATTTTTTCCAAACGCAGGTAAAAAAATATTGTGTGCAACACGTAGGAAGAGTGTATTTTTCTGTATTCATCGTAGACATGCAGTCCATTAGAAACCGACAAATTCATCATACGCAACCAGTAATACGTCAGTATTTTGTCACGTTGGCAGTTTTGAGAATGGCCTTGAGGCAAATTTGACCCAAACCATGCCATTTGTGCCACACGCATAGACAAACCATGGTTTGTGTATGGTCAAACGACAGTTTCAGTAACTTTTCAAATGCCAACCTAAAGTTTTAGCAACCTCAAATAACTAAAGTCACTTAGTATGCCACCTACCTTTGGCTATCTAGGTTTGTTTATGAAATCCGTGGTTTAGATCTCCTGAAGTGGGCACGAGTTGTGGACAAAATAAGGGCACCACGGCCAAACGAAAACTCCACACGACACTTCACGGACCAGCGAGGGATGATCCTAATGGGGATGACTTCTATAAGCAAAGATTTTCCCTCGCACCAGTCATACCACGAGAACACGTTGTAAAAATGGCTAATCCCCGAAGAACGACGATGCAAGCAAAAAAAACCGTTGTGGGTGGTACGTCACGACATCCAAGAGGTGGGAAAACCCTTTAAAAGGTTCGAGAAATTCCAAGATAAGTGATTCGCGCCCCATCTCAAACTCACGATCTACAAGTCGATCATTCGCCCCATCTTCACGTACGCCTCCCCCGTCTGGGGACACGCGTCCCCCTCGTACATTCAGAGACTCCAGATCGTGCAGAACAAATCTCTCCCTCTCGTCTTCAACGCCCCCTGGTTTGTTCGTAACACCCTCCTCCATCGCGAGTCCGATATTCCGTACCTCGTCGATTACCTTCGCGATTCAACCACCAAATTCTTCGGTGCCGCCACGTCCCATCGTAACCCCCTCGTCCGTAAGGCCGTCGACGACAACGCGTCAAGCGGCCCAAAACGGTTTTGGCCGTCTAGCTCCCCCCCCCCCCTTTTTTCAGTGCCACACGTTCAGGCCTTATGCCATTTCACGCTTTTCCACCTCATGCCCTCCCTTGATGCCGACGGGGTTAGAAAACACTGTTTTGTCCCCATACTGATTAGGTTTATGTTCCAGGTTCCAGGACCTGTATTCTTTCGGCGTGGTAAACCCGGGGATAATATCCCGGCGGACTCTGCGCATGTGCGTCGGGATAAGTACGCTTATCCCCGGCTTTTAGGTGGAGAAAACGGCCGTGATAAGTTATCATCTGAACCGTCAAGTTGCTTGAGTTGCAGAGTCAGTGTTGCCAATGTGAGAACGCTAAAGTTACTAGATTTTACTAGTAAAGTTTCTACATTTTTCTTATTTTGTGCGAGTGTGAACTTGCAAATGTCAGTTGTCAAAAGTTTCGATGTTTACATTATGTCGCTTTCGAGGTTATCGACTTATTTATAGTGCATAAGGTGGCGATTACAACGAATATTCTCGCAAGAATCACTTTTATACGTGTGTATTGTGATGACGAATCCACCTACGTAAGTACTCATAACCATAATGTGTTAAGATTATTATACCGAACTTGATTATTTTAGGTTCACTTTAAGATTGAACACGAGGTTTTACTTCACTTATGGATTTATTGGCGCTCACGTACCAAGTATTCTTGGATTTATTCGGAGACAACCCGCGTTATCAACCAAAAATTAAGTACCTATCATCAAGGAAGAAGCCTCGACTGTGGCCTCGACAATACATGACCCGTATTGTACAGAAATACCTACAAGAGTGACAATTGATGTGTGGCATTGTTATAAATGAAAGTGGATACAATATTACACCCATAATTAGACCGGTTATTGTCAAAGGTTTGTATATAGGTCTGTAAAGTATGTAACGAATTAATTCTTTTTTCCATGTTTCAGCTTCCGAAGCAAAGTTCCGACTTCGATTCGTCTCCGGTCAAAACTCTAGACACATTTGTAATAGGGCGAATCGAATTATCCATTTCCACTTCAATTGTATCTAAGAGTTGAACGATTATTGTAACTGGGGAATGCAAGCGGTGACGAGTTTCTTACGTACCTAGGTATACTCTGCCCGTAATCAATTTTTTTAATAAAAATGAAAATCTTGAATGAAATTCAATAAAATTGACCAATAATAATGTATTTTCAAGTCTGTTATTGAATAAAGTTTGTATAAATTCTTACTATTATTAAAGGTCCTTCTAAAGCACTAAATTAATGAGTATTACTATTTTCGCCATAGGAACATCTTTATAATTTTCGAAACGTCAGCTTCTTTGCCGACATTCAAAAATTGTTGGTTGCCTAAAACTCCCTTGTTAGGAATCCCAATTTTTAACGATCCGTTGCAAAGATCCGCCCACCCGTGATATGATAAACTTACCACCGGCTGGGAATTGATCTCCAGATGAGTGATCGAAAGCGAAATCGCGTAGAGGGAAGTTGAGATTCCAAGTATTATGCAACGGGATGATATTTAAACGATAATCGGCAATGAAGCATTATTTTCTCTTATTTCTATTGTAAGGAATGGAGAAGTTCGTGTTTATTTTTATTATTTGTTTCATTTGTTAGAACGCAAAAATAAAGCACCGGGAATGATTTTCGATGTCTATTCAATCACTCGTTTTACAAGACTAGACTAATATTTCGATTCGTTACATAACGATCGCTCGAACTATCAATCGAGTAAAAAGACTTATCTAACACCTTATGCTACTTTACCCATTTATACCCAAACCTCGAACAATAATAATAATAGTGATATTAATAATAATCTAAAGACCCGAAAGTCCTCGCGACTGTCTATCGTTCAGGATCAAGCCTGTTACAGAAACAATAACAACATAACGAGATTAACGGGATTGAAGGGGCCCCCAAATTCAAATTAAACGAAATGTCAAACGGAAGGAAATTCATCCACCGTTTATTAACTTTCCAAGAGGTCAATCAGATCTTGGGCATCACGTGCATTGTCATCCTCACTGTCGCTAGTTTCGCTACCTACCGGACCAGGATACGGTCTCAAAGAGTTCGCCGCTATTACCGAGTAGAAATTTTTGTAGCCTCTCATTCCCTTAACGGTTCTAATGAGGTACCGATCGTTAGCGAAAGGTTTGTCAATCACGTATGGGCCGGTGAATTTTCTACTGAGCTTTTTGTTAACTCCTGTCAAGCTACATGAGCTTCCGCCCTCCCATAGGACTAAGTCTCTCTTACGGTACTTTTTGACTTTCTTCTTCGATTTATCGAATCTCTCTTTCATTTTTGCAGCCGTCTTCTTCAAATTTTCTCCCGCCTTTTCGCGTCTACTTTGTACCGAAGATCTAGAATTTTATGCCTCTAAATCACGCAATAGATTACCCTAATGAGCGAACATAAGTTCATACGGACTGTGTCTCGTAGTCGAATTAACCGTATTGTTCATTCCCCAAACAATTTCAGGCAGATCCTTGTCCCAGGATGATTCGTCCTGATTGGATGTTCTCATGACATCTAGCAGCGTTCTATGGAACCTTTCTACTTGTCCATTTGGCCTAGGAGTAGCTACTGCATTCAATACATGTTTATTCTGTTTATCTTGTGTAAACTTTGTCTGCTGTTGAAAGCCAATCCTCTATCAGAAACGATTCTTATGGGATACCCCAAGAAACCAAATCTTTCTCTAAGATGCTTAATACATTCCGCCGAACCCAATGTCCTGCAAGGTCTGGCTACGAGATATTTGGTGAACGAGTCGACCATTGTCAGCAAGTAGCTATGTCCACCTTTGCTTTTTGAAAACGGACCCACATGGTCTATACGAACCGTGTGCGTTGGCTCAACTACCTTGCCTATGGGGTGTAGCTCCTTTGTCATATTCTCCTTTAGAATAGGCACAATCAAGACACGACTTGATATATTTGGTCTTAAACCTTGTCATTTTCGGAAAGTAATACTCTCGAACACTTGTGAAGATCCGGGTAGCCTATGTCATCGTGGTATTTCCTCATGATGATCCATCTCGCGCATTTCGGTACCACCAGTCTCAAACCATTTAGAGTTTTGCGATAGAGTCGTTGATTTTTAACTTCGTAAAGAGTTTTCAACTCTTTGTTGGTGCCTGCTTTCAACTGCTCGGCTCGAAGCTCATCGTCTTGCAGTTGGACACTCAAAAACCAGTCCTCTTTAGCGATATGTGCCACGAGTGCGTTGCGACTGAGAGCATCGACTCGGTCCATGTGTTTTCCCGGACGATGTATTACCTCGAAGTCATATTCTTGAATTTGCAACCATCATCTCGCTATTCTTGGTATCAGGTCTTTCTTCGTGAAGGTGTAACGTACAGCTGCACAATCTGTCACTACCTTGAACGGTAAGCCTCTCAGATACATTCGAAATTGTTTTGAAGCTTCGACGACGGCTAGAGCTTCCAACTCATAGCTGTGATAGAATTGTTCGCTTCCGGTTGTCGTTCTGCTGTAGTAAGCCACGGGTTTAAGCTCTTTCTCTCCTTGGTATTGCATTAAGATGGCACCCAGACTTCGCGAGCTTGCATCCGTATGCACCTCAATCTTTAGATTTGGATTAAATGACGAGAGTACCGGTTCACAACCCAAAGCTTCCTTCAACGCTAGCACGGCTGCATCCTGTTCATGGCCCCACGTCCATTCTGCATCCTTCTTGAGGAGTTTGTTCAAAAGACTCGCGATCGTTGCAGAATTTCGGATGAACTTTCGAAAATATCCGCCTAATCCAAGAAATTGGCGAATTTTGTGCACGTTGGATGGCGTTTTGAAATGAACGTTTGCTGCGGTCTTTCCTGCGCCGGTAGTGATGCCATTTTTAGAAAGCTGATGGCCTTAGCAATCTATTTTGGACAAGGACTATTTTAGAAAGGAACACTTCTTAAGATTTAGCCTGAGACCAGCGTCGCAAAAGCGTTCCAAAACTTCCTCCAACATTGAGATACCTCGTTCGATAGTGTCCGAAGAAATGAGCAAATCATCCATGTATACGAGAATCTGATCGAACCACGGCTGACCCATCGCCTCATCTATTAACCGTTGAAAAGTGGCGGCTGCGTTAACCAATCCAAACGGCATTTTCAAATATTCGTAGTGGTCATCAGGGGTCACGAAAGCTGTTTTCGCAGTGGAATCGACCGATACCGGTATCTGGTGAAAACCTTGACTACAATCCAGAGATGTGAAGTACGCTTTACCCGACAATTTGCTCAACAAATCTTCAACATTTGGCATCGGATACCTATCCACCATCGTCTTTTGGTTAAGGGCCCGATAGTCCACGCACAGACGATAATTTCCTGTCTTTTTCGTTACAAGTACCAAGGGACTCGCAAAATCGGAATTGGATTCTCGCACGACGCCTCCTTTGATAGAAACATCGACTTTATTTCGAACAACTTTGCGCTCTTTGAAAAACAATCGATAAGGTCGATAGCACACAGGTTTCGATTCCTTCAGATTGATGTTCAATGCTCCAAATTTGGCCGTTCCTAGTTCGTCGGTATTATATGAGAAACATTTACCCCATTTATTAAGGACCGATAATAGAAGAGCTTTAGCGTCAACCAGTGAGGAGTCAATGTCAACATTACCCAATGTTGCCGCTCTAGGAACCAAATTAGGACTCACCCCAGTGTTTTCCACTATGTCCACGACATCGCATCGTCCAAGCAGTTGTCCCTTTCGCAGTGCGAGATCTCCATTGCCCAAATTGGAGACAAGCACACTAGATGCAGAGCTATCTAGCACGCCGCCAGGGGTGCTGATGAAAGCTTGGCTTCCAGCAAAACGTTTCTTCCCGGGGGAACATCGGTAACCCGAATCGGTATATTTTCCGTTTTTCCCGCCTCGACAGTCATGTCCGCATTCATCCAGATTTTGGATCTTCTATCGTCATCGCCAACAGCGATCCGATTCAAGAAGCTGACGGTGCTTTCCATGAGCTTTGTGTGACCTTCCTTGACAATGAAGCAAACACCGGAACGATTTATTACAGGCTGACCAATGATGTGATCGGCAGGGGTCAAGTGCGCATCCACCACAACGGCTGTAGTGTCTACAGATATGTTGTCCACTTTGAGAATGAAGGTCGCTTCCAGTTTGGTAGTTATCACGGAACCACCAAATCCCCGACGAGTGTTCGCCCGTTGCGCCAATGGAAGCTTGAATTTATCGACAATTTTCTGAGAGATTACGTTCACCTTGCTACCGGTGTCAACGTTAGCTATCGACGGCCTCTCCATCGACAAAGCACTTCTTACGATACGATTCATTGACTTTTGACTTATCGATTAGATGCACCTCTTTGGATTCCGCCCGGGAATGCGTCGCGTTTTTCTTCGAAGGGCAATTGTACTTTTTATGACCGTACTGATGGCAGTTGAAACAACGAATAGTACGGCAGTTACGCAATTCGTGTCCTACTTTTCCGCATTTTCCACAAGTTTTCGATTTGTAATTGTTGTTTTGTTGTTGTTGTTGTTGTTTGTTGTTTGTTTGTTTGTTGTTGTTGGGGCCGCTCAGTTTTAGAATCGCCAGTATTTTCTCGGTCAGTCTGTTCAATTCGGCCACGTTTTGAGTAGGAGGGTTCTTGATTGTGGACCTGATAGTTGTCCATGGGGGCAATAAATCCGGCATAGAGCTCACCAGGTGTCGTACATTTAAATGCCCTTGCATTCGGCTGCAATTGTAGAGGTAGTCCCTTGATTAAGCAAGAAATCGTCGCCTCCGTATCCAACCGGCACTGTTGAGTTAAAGCGAGCTTGGCGTGAGTTATAATTGTAGAATTGCATAGTTTATATTAATATGAGATGCAACTGCTGTATTCCGCGAACAATCTTCGCATTATCTTAAAATGCTTAATTTGCTTTTTCTTTAATGAAATGTATTTTTATATTATTAAGTTCAGTCTTTTTGTAACGTTAGCAACGAATAAACCTAAAGATTCACTCGTGCTTTTTGACTTTGCTTTTTTGAAAATCGTTTCTCGTGGACACGAAACAAAATTGGCGCAGTCGGTAGGATCACCTGAAAATTGAACGTATCGAACGGGCAATTTTTCGTATCAACGATTAATCAGGAGATCGAACTTTTCGGTAGTGATCGAACTAGTGATTCGAGGGCATATCGGATCCGGAACCAAATCGTCCAGTTTGGTTGCTGTCGAAATCAAGTGTTCAAGCGGCAACGGAGAAGCAGTCAATCCAGCACACAACCTGGTGGAGGACAAAAATCGCCAAAGCCAGACCAATCCAAGTCCTGGGGAAAGGAACAAAAATCGTCTCGAACCTATAGGCATCTAGAAGTAAGATAGGCTAAGAAGAATCAAGAAAATGAGAGCAATCTAATTGTAAGCATTCCAATCATTTCCACTTTCCTAATTTTGAGTAATCATAATTTAATCGCGTTCGCACGTAGAGGAGAAAATCCGTGAATTTCAATAACAACAATAATTTTTATCTTTGGACCAACTTTGACAAAATGCCTGACGAATTAATAAGACCACCCATTTTACCACCACCTGCAGTAAATTACCAACTTTTACGGTTGTACATAGATTCAATCCCTCTTTATGAAGGCAACCCACATACTTTGAGAATATTTTTAGCCCATTGCAAAAGTTTAATCGTCACATTTGCCGGTACAGATAATCAGATGAACTCCTTTATTCTACGAGCAATAGTGTAGGATTCCGATCCCGACGACTATGTTCGCAACACACTTTACATTTCAAAACTTCATTCTAAATTTCGATTTTTAAATACCCGTGATGACATCTAGTGGTGAAAGTGAGAACTCGTGGATTCGAATGGGGAGACCGGCTGGGTCGGATTACGACGTTGCCGATCGGGGCTGGAACGGAAGAGGAAGAAGGTACGCGTGGGGGGACGGCCCGTTCTTCTTGGTCGTTCGGCGAATGGTCGTGGGTCAACGTGTGGTCTTTCTGTGTCCAAAGGTTGGTTTACTCTTTGATATTTATTGTAAAATTAGCAACAAAATCATCGTTAGGTTCTCTAGTTTCACTACCCCAAAAATCTCTCCGTGATCTTAGTTAATTCTCGAGATATCTTGATAAACGTTTTCGTCACGTGGTCACATTGCCGGTCGCTATGCGCCCTCCATGTTTTTACAACATTTTACAAGTTTTGACGAGTTGACTAATTCCCGAAATTATTACTTTTCAGTATTATTAGTACTTGTATAATTGTGATTTGATAAACCGTTCAAAGTAATTAGGATTTAGAGAGAGACAAGATTGTCAAATGTATTTTAATATTTGAATTTAACGAAAACCTGTGATAATAATGAATTACTGTGATTAATGAAAACTTGACGTTGTTGCAATGTGCAATCTAATGTGTCCTTTTTTGTAATTGAATTGTTGTTTCGATTTCCATAATTCACTGTAAGATTTTATGCATGTTTAACCTTCATTTGACATTGGCCGCTGCTCAAAAGTCACACACCTCGACCAATGTTTCAAATTGACAGAAAGACGATATCTTGTGTATGTTTCGGCCTTGTTGACAGACTAACATTTTCATAAATAATGTGTACTCCTCCTCGAAGTCGTAGCGACAGCGAACACTCCCTTCCGTCCAACGATTGTATTAATAATTGTGTATTACTATGTCATAACATTTACATTTTTGGGGAATTTGTGGGGCTGTTCCTGATGTGAAAGGGGGGTCAGCGAGACGGTCAAGGTATTTAATAGATCGGGATCAACTTTAGCGGAGTATATGTAAGAGTATGTGGGTTTAGGGCTTTCTAGGTTGCTCCGTCGCTGTCGTTACGCAACATTACCAGCAACTGCCTATAGAAAGGAGTTTGGTTGGGTCCCTGATTATTTTATATTGAATTGTACTGTGCCATTTGCGTCGTTTACTAACCATTTCTTCATGTACTTTGTATGAAATATTGATACTGATGTGTGTGTGTGTTGCGATGGCGATTGCGTAAGCGTAAGCGCGAGCTTTTAATTGTTTTTGCGATTACGATATCTGTCTTTTTGTCACAAGATTCATTGTTCATGAAGGTTTCTGTAGTTTGGCCATGTCAATTCGAGTTGACGGAGTTTTCTTTGGTGTGTTCTTTCTCTGTCAATTACTCGGGTGGATTTCTCGATACCTTTGGGTACCAGATCTCCCTTGGAACATCACCACTCTTGATTTAAAATAAATGCTTGTACTGTTTTAGGTGTTTTGAGAAATAATACAAATTTGAATAAAATAACAAAATCTTTAATAAATTGTTGCTTGTCATTTGACCTCCATCTTTCCCTCGACACGTTCATGTCTTGTGTTGGAATTTTTATTTAATTCCGAACGATTTCTACAATTCGTTCACCAGGGGGCGAACAGGGTTACATTACAATAGATAAACTTACGGGAAGAGCCCTTATGTTGATAGGTTCTCGTACAGAATTAGCTACTTGGCAAGAAATGAAAAACGTTTTAAATTTAAGTTTTGGAGATCAACGAGATGTAGATTGCTTAGTACAAGACTTAATTTGTCTGAGACCACGTGGATTACCCCCTTATTTACAAACAAATATTAGTCTCAGACACCCAGATAGTCTCGAAAAGGCAATGAGCCTAGTGGTAGAAGAAGAAAACTTTTCCTATTCCACTCAAAGAGCGAATACTTTAAATTCAAACACTAATTTTAGACCGATGCAAAGATTTACACCAACGCATTCAAATGCACCACCCCATCAAAATTTAATGAGAACGGGATACGTACCACCTAGAAACCCAACTTCTTTTAATAATCAAAGACTCATGTTTGGTTCAAATTCACAACCTAAACCATTCGTGAATAGAAATTCAATACAACAGCCGACAATGTTTAACGCATTTGCACCAAGACAGAATCCGACTTTTAATCCGACTAATAATTATTCAAATAATTATTCAACCTGGCGCCCAAATACAAATTTTCAATTTCAAAGACAACCATACTTTAATCCTCGCCCTCAGCAAAATCAACCATTCCAAACTCAAAATTTTCCGCAAAATTTCAATCGTCCCAGTACAAGTCAAAATCCAAATAACAAACCAGAACCGATGGACACGTCCTCGTCAAATACGCGTAGGACGATTCCCCGAAATAATTTTGGCACCACACAACTTTTCAATCAAAACGTCACCGAACCTGATCATTATCCAAATTATTCTGAAGAATATCAAGCTTACGAAAGTTACGAGTTTGATCAAAATTATTCCGAATACGACCCTGAGTATAATTATGATGACACTCAACAATTTTATACTAACAACACAGATCCGTACCCAAAACCACAAATAACGAATAACGAGACCCCTGAAAATTTTACCGAGGTTTCTCCTATGAACAATCAGACATAATTATTCAACTTAACGTCATGAAATCCAATCTGCCTTATATCAAAATACCAGAACTTAATGCGAACTTTTTAATAGATACAGGTAGTACAAAAAGTTTAATCAATCCGGAATTAGCTCATAAAGTGTACGAAAATTTTATTTATCAAGGAAATTTTATTATTCACACCGCACATGGTGAAGTAATGGAGATCCCACTTTTCGAAATTTTTAATGTGAACGGAACTCACAAATCAAACTCACGAATCAAATTCTATTGTTGAACGTTTCCATTCGACTATCATCAAACATTTGAGAATTTTAAAAGAAATCTACCCTAACGAAACCGATCTAATGGACTATGCCATTATAGGATATAATAGTTCAATTCATAGTGCGACTAATTATACGCCTTTCGAACTGACTTTTGGTTATACCAACGCTAAAAATGCAAATGAAATTTTTATCCCTGACGTATTTTATACAGACTATTCGGAAACTCACAGGAAAAAATTAGAACATGTTTACAAAAACGTTAACCAAAAATTAACCGAAGACAAAACCAAAGTCGTGTTGAAAAATAACACCGAAGGAGACTCAAACGAAAACTTTTTTATTGGAAAGATCGTATATAAACAAAATCCTAAGAGTAGGAATAAAAAGAATAATAAATTCATAGGCCCTTACGAAATAACTGAGATACTAGATCGAAATCGAGTAGAAATCACTAACGTAAACAACAAATCCAAAAAAGAAATACTTCACTTAAAAAAATTAAAAAAGCCCCTTATTGTTACAGACTTACTTCCCTCATCATCATCCTTGGAGTAAAACCCGAACACTCAAAATTTAATAACCTGAATGATAATCCTGGACTATTGCCTCTGAGACTAGGTAATGCACAAAACAAAGTAAACATTTGGACATTCATACAAATATTCGATATCTCTGATATAATCTACAAATTTCACACCCTTGAAAAATCTTATTCGGAAGTTGAGAATTCGCTGGAAAATTAATGGATCAAACGAACTTACCGTGAAGTTCGATCTGAATTGTATCAGGCTCCTCGTCCGAAGGATCACTATAATATTTCACAAGGTAGTACCTACTTCTTTGTGCTACGCGCCACATTTTAAAGTAAAAAGTTCCTAAAAATGGATCCGGTTGGTAGCCCTACCTGTCATAGTCATTCTATTTCTATGTAGGCAGAGCAAAATACAGGTAGCTGCAACATTCCAGGGGCCACATAACACCAAACGTGACGCTAACAGTTGGTGTTATGAAGGGATGCGGTGGGAGTGATCCTTCGGACGAGGAGCCTGATACAATTCAGATCGAACTTCACGGTAAGTTCGTTTGATCCATTAATTGTATCAGGCTCCTCGTCCTCTTGATCACTATAATATTTCACAAGGTAGTTGTTTAAAGATACCAAATGAATGTTGATCAGCTTAATAACAGTCAAAATGTCAAAAAGTACAAAACTGTATTAATATGGAACGATAAGGATTAATAAGTACATATTATATTGGTTAACATAACAGATCAACCATTAAGATCTAAGATGGCGTTAGAAAAGGATTGCGAATCCGCTAACGGCCGATTATAAAATTTAGCGAACACTTGGGAATTATTTGTCCAGCCCGCTGTTTTTCGAATAGTGTCTATGGAAAGACCAGCCCTGTAAGCTGCTGATGTTGATGCATGTCTTGTTGAATGGGTTTTGAAAATGTCTGTATCAATCCCAGAGTCTCTCAGAGTGTCCTTTATCCATCGGCTGATGGAATCCTTGGACGCCTTGTGATGTGGTTTTTTAAAAGTAATTATTAAATCATCACACTCTGGAGGACGTAAGATCTGCGTGCTCTTGATGTAGTCAAGAATTGTTGATGCTACACACAACCTTTCATTTTTCGAGAAAAAAGGAATATTGAAGAAGGGGAGGACTCCAGTTCTATTACTAGTCTTTGTAGCATCTGTGACAGTTACTGTAACTGCGCCTTCTATTTCCTTTATATTCGATATTTTTATCAATGATAAAGTTTGCACTCTTTGGCCTGTAGACAAGGCCAGAAGAGTCACCAATTTATAAGAGAGCTGTTTCAAAGACAGGTCACTGTTCGGGTACAGAGTTGACAAATATTCCAAAACAGGTTGAGGGTCCCACGTACGATCATATTTAGGTTGTGGGGGTCTTATTCGTCCTATTCCTTTCAGAAAGCGTTTAACTTGTTGATCATTAGAAATATCAGTCTTCAGTATTAGAGATAAAGCTGACCTATGGCAATTAAACGTGCCATATCTGTGAGGCCTTGAGTCTAGGATCTTTTGTAAAAAGGCTAATACTTCGAAAGATCGAGCTTCAAATAAGGAGGTATTTGTTTCGAGACAATAATTCCACCAAAGCTTGAAAGTTGATTCGTACTGCCGTTGGGTTGGAGTAGAGATGGAGTTGATCATAGTCTCAATCGTTGAATCCGTTAAATTTCTTGCCCTAAAGGCTTCCCGCATAAAATCGCGGCCACCAGGATAAGGTCGGTTGAGAGGGGGTGTGTTTCCCTAGAAAATGAATGTACTAATTTAGTTGATGGACCTAACATAATGTATTCGGAGGTCATTATTTTTTGAAAAAGTGGAAACTACGGCTGCGATGGCCAGAAAGGGACAACCATGATGCCTTGAGCTCCCTCATTAACGATTTTTTGAAGACAGCGCAAAATAATTGCGAAAGGTGGGAAGGCATAAAAGAATAAGCCTGACCACGACACAGTAAAGGCATCGACGGCCCATGAATTTAAAGTCTTGTTTCCAAGAGACATATTTCGCACACTTAGTGTTAACATGAGAAGCAAATAAATCTATCTCAGGTAACCCAAGATTTTTTATGATTAAACTGAAAGCCCAATCAGACAATTCCCATTCAGTTTCGTCTGGAAGAAGTCTAGACTCGGCATCAGCTATTACATTATCCTCAGATCTTATATAGGATGCTTTGAGCATTATGTCTCGTTCTTCGCACCAAGTCCAGATATTTTTGGCCAATTCTGTCAACACTGGATACCTGATACTGCCCATGCGGTTTATATAAGAGATGGCAGTTGTATTATCTACTCTTAAAAGAATATTAGAGGACCTGCACCTCATTGCAAAACATTTAAGACCGTTAAAAATTGCAAGTAATTCCAAATAATTTATATGGTTACGTTTCTCTAATGAGTTCCACCAGCCGTGGGCTCTGTTACCCTGACAGTACGCTCCCCATCCCGTGAGAGAACTGTCGGTGAATATCTCCAACGAGAACGAGTCCTGTACAATATTATTATAAGATGACTCAATATTTGAAAACCACCAATTTAAGTCTGTTTTAACAGCCAACGGAACAATCATGATATTTTCATAATTACCGCCCGATGATTTTAAAGCTTGAAATTTGGCTCTTTCAAGAGCTTTTGTATACAACCATCCGTACTTCACTGCCGGACAGGCTGCTACCAAAGTTCCTATATACATATTTCGCTAAATCTCTGATTTTTACAGAAGTTTTATTCAATAAATTTTTTGTAAAATTTTTGATCTTAACTTTCTTATCCTGATTCAATTCCAAGGTCATACTCCGGCTATTGAATACGAAACCCAAGTATTTACAGATCTGAACAGGTTTCAGAACGCTTTTCTTGAAATTGATGACAAAACCAAGATTCTGCAATAGGGATACTGTCTTACTAACATGAGCTTCTAAAACGGCTCTAGAATTTCCCATAACAAGGAAGTCATCGAGGTAATTTACGCACAAAATTCCCTCAGATCTCAGCTGTTCCACGACAGGTTTCATGAGTTTAGTGAAAACGTACGGGGCAACCGAAAGGCCAAAAGGTAAGGCGGTAAATTCGTATGTTTTTCCACTCAGAATAAAACGTAAGAATTTTCTGTGCGCTTCATGGATGGGTACCAAAAAATAAGCATCCTTTAGATCGACGCTTGCCATGTAACAGTTCGGGGTAATAAGTCTTAAAACTGTTCGACTGTCTTCCAATTTAAAATGCGGAGGACTAATAAATTTATTTAGACCCTTCAAATTTAGTATGAATCGGTGTGATCCATCCGGTTTTTCCACCAAAAAATACGAAGAGAGAAACTGTGATTTAGACGGCTTACTTATTTGAACCGCACCTAAATTACACAGATTAGTTACAGCGGTCTCCAAGTTTCTCAATTCCTCTATTGAAAATTTTCGAGAAAAGGAAGGCTTCCTTTGAAAAGGAGGTGAGTCAAAGGGTATTTTATATCCCGAGACCCAACTTAAAATAACAGAATTGTCCGTTACTAGTTTCCAGTTTTCCAAAAAATATTTCAGGCGACCTGCATGCCTGAGACCTACCTCTTCTATTTTCTGTAATTTCTGTGGTTCCCTGATGAGCGTGCGTTGTACTGGTTCTGGCGATGAGGGCGAGACGGCCCCTCTTGTCGATTTTCCCTCTGAAAATTCGACTGGGCCTTCCCGTTTAAAGACTGCTTATTTTGATAGAGACGGCCTTGATACTGGTATTTATTGAACGCCCCTCCCCCCCCTTGATTTTCTTTAAAGGGCTTGGCGGGTGGGATTTGAGTTTTCTGGAGCTCTTTCGAGTAGGACTCCAAAACTTTCAAATTTTTAATCTGTTCTCCGAGACCCGAGCCAAAAAGAAATTCGTCGGGGATGCTACGATCTAGAACGTCTCGGACATTTTTCTTTATTTTTGTTAGACTCGTGATCAAGAGATAACGTCTCGATTTTGACATATTAAAAAATAAGCTGGGTAATATTTTACCGACATCGCAAAGACCAGTAATTACGTCTTTGGGTGTTGAGGGATCTCTTAACAGTAGGTTCATAACCTCACCTAAAGCTGACAAGCCATTACCGAGTTGATCCTGAGCCAGAGATGCATACTTGTCCCTTTTAACGACAAATGCATGCGATTCTAACATACCGCCTAACTCTGGGTTCACAATAGGTGCCTTTAAGAATTGGCAGTTGCTGCTAGGTGGATATTTATCCAACAACTCGTCCCTGACCGACTTTTCGAGAGGTTGCGTACAGAGATTTTTCCATTTCTCCGCTAAAACGGGGTGGACATCCCTAGTGGACGCTTGAGACACCTGGGGATTGTCTCGCAGCACTTTAAGAAAGGATTCTTTAACTTTTGGTTGTTCGTCGTCGAGAGTCTCATCATTATCGATTATTAGAGGTTCATCAGTATCGGATTGCGAATCGACTGGGATGGGTCTTCGTTGACCCCCCGATAAGCTTCCCTGATCAGAGGCCGAGCCTGAGCGCGAATCACTTGGGCTGGGTCGTGTAACTCTTGCACGTTTCGTGTCATGAGAGGGACCCCCCGATAAGTCACTCGAAGCCGATCTGTTTTTTCTATTCGACCGAACCACACTATAAGCCAATCTGCGCCTGGAACGGGACCGGCGTCTGGCTTGACGAGACGATGAGGGTGAACGAGTTCGACGACGGCCTGCTTTAACCTCGTGAATCTGTTCCTCCAACTTCTTCAACTTCTTAAATAAGCGAGAAGCTGATTGAGACCGAGATCGGGAACGCTTGTTATGCTTGCCCATCCTTAACCAATCCTTAAATTGCAAGTTTTTGAGCTAAAAAAGGCTAACATTAATGAAAATTCGAGAAAATTACCTGATTTTCTGAAAAGGCGTGGTGACGCGACGCCACATTGAAATAGAATGACTATGACAGGTAGGGCTACCAACCGGATCCATTTTTAGGAACTTTTTACTTTAAAATGTGGCGCGTAGCACAAAGAAGTAGGTACTACCTTGTGAAATATTATAGTGATCAAGAGGACGAGGAGCCTGATACAATTCTACAAAAGAACCAGCTATACGTAAAGAACTTTTAAACTCTATTCAAATTACTGATTTCCTCGGAAGCAAAATTCGACTACAAATAATTCAATTAAATCCAAATTCTATATACAATAAACGATCTAAAAGAGGTCAAATAAATGGACTTGGCTCAATAGTTAGAGCGATAACCGGAAATCTAGACAATGACGATGCCATAAAATATGATAATGCCATCAATCAGCTGTCACATAATCAAAATGAGATGAAACCTTTGGTCAAGGAACACATTACGTTACTTCAAAGCTCAATTGATAAATTTAAGAATAGTACAGAAATTCTCGTTAATAACCAAAACGTTTTGAATTACCAAATCAAAGAATTACAAAAGTCAATCAATGAAACCCAATCAAACCAAATTGAAATGTATCACTTTTATTTAATGCAACCGTTAATCTCGCAATTTACCACATCATTTCAAATTATTTAGGATATGTTAGAAAAAATCGAAGTAGCTATCTCTTTTTCTAAATTAAATACTTTCCACAATTCTATCATCGACCCAAGAGAACTAGCATCTGAAATTTCAATTCTAAACGACCAACTGACAGAAAATAGGCTACCTTTTTTAGCAACCCTGGAAAATTTATTGTTGATTGAGAAAATCATGGAAATTAAAAGTTACAGTAAACAATTTCAAATCGTTTTTATATCGGAAATACCAATAGTAGAAAAAGAAAATTATGATTATTATCATTTGTACTCGTTACCGACCCCAAACCTCGATCAATTCAAAACGCTAATCCCTCAAGCAAAATTTACCCTCTCAAACGAAGAACACTACAGCCTAATATTCAACGAAGAATGCCGAGAAGTAAGCAACGAAGAATACTTGTGTGAAAATCTACACAAAAACTCGATCAAAGACGATTCTCCATGCGAAATACAACTCTTGAAATACCACAACAAGATAACGACGTGCAAGCAAATTCCGATTAAACTATCGGACATCAAAATCCAAAAATTAGAGAAAAACCAGTGGATAGTCATCACAGCCAATAATGTAATTGCCACCGAAACTTGCAACCCGGATAAAACCGACATCCTTTTAAATAGGACTTACCTAATCGAAATCGACAATCAATGTGAAATAAAAATTAAAGACTTTAAACTCAAAACCTACCAGAATTCTAAAACCAATTTTAAAAAAGTGTATTTACCCGAACTGAGACTTACAAAAGCGTCAGATTTGGAAACCACCAAATTGGAAACTTTGGATATGGAATCCATTGACCTGGACGACATCAAAGGCGTTTACAACGCTCTCAGGGATGCCAATGAAGGGACCACGGAGAAAAAGGGGCTTGATGCGAATTTAGGGACTTTGGGTGATTCAAAAAAGGGACCAAAAAGGACCACAAAAATCAAGCAAAAATCAACTTTTTTCAATTATTATAATAATTCAACGAACAAATGGAATATAATAAATAGTAAAAACAATGACAGCTTGATCAAAATAAAAATAAATATATGTTGAAACAATTTTCCATTCAAATATAAAAAGAAATAACAAAATAATTATGAATCATAAACGTTAGAACTTAGAAATATTCATTTACAACAGCTTATTCACTAATAAATCAGTACTTTTTCTTAAATACTTACTAAAAATAATGACTGCTTAGTTTTTAATAAATATTCTAAGAATACTTTTCTCTAAATACTAGAATAACACTGACTGCTTACTTTATAATAAGTCGTTTTAACAATACTAATACAATAATAATTAATAAATTAAAATTTTAAGTTAAATCTTTTGTTTTTTTTGTCCTAACATTTCGAGAATTTCATCTTTTCTCTTATTAATTTTGTTCTTAATACCGGCGATTTCTACATTTTTTGCAGTGCAGTCTTCAAGTTTTTCCGTGCCAGATCTAATAACGGTTTGTGCAAGGGCAATTTCTTCCATTTTCTTGCTTTTTATCCCCTTTTGGAGACTTTTGTTTACATTGTGAGGAATCACACTAGCGCCTTACCTGTCAGATCTTTTTGACTTATGCCTTCTCGAGCGCCACCTTGTTTTTTCGAAAACAAGGAAAAACTGCTGCGGGTTACTTCAGCCAGGGAGTAGGTATATAATAGAGTGCTCACTGCATAGGAAATCGTGAAACATGTTTGTGAATACCATGTTTTAACAGCGAGGAAAAGTTTGTTGCCTACTTCATAGAATTACTATTTCAACGCATGATTCGGGATGGTGGGGGGATGGGGGACCATCACAGTACCGCAGAATACGCCTAAGTCTGGCAACGTAGCGTCGCAGCAAGCGAGTTTCGGGGTTCACAGAACAACCGAGGATCGGCTGCCCCGCGCGATTTCTATACGGAGCTATCGAATAAATTTCTTTCAAAACAATATTGAATGAATAGCTAGCTAGATAGAACGATGGACATGGCCTCCCTTTGTGTAAAATTTATTCGATCGCTCCGTAGAAGATTGGCGATATATGATGATATGATATTTCAAATAAACTTTCAAAAATTGGGATTTGAAAAAAAAAAGAAAAATTGATGGAAAAGTAATACAAATTTTTTAATAAACTGAAACAAAAGTAATACAGAAACGTGGTCAGAAATATAACAAGGTATAACAATTAGAACAGGGAAAACTTATAATAATTATTTGGCATGCTATCTCACTCATGTTTAAAAATTTTTGTCTTTCTGGAAACTTCTTTAGATGTGTTGGGGCTTTCGTTGATTGTGTGATGGTTTTACGAATACTGCGTAATTTAGTTGTGATAAGAACGTTAGCGAAAAATTCTCTATGAGCGCGGCAATTAGGTTCTTTGTCTAGCCATTTTAACATATCGAAATGAAGGAACACTTTATCAAAAATGTATTTCCTTATGGAGTCTCTGTAAGGCATGGTTGCAAATAGTTCAACATAATCTTTCAAAATGATTTCAGTAATGTGTGACATGTAATTCGTGGGTCTTAATAGGAAATGAATTTTTTCGTCGCTCCGTGAATAATCTCTATTCAAAATTAATAGCTCATTTTGGTCTGTTAAAGCTTCATCATTTTTGGTAAACTTTTCTTCACATACTTTACATCCAAACTGTTTGAGTGTTCTGTATACTGCATATCCTGCAAAATATTGAACAGAACAAGCCTCTAGGGAGACAGTAAGTGTCTTCATCTCACTGTTTGACGTTGATGGGAACGAAGTTTCATTTTGAAGTGTATCTGTATGCTTTATAGTTTGGGTTATCAACGCATCATCATCTTCAGAATGATCTTCAGGTCGTATAGATTGAGGTGTAATGCTTGAATCTAATTCCATCAACATACTGCAATCATCTTCCATACAATTACTCACATCGCTGTATTTCATCAGAAATGAAGAAAGAATTGATTGGAACGCTAATCTGAAGTTGGTAACGGACGGATTTGGGTCAAAACCACATTTGTGCCTTACTTGAGAAAATAAATTTTCTATTGGGTCCTGATTTAGTCTACTTGTTATTAAATATTTTTTATTATCCACTCTCTTAATATCATAATACAATCCTAATATGGCATTAATAGTTTGTATAAGCCCGTCAAAACAAAACGGCTCATATTTTGGTACTTTCCAAGACTTGATAAAATTTATGGAACTTTTTAAATTATCCTCTACTTCGGGCTTCTTGTCAGATAATGCACATTTCATTTTATTGGCATCGTATAGCATTCTTGAATTTAAATTATCGAACAAATCGTTTACTCTGAGAATGAATTCAGCAGTGTGAGGAGCGGTTTTTGATTTTAATTCTCCCGTCTGAATTACTGTTTTCATGGCAGCGTAAACAGATTTGCTAAAAATTTGAGTGGCTAAACAGACACTCATTTTTTGGAAGGCATTAGGATTGAGGTGTTTATCGGTGAGTTTTGTGAGTGCTGAAGACAATGCGCTTCTTCTATTAATTTGATAGGTTAATAAAATGTCATTCCATGAAACGTGATTTTTGCCCATTAAAATGTCTTGTTTCAATAAACTGTTTCTTACATTTTTCACCAAATGTGGGGCATCGAAAATTGCATAAATTTTATCTTCGTCATGGAAAAAGTAAGGCTTTGAAGATGAAGCTCCTAATTTTTTATACAAAGACCGATTATTTGAGCCTTGATCAGAAACCACTGCTTTGACTACCAGACCAAGAGTTTTTAAGCGATCCAAAACTTCTGCCAACAAATACTGCATGTCATTGGTTTTAATGGATCCTGAAGCAATGTAATACACCAAGGGCAACTTCCAATTTTCTACCAAGCCCCTAACCATGAAACACAAAGCGTGGTTGCCCAAAGTCCCGCTTCTACCCAAATTCTTACCCAAGTCCTGATAACCTTCAATAATATCTAACTTTGAATTATATTGCAGTGATTTCTTTATGGACATTTCGTCCATAAGAAGCACACATTGTTTTTCCGATTCAGTCATGCTCTCTACTTTGATCTTTAAATTGTTCAACAAACTATGAGAAAACCCTGTATGTAAATTGATGCTATTAATCCATTTTCTTATGGTGGATATTCCTGGCAAATGCAGTTTCAGTTTTCCACGTATGAATTTATAGCAGCTCGGCGATTTATAAAAAATATTTAAAGCTAGACGCTTTTCTGACGCATTCCATTTTTGTCTGTTTTTAGTTTCAAATTGCATTTTAACAAAAGTTTTTGCATGAATATTTGGTAAAGTTTCGATGAGTGCATTGGCGTCAGTGGAAGTTTCTTCTCTACTAGTTTTCGCAGCTAGTCTTCTGTAACTCTGCATCAGGTTTCTTATTTTAAGACCTTTGTCTTTGACCTTTTCACGTAATTTCAGTTTTCTTGGTGTTGTTACTGTAGGATTTGTCGGGGATAAGTTGAGATACGCAGAAACGTACGCATCATTTCCGGCGGATTCTTTTCTTTTTTTTGAACTTGATTCAGACGTTGCTGGTGAAGACTCCTGTGCCAACCGTCTTTTCGAACATGAACCATAGGTTTTAATAGCTCCCTCAAAGTGTCGTACCTTAGGTGAGTGCTGTGTAGGTGAACACTCCGAGAAATCTCGAGCTGACGGGACCTGATTGAGATAATATTAATTTGTTATTCAAATGAGGCGAGAGCAGACATCAAAGGAGTAATTTAATGAATTGTAAGCATAGAGGATGTATCGTTCATGTAGTCCATGTTTTCGGGGTAACCTACACAAATGTTAAAATCCAATGAAATCATCAAAGCTAACGCCAAAAACATGAGTCCACCATTTGTTGTACATACATATATAGATAACTTACATTTTCGGAGTCTTCAGAGAGACGATCGAATTGTAAGGGTACTGCAGATCGTATCAGTCTCTCATGTTTCAAGTTGAGGAAACATGTTTCCGCAAAATGTTCCTCACAGATCTTCATTTCTTGAAGTTTCAAGAAGTTATCTTCAAATATGTCTGAAAAATCAAGAATATTTCACTGAGGTTCAACCGAGCGTTTACTTTTCATATTCCGAAATCGTTTCAAATTCGACAGTTTCATATCATAGCACCACTATATAAGATAATAACTCTGGTATTCCGACCAGTTTCCTTGATTGTAATCCGATTTCAACATTAACAAAAAAAAAATTTTTCCATGCATTAATGCATAATTCGTAATGCATAATTAATAATGCATAATTATGGATTGGTCTCGTTGCCAATTTTTTTACATCAACTTTTTTACAACATTGGTAAATTAAATTTATTTGATAATAAACTGTGGTTATTCTTAGTATAACATTGAAGTATGTATTTTTCTCTTTATAATGGTATGTAGAAATCAGGCATTTTTTCAATGTTCATAAAAAAACGCATAAAAAGATTTGAAATTTGCAAACAAATCAATTTCAGGAGTGCTTTGGATACCAAAGCAAACGTGAAAATGTCTTTTTTGTTTCTGGACAAATCTGGCGAATCATTTCATGCGGTTTTCTTATGTTTATTAAGAAAAATCAACTTAGAATTTACCCACGGTATAGAAAACTAAAAAAGAAAGTATGAAATGAAAATAATCTTACATGTTAAAAGAAAGTGGCGGGATAAAAATTGGCAACAAGATCTATTCGTACACTTAATGCATGAAAAATAAATAATTTTTCGTCAATGGGTTTAAAATCGGATCACAATCGAACAAACTGTGGCGTTCCGGGGTTTTCATCAAATTTGCCCGAATGCCCGGTGGGCCCATCCGCCCCTGCTTGAGTAGCAGTATTTAACATTTATATAATTATACATTGAATAATGATTGAATGTAAAAAAGGGCACCACAACTGCACTCATAATAATAATAATAATTACAGATGGGTCGCCGGGTTTATTCCCAGTTTGGAAATATTCCGAAATTGGGAATAAACCCGGGAGGAATGATTGGGCCGAAGAATCATTAATCGGAATCATTCGAAACATTTCGGAAAAGGGGCCTAAAGTCATATAGTAGGTACTCAAACTCAAAAACGAAATTAACAAAAAAAAATTGAGTCAATTTGCTCTTTTTTCCTTTCATTTAAGTGGCTTTCCACGAAGTTTTCTTTTAACCAAAGAAATGATCATTAAATTATTGAATTGGTATTTATCATTTTGAGATATTCAGACTCAAATTTGCACTATTTCATCAAGAGCCTTAATGAAAAAAACAGAGATTTTCGGCCGGAACTTCCGAGTAAAAACCGTAGAAGTTGAAACCCTAACGTTGCTTAACAAATCAGACTGAAATTACCGTAAAAACTAGCAATTAAAATATCGTAACAACTTACCGAATACTTTCCTATTTCCGGATGCCTTCACCCACATTCTGCAACGATTTAGATCCTTCACGGGAAACTTATAGAACTTGACTTTTCCGTGTCTTATAATATTTTCACAACCCACATAAACACATCGCGTGTATGACATGGTTGTAGGAGACGAGATGTTCTTTATTCAGAAACCAAGAAAGAACTAAACTAAATAGTTCAAATTAATACGGTCGTATTAGGTCTCGTTTAGGTACAAAATGCATATGGCCTCTTGAGTTCTCCAGAAGAGATTATCAGTCTAGTCACTTTTATTTCCAGTGCTTTGTTGACAGATATAACGGTTTTGTTTATTATGGACCATTTTACTGTAGGCGATTTTTGTATTTATTTGAATACATATTTCTATATGAAATGTATACTCCAACAATGGTGTGGTGCTTTTTTTCTTTGCTTGGTTTACTGGTACTGGTAATAATGTAATAAATGTAAATAATATTGCTCGGTTTATGAGACTTCGAACGTGACAATGGCGCCGTTCGTTGACTATCTTACTTTATTCAATGGCGTCGTGTCCGACTAGTACATGAGTTTTTAGTCGAAAATCGTCCGCACTTATTGTTTTACCCTTAAAGTCGCAAAATTTGACTTTTGGTGCCACTATTTCAGATCCACGATCGTCGCGTAAAGTGTGTGAGCGAGATAGGTAGTCGCACATCTCGCAACGTTGCCAGATGTCTTTTGTGTCTTCATAGGTAAAACAGTTATCTTCCGAATAAAGCTTTATTGCCCTCGACTATAGATGGCCTTAGATCCGCCATCTATTTCCGAGGGTAATTTTTATGTTTCAATACTTTGTATACGGTGAGCCCTCTCTTTCTTTTTACTCTCTGCTTCAGCGAAGAAAATTCCAGGTTAACTTTTTGACAGCTTTTGAAAGAATTTAGACAGACACCCAAGTTAAACTTCAATCAACTGTCTATTCATAACTCAAATTAACAATACAATTCAAAATTGAAACATTGACAATAGGAAACTAAATCTAACGAGCTATCTTGAACAATTTGACAAATTAAAGAAATTCTATCTATCAGTGGGACTTCGTTTTCGTCCTGTCTTCTTCCTGTTCGCCTCTCACTTCAATTCCGGAGACCCCTGGATACGGTTGTCAAGGAAATTCTCCCGTTGCTAGGGTTCGATGTACCCGTCGTCAATCTCAACTCTGCCACAGGAAACACCTGGGTTTCTAAGGAAAAGGACAAAAATGGATCGGGTTGTCAAGGAGAAACTCGTACCGGCCTAAAGTTGCTAAGGAAAAGATCTGGTGCAGCTCCGACACAGGAACCACCCCGGTTGCTTAGGAAAAACTCGAAAAATTAGCCTGTTGTTAGGGTTTCTGCAAATTCGGTCACCCCGACGTCTCTGTAGCACGTGGCACCCTGGTTGCTAAGACAACCCTCGATTCTGGCAGCCGTTGCTAAGGAAAGAAACCGAAAGCCTATCACTAAGGAAATTTACACCCGTGACTCTAAAACAGGAGACACCTGTCGCAAATCGCGCCTAGCCCAAAAGGAGACACCCTTTGGGGACCTGAGGAGACACCTCAAGGAAGAAAGAGATGGGACAACGCCTTTCTCGCAAGGAAAAAGACGGAGATTCGCAACTATCTCTCTCGATATTTACCTGGGTAAACAACCAAGGTAAAGGGGAAGCTGTGAGAAAACCCACTGTTCCTCTAGAGCACCGACAGGACAAGCCCGTGGTCTCCTCGTCTGCTTTCGAATCTGGGGTACTTAAATCAAAGTCTCTAAACAAAGTCAGCGACTTAGAATGAGTAGCGCCATCCATTGACAATTTCAGGAACTACTCTAGTTCCCCAGCTGCTTGATTACTTTTCTATTTCTTAGAATTTAGCGGGAAATTGCACATTTGAAGCAAAATTTCCACTTTTGCCCAGAACAAATGTGACTCAAAATTTCCACTCATCACAACATTTTCAATCAACTTTGAGGCGACTGCGCTCTCCAATTTATTATGTTACGTGCCAAAGTGACGCTTCGACTTAACCGACGAGCTCGTCCAGCTAGCTGTGGAGACGGGGTGGTTTCGGCGAACAACAAATGAAACAAGAGATTTTAGTTCGGGTGGCAGCAATTGGGCGCCACCTACTTTTATTTAAAAAAAAGTAGGAAAAAGTTGGGGGGTGTTAATATGACTAAGTAAGTACAAATGCAAGTGAGGTTATGAATCAACTGGTGTAAATAGTAGTAGTAATTTCGAGAATCAACAGACGCAAACGGCGAAAGAACCTAACCTAACTTAAGCTACTCAACCGGTACAGCGCTGCAACGTTTACAGAAAGGCGGAAGGCCGTCGTAAATACACAAAAATATTACGGCAACAACGAGGACTCAGTTAGAGTCGGCGAAGTTCCAATGAAGGCAAAGAATGTACAAGGCCGGTGGTCGGTAAGCGACCCGGACTCGATTCCACTCGGAAGGAGTGCCGCACGAAGGGTTAGTACCGCGACGAAGGCGAATGGTCTTAACAATTAATCTTAGCTTTGCAGGGTGCTGGTCAGACGGGCCCCGTGCTGGAGGAGGGTCCGCAGTGGTTGTGGGCGAGCGAGGGCTGCTGATGGCTCGATCCGGAGGCGTGGAGTCGGCGGCGCCTCAAAATGGCGATCACGGCCCCGAGAGAGCGAAGCGAGCTGAGCGTGGGGTCGAATCCGGAGGTGTCGCGGTGGCGGCGCCTCAAAATAGCGATTTGGCCCCGAGAGGGCGAAGCGAGCCGAGCAAGGGGTCGGATCCGGAGGCGTCCAGCGAACTGCGCCTCAAAATAGCGATCGGGCCTCGAGAGTGGCTGAGCGAGGGGCGAATCCGGAGGTGTCGCAGTGTCGGCGCCTCAAAATAGCGATCGGCCCCTAGGCGTAGTGAAGTAAATCTCGAGAAATCAACTCGGACTAGAACCCTTGATGGAAGAAAGTCAGCATGGTCAGCACGAGCAATGCAGGTGTAAAGGAAACTTTACCTTGTCGAAAGGGTGTGACTACAAAGGACGAGATGGCCGGCCACGTGGACGAGTTCGTTTAAATCCCCCGAAGGGTGCAAAATTAGCTCCCGAAGAATACGACGAAATTACGAAGTTACGAGTGGAGTATTTTGCTAAATAGTGAAGCTAAAGTAATCCCCGAAGGAAGATTATCGAAATCTTTTACACTTTACGAACACTAAGAACTCTGTCCAGGTGTGAGTAATGGCCGGTGGTCAAGACGGAAAAGAAAGAAGCTAGGTGACCAGGCGAAGATTTAAAAGATAGCGACCGATCCGAAATTGGGGGGTGACCTCCTGCGCTAGTATCCCAATCACAAGGTAGCGATTCGAAATTCCCGCCCGGGGAGAAGAACCGACCGGAAACGAAGAAACTGCCCTTCAACTCCTGACAGCTGTCATTGTCAAACGCGTACAGCGCCACGAAGCGCGCCGTCAAACACCAGCTGTCACTGTCAATTAATTAGCGTGTAAACAAGTTAGGCAAGATGTCAATAAACGAAGCAAACATTTGAGTAGCTCAATTAATTGTAGAAACAGCCGATGACGTTACGGAAGTCAAAGGGGAACAGTACGAGACGACACAAAGACGCGAAGGAAGGACCTCGCGGTAACGAAGGGCCGCACGGGGACGAATACCGCGAGGCATATGCCCCAGGACAGACTGGTGGCGAAGAAACGAAGAAACAAAAGCGAAGACGATAAGAAGGAACAGGAGCATTGAAATTACGCCGTGGTTTGCTCAGGCCACGGCGGGGCGAAGGTGTCGCGAGGCCCCAGAGTGACCCACCGAAAATCACCCTGGAGGTTCGGTCAAACGCTCAATTCAGGCCCGAACCACCCTCCTATCATTGCGAAACAAAGTTAGCCCGAAAACAAATTCGTAACAATTATTTTCTTCTAAATCTTTCAATTCATTTTCCCAATTAGTAATTTTTTTCTTTCGATCATCAATTTTTTTTATTAATTCTACTCGGACCTTTTGTTCTTCTTTGTTTTGTTTTTCAGTCAATTCAGTTGCTTCACGCGTTCTCTTTTCATTATCTAAATAAATATTGTATTCTTTGTAAGCCACTTCCCGTATAAAATTTGGCAAGAAGGCCTATTCGTAGAGCATGAAAAATAAATCATTTTTTGTTGATGGGTTTTTGAAATCGGATCACAACCAAAGAAACTGTGGCGTTCTGGAGTTTTTATCAAACAGCCTGTATAACCAATATCGATTCTATATTGATATCTTCACATCTAAGAAAGCACGTTCAATGGGCATGAGTACTTATCCCTTCCAAAGAAAAGTTAACAGAGGTGTGAATAGTGCTTATTGCTATAGCAAATGAAAAAAATTTCAATTTTGACATTAATTCTGTATCAAGCTAGGAGAATAATGCCAAAATAGACCTCATGTTAACTTTTTTTTGAAAGGCATACAAGGTGTCTCGGAAATGTGTGTACAACGCGCTACCACATATTCATGAGGTCAAAATATGACGATTGGGCCAAACTTACCTCTATACAAAGTTGCTTCCTTAGAGAACTAGAGGGCGTCAAAGTTCTTGCGAGAAAAAATTATTTTTGCAATATCTCTAGAACACTTTCATGAATCGCCATGCAATTTGGTATGTGTATCTGGATTGGTAAAAGGGTGTTTTGGATATGATTTGCATGTCTGTCAAAATTGCGGAAGTGGTCAAAAGTGGTTCATCCAGTTACAAAAAGGTCTAGAATTTTTTATTCGCTCAATCCACACACTTCAGTTTTTTTCCTGAGAAAGCCACACTCCTTTGCATTTTTTTTCGTGTCTTATAAAATTTTGATAACTGTAATGGTTTAGTCAGAAAAAAATTATCTTGAAGACTACATCAGCGATAAGATCCATTTTTGTTACAAAATTTAGGAGGCCGTAAAGAGCAGGTGGCTATTATTAGAGTTGCCATTATTGATTTTGACAAAATTATCTCACGAAACTTTCTTTTAACAATTCAGAAGACCGATTGTCATCAGTTTCTAAGACCATGTTGTCCTTCTGCATACCGGCCGGATGCAGGATAAATGTAAAAAAATAAGTTTTGTGAGATAATTTTGACAAAACCAATAATGACAACTCTAATGACAGTTTTAATAATAGCCACCCGCTCTGTGCCGCCTCCTGAATTTTGTAAAAAAATGGATCTTATCGCTGATGTTGTCTTCAAGATTATTCTTTTCTGACTAAACCATTACAGTTATCAAAATTTTATAAGACACGAAAAAAAATGAAAAGGAGTGTGGCCTTCTCAGGAAACAAACTGAAGTGTGTGGATTGAGCGAATCAAAAATTCTAGACCTTTTTGTAACTGGATGACCCACTTTTGACCACGTCCGCAATTTTGACAGACATGCAAATCATATCAAAAACACCCTTTTACCAATCCAGATACACATACCAAATTGCATGGCGATTCATGAAAATGTTCTAGAGATATTGCAAAAATAATTTTTTCTCGCAAGAACTTTGACGCCCTCTAGTTCCCTAAGGAAGCAACTTTGTATAGAGGTAAGTTTGGCCCAATCGTCATATTTTGACCTCATGAATATGTGGTAGCGCGTTGTACACACATTTACGAGACACCTTGTATATGGAACCTAAAGTCCTAGTTGTACATTAGTGGTTCAGCCGAGCCAAAAGTAAAACTTTGCTGGATTTCATCGAATAGTAACAATTTTCCCTATAAAAATCGAACTTGGTTCAACTTAAACCACTTTTGTACAATTAGGCCTTATATAGCATCAAGTTAAACTAGAATCGGTAGGCATTAGAAAAGAAGGAAACATTGTCTTCCAAAAGAAATGTTTCTCTTCTCTTAAATATCTCTTAAATTTTTTGTTTTCCATTTGGGAATGCATATATGTCATCACCTATGATCAATTTGGTTTGAATTAAATCTCTAGTGGAAAACTTATTTTCTCTTCCAGAGTAATTCATTTTTTGTTGCAGTTCTAATGAATATATTGTTTTTATAATGAACTTGATTGTGGTTTTTAAAGTAGTTCCTCCAAGTTGAAGTATGAAAGATTTCTGAAAATAGAGCAAAATGGACATTATTATTGATTATTGATAATTTTTGCACTTACAAACTCATTTAAGCTGCCATTATCATCATTTTTCAATACTACATCAAGTTCTTTGACTTCATCAACACTTTTCATTGGAAAATTCCATCTGGTTGTGATCATAATATTTCCAACATTTTCATTCTTGTCGCCACCAAGCCTGATCCTCTTCAGATGTTTTGATATGTTTGTCACTAACTCGGTCAAATGATCAATCTTCGCATTTTGTTGTGAAATCAATTCTTTCAGCTCATTAACTTGCGCTTCACTAGCTAGGTTCAGCGGCTCATGCTCACTGATAACAAGTGGAGTTATCGTTTCAGCTACATCATCATTTGCGATCGAATTTTCTTGTATCTCATCCTCGAAGATATTATCTTCGTTATTGTAATCGGTAATGATGTCCTGTTCAATTATGGGCAAACGACTTTTTTTTTGAAAACTTTCATCCTCATCACTAATAATTGAGTCACTTTCAGGATCACTTATTTCGTGATGTTCCATGCTACTTATTGAACTAGGCGTCGAAATATGTTTAAAAGCAGGCTGTCGTTGTCTTTTTTTTGTCAAAATTTTTGTTGGGTGGTAAATGGCTTCTACGTCAGTCGAATCTAAGTCCGTTTTTTTCAATAAGATGGATTCCGCCTTATAAGCGGCATCGTAAGAATTTATTTTAAAAAGAAATTAATGTAAAATAAATTACGACAATAATGAAAAAATTAATTGGCGCGTAATTACCAAATTGTCTTGCAGATAAAGATGTTACATCGTAGGTTTTCCATTTTTTATAAGGAAATTTTCCTTTTTTCGCATACTCCGACGCCTTCTTGCTGTCATATTTAACCTATGAAAAATATGAACTCATGATTACAAGAATTTAGACTTCATAAGGAAAATTGAATTACCTCTCCATTGATAACCCAATTATTGGGTAATACACAAGTCTCTTTTGTTACAGTAAATTGATACACTCCGTAAGTAGCCATGATATAACGCGCAAAAAGACACCACGACACCACACTATATGCACTTGGGTATTTCGCTCTTGTGGAAACAAATCAAACCGTCTCAAACTGAATGTTTTTGCTTGACTAACTTTTAAACACCATAACCCCACCATCAAGAAAAAGGAGGGACGTCCTATAGATTCATAGTTTACAATGAGAATCCATCCAGTTCTGATATAGACTGATCAAATTGTTCTTATATTTTACTGTACTTCATATATTAACTGAACATATACTCAATCTTGAGAAAACTCGTTATTAGGTTCGAGTACAGGGACCACCACATATTACTCCATTGTTTAATACAGGCTTGTAATAGGAATCCATAGTATTGATATAAAGTTTTAATACATATCCAATAAAGACAAATACCTTTATCGAATATATTTACAGGAAATGCGATGGAATGGTATCCACTCGATAACGATACTTCACGCGTCCGATAAAGCTGGAATATAGATCCTGCATAGAAAAATTATTTAAAGCAACCGATTTATCGCTTCTGTATAGGTGTTGTAAAGTGGACATCTGTAAAGAATGTATTTATTTATTCTACATCTATTCGATAAAGTCTCATCTTTATCGACGGATCTTCATGGAATATTTATCTAATTAATATAGGTAAAATATTCCTGTATCGCTGGTTATACGGGTTTAGCTGCTTTGACAAGTTTCTCATTTAAAGGTACCATTAGGATTCTGTTATCAAATAATTTGAGCCCAGCTTTGATCACCATTCTGGAATTCAAGGTAATTTCGCTCATATTGGTCTCATCTTTTGTTAAAATATTGTTAGAAATCGAGAATCCTCTTTCGACATCAGCTTGTCCATGCGATAAGCAAAGGGTTTGCTTAATTACAGAAATAACATTGGTATACCCATCTACTTGAGAAACTTTGAACCAAAATTCATCAACTCTCATTTCAGTTTCTTTTTGTTTTTATAAAAAGATGACTTTTTGAACGTTACTATCTGAGACCAAGGCTTGCCACTCGTCAATAACCGAGTCTAATTCTACTTCAATAGGAACTAGTTTAGAAAGATTACGAATACTTGAAGTAAATTCTGAGTCGTAATCCAAGTTCATAGGATTGAGGCACCTTACATCGTTAAGAAAATCGCTCTTAATAGGCGTCTTTTTCGCCAAATGACAGACGCACGCTAAATACATTTTTTTACAAAAATTCAGGAAAATCAATTGCTCTTTTTTCTCTAATTTATTAATTTCATCAGTTATTATTATTAAGTTTCTCCAGTTCTGATGTCTGTTGCAATGTTTTGATTAGCTTCCAATTCCGCTTCACTGATCTCTTCTATTTTTAAATTATGAACGAATTCAGGTTTACAAAATTTGTTCAAAAGAGATAAAATCAATACTTTCAACTCATCTAGTAGAACGTGAATTAAAGGCTCGTCTCTTTGGAAAAAACCCGTGAATTTTGTGAACAATTTCGCAACATAAATAATAAAATACATCTCAGCCTTTGATGTGTTAGTGGTAAGAAAAGTTTTGATTGTTTTACAGTATGCAATTTTTTATTAATTGTGATTCATACTTTGGAATATATCTTAGAAAATACTCTTCAATTGCACTCCATTGCTCTAATATTCGTTCGATGGCATCCACCACTGTCAACCATCTGGTGGGAACATGCTTAATAAACTTATGTTCCTTTATTTTAAGTTTTCTTTGGATTTTAATGAAATCGTCTTTACGACTAGAATGGCCGTCGAAGAAATAAAAAAGATTAGTTATAACTGCAGAAATATTCGATTCCATAGCTGTCAATCCACGCAAAAAGGCATTGTGTACTGTGTGGATATTACACGTACCAAAATTTATTAGGGACTTTTCCTTATTTTCAACACCTCGTCATTAATTTTTTTATTTACTGATTTGCTAACATTGGGCCCATCTGAACTTATCATTATCAGATTTCTTAATGATGAATTATTAGATTCTAAAGTCTCCAAAATTTTAGTGGAAATATTATGAGATGTTGCATGGCCAAGGAAACAGGTAGCCAAATGAGCAACACGTATTTTATTTAATTTCAGAGACCAATATCTCACCCAAATTTGCAGTTCTTCTTTGCTTTCTTCATTGGTTGTTTTATCGTATATTATCACATAAGAGCGGCTACCTTCGTAAATGTCCTCCAAAAGTATTTCTTTAAGATACGGCGCCCATGCAAAATTAATGAGGTATCCTAGTTTAACTCGGTTGAGAGAAAATCCTGTCGGAACTGATCCAGGAAACATGGCTTCGAACACCTCGTAAATATCTCAACACAAATTTGCAGACAAGTTCGATTTAACATTTTTGAGGCACCATACTAATTCAGCTATCGCTGCACTTGAATAACTTTGAAGTTTGGTTTGTATTGCTGTATCGGAGACGACAATTTGTTGTTGTCCACCAGACATTTTTGTTTTGTACATTTTAACATGATGATCTGACTTCGAATGTTGATTTAGTGCAACGAACCCTTTCTTTATGCAGATACTTCTTTCGCACACTTTACAATAGGCTTTATCCACATCCGAATCTGGTTTTACCCATGAGCTCACCAGGTGATCATTGGAGTCTTTTTTCTTTAGCCAGTAATAAATTTACAATTCCCCATATTTGATGATTATTCAGAAATCTGCAAACGGAATGAAATTCTTCAGTAAATAAGCTTAAATAATTATCGTAAAAATCACTTTCACTTACCATTCTTAAACATGAATGAAGAAGTAACAATACTCCTAACAATTTGGAAATAATATGCATGTTATACATGTATAACCTCAAAAACTGAGAAATGTCAACACGTATCGCGCCAATTTCGGAAGATTTGTACGATTGGTGCCCCGCCTGTGGCCCCGCCAATGAATGATTGCTGTCAAAACTACAAAACACATTTTCGCTCTATCAGACCCTTATATCTCACACACACACTCAAATAGTCCTGTCTTTGTCTAGTACCATAACGCTGTCAGCAAAACGAGCTATTCATAAATTATTTTTACCGTCCAAACAATAATTTTCTCTCTTTTTCTATAATTCTCCGCGCTATCAACGGACAATCGAAAAATAAAATTAAATAATACTCATTTTAGGATTTTAGGGACTTTAGGGACCTCTTTTGTTCTTTAGGGACTTTTAGGGACCAAAGGCAAAAAAGGTAGTCAAACCCTTTTTTAGGGACCATTTGGCATCCCTGGGCTCTGAATAATCAACGATAGAAAATCGAAACCATCAGCGACATTCCCCCTGTGCATATACAATTTTTTTATACTTTGTTATAATATTTACTATTATTTTCATATGTGTAAAACTGAAACCATATTTATGGAAAACGGAACCGTCTAACCCTAAGTTACAGGTCGACGTCGAACTTCTAGAGATGAAGCCTTCAACCCCCAACATCAGCCTATGATCGAATTTTCGGAATCACCGCAAATTCTCCACTAAGGCCGGAGGAGTTACAATTGTAGAATTGCATAGTTTATATTAATATGAGATGCAACTGCTGTATTCCGCGAACAATCTTCGCATTATCTTAAATTGGTTAATTTGCTTTTTCTTCAATGAAATGTATTTTTATATTATCAAGCTCAGTCTTTTTGTAACGTTCGCAACGAATAAACCTAAAGATTCACTCGTGCTTTTTGACTTTGCTTTTTTAAAAATCGTTTCTCGTAGACACGAAACAAAATTCGTGATAATATTGCGTCATGCTTTCGCCGGATAGCTTCCTGCAACCGACGAGTTCCTCCAAAACAGTTGCGTAATCGACGCATCGTGGAAAAGCCCGTGTTAAAGTCGTTTTCCAATCTTCCCAGGTTTTATTATAATTATCGAGCCCGTTGAACCAGCGCGTCGCGGTGCCCCTTAGATTTCCCTGCATAAAGCACGATTTTTCATAATCGGTCCACTTATGAATATCTCCGAGTTGATCGAGTCGCTAGCGCCGTTTAACTTTTCGTTGCCTCTCGAGCACCACTGTATTTTTAAAGAGAAAATACAGAAAACTGTGCCTATCGGGTAAAACTCTATAGTCGGAGAAAGAAACAGGGAATTCAAGAATGAAAATAAAGAATTTATTTAAATCTAACGGTTAACAATTTTAAGGTAAAAACTAGCTAAGAACTTCCTAAATCTACAAATGGACAATTAACGATAATCAAAGCTAAGAATATAATGTTGTGGAGATATCTTCTTGCGGGTCTTCGACGTCAGGATGCCCCAAGATACCTCGTTGAGACAGAGTGATAGCGTAGTTGATTCAAGGTAATTCCGTGTGGGTGGTGTTCGGATCACGAAAACTCGGTGGAACGGCGTCGGTGTATTAAGCGTTGTCCCAAGATACCTTGTTGGGGTTATGTATTAGCGTGATCGAATCAAGGTATCCCGTTAATTCCGTGTGGGTGTTGTTCGGACCACGAAAACTCGATGGACCGGCGTCAGTGTAGAGGGTTCGGCCCCAAGCCCAAGATACCTCGTTGGACCGGCGTCGGTGTCGTGGTGTGGATGGAGAGCTAAGTAAACACGTTAGTACTCACCGTAGGTTGGGTCTAGAGCTGCAAAGGCGAGGACCGTTTGCAACGAGTGGCAGGTGGGGTGGTTCTATCGGTAACCCGGACAGAACTGAAGAAATGGCGGCGAGGAACTCCTCCTTTTATAGTTTTTTAAGTGCTATGGTTACCGAATTTGTTGGGACGCTTTATGGGCGCCATCTTGTCAACGCCTGCTAGCTTCACTTGAAGTTTTGATATTTGACACTTAGTTGTCAGATTTGATACGTTGAGGTTATGTTTCTTTCCGCTGCTGTCGTAGTTTGGTCTTTTGTAGTCTTTTTGGCGGATTTTGGATAAACAAATGTCTTCATGTAAGTTGGTTGCTCAGCTGGACGTGTTTTATTATTAATGAACTTGTTTTTAGACAATGTTTGAGACTGGACTCATTCCTGTCGAACATCAAACATGGTTTATAACAAACCATTTCGCTTTCGGTCGGTACTCCGCGAAATCTTTCGCCTCGATGTGTTTCCCGAGTAAATCGCGACCATCGTCGTCGGACCCGCTATTTCGTCGCGGATTAGACATCGCACCGATTATTCGCACTCACTAATTACACCAATTAAAGAAGCACGTGGTTTATCCCACTCCTGAACTGTTAGAACGCAAAAATAAAGCACCGGGAATGATTTACGATGTCTATTCAATCACTCGTTTTACAAGACTAGATAATATTTCGATTCGTTACATAACGCTCGATCGAACTATCAATCGAGTAAAAAGACTTATCTAACACCCTATGCTACTTTACCCATTTATACCCAAACCTCGAACAATAACAATAATAGTAATAATAATAATAATAATCAAAAGACCCGAAAGTCTTAACACATTCGTTTTATTATTTTTGTAATCATTAAAAATACATGTTGAAACGGTTCGGGGCTTATACCCTAGACACACTGAGAGTTTAATGACCATTTATCTAAATGACCATTTAAGTTAATGATCATTAGGATTTCAAGCTGACACACAAAAAATTCTAAATTCGATTCAAAAAGACAGAACGTACCGTGATATATCGGGTGGTCAAAAAAAAACCGGACGTTTTTATTTTGGCCATAACTTTTTTATTTATGGTTCGATTTTCAATTTCAAAAGCTTGATGAACAGCTAATGGACTGTATGAGACTACCTTATTGTCATATTGGAAACTTTAGGTCGATGTCAGATTTCGGCTTTCTTCAAACTTCATCGATTTTCAAATGGAGTTGGAACTTTTTCGTGGTGACAAATTCAAAAGTGTTCTTGACCCCTTGAAAGCGTATTTGTTTGTGAACATTTTACGCCCTCGTACATCAAATTTCGTTGACAAATAACGGAGATACAGTGTACAACGTAAGAGCATGTTTTGGTGAAATTTCACTTTTGAAAGAAACGCGCGCTATTGTTAATGTGATCAACTTTTTTGTTTATGGAGCGATTTTGATCAACGACCCATCATTAGGAAGCTAAAAGTATAGATGATCATTAACCCATTAACAAATCGGCGAATATGCAGTCTTCTAGATCCAGCTCTATTACCACTCTTCATGTAGTTAGAGGAACTCGGGGTTTTTGGTAGTAAAACGTCATCAACAGTCACACACATTCGTCTGAACGGGTCATTTCTTCGAAACATTTTTCAATTTTGCCGAGAAAAATCGATCCAAATTTGTTCAAGTTATGATCAAATGAATAAGGAGATGTTTTTCGGTAAGAAATAAAAAACCGTAATTTCTCTTACAACGGATAAGTCGGCCATTTTCCGTAAAAATTCAAAGTACCAGGGCTCGTTTGAAAGCTAATGAATCAGACAATAAGAGGATGATAAATATACAGTTGTATCATTTGTATCCATTTCTTAAGAAGTTGATGGAAATGTTAGAAGTTTAGACTTTCACAGGTATCGCTTATTTTGGAAAATTGAGAGTAATTGATGAATCGTTGGTAGACTAGTTAGTTTTTAAGAAAACGAAACCTCAATCAAGTCGATTGGTCGAGAATGGTTCATTTTTCAGATTCTTCTGTGAAGGTGTGTTCTCCAATTGGGATTAATATATCGGAAAACGCGTTACCTCTGACTATTTGGTAACTGAGTAACGTTTTAATTAATTTTATTTTTAACTTTTTTTAAAAATTCATCATGGTTCTGACGGCAGTTGTCAAAGTTTTGATAAGAAATTTAATCGTCAACAGAAACTTTACAGTTCCTCAGGTCCACCAACATTTAGCAGACGAAAACCTAAAAAAAAATACAGTGTACGATTTTGTCAAAAAAATCCGGGAGACTGGCGATATTGGGAGACGTCCAGGAAGCGGAAGACCTCGCACCATTGTGGAGTATCAAACTAACTCTCATATTGACCAGATGGATTTGTTTCAAAATTTCAGCCCAACATACGCCGTGTACGGGAACTTGCTGTAAGTCCTGTTGGGATACCGGGAACCAGCAGGTCGGTTAGGCAAATTGTCGGACCGACGGGCATATCTCGGAGCTCCGTTCTTCGGATTATCAAGAACGATTTGCGTCTCAAGTTTTTGAAAAGAGTCTATTCGTTTCATTTAACACCAACATTAAAAATGCGCCGAGTGGAGAGATGTAGGATGTCACTAAACAGATTTCGAACAAGAGACCACATCAGTAAAATATGGTTCACTGACGAGAAAATTTTTACGTTGTCCCCGCCGAAAAATAGTCAAAATGACCGACTTTTAGCTCTAGAAAATGAACGGAAACATGAAATCCCCTTTGAGCGCCTACTTCGAGAAAGGCATAAGTTTAGCCCACATGTGATGGTTTCTGTTGGTGTTTCCCGTAATTTTAAAACTAGCATCGTTTTTATCGAACAAGGGATTCGTCTGAATGCACAAGGATATTGCGACACCGTATGAGACAGTCCAGACCCTGGTCCGTCAAGAATTTTCAAAATAAAGATAAAGTTCAACAATACAGAGTTCTGTATTACCAAGACAGTGTAAGAGATCGAAAAGATAAACGCAAACAACGCCAGATGGCGCCACCAATTGTAACTCGTTGATGTTGTTGTTTCATCTGGATTGAAAAGTGCCTGGGATCAGCTGGATCGAGGTCGGAAACGAATCATTGGTTCGACGAACGACAAAGAAGCAACACGCTTTAGGTTGGTCGCCTTGTTTAACGGGGTTCCCATACGACCAACTTAAATTCCAATTTTGCAACTTCTTTTAATGCATCTTCTTTCTGAGGTGGTTTTTCCCCTTCGGTGGGGAATGGCCATTTGCATTTAGAGGAAGAGTCTATGGCTACAGATGTTTTTTCCCCTTCGGTGGGGAATGGGCAACTGGAATCATGGAGATCACCGGGGTTTTCGTGCATCCACGGCTTCGGGGTTTTTTCTCTTTCGGTGGAGAATGACGCCAAAATCATGGGGCTAATAATCGTGGATTCCGTCTAGCTGTAGCATGTTATATCATTTTCTTCTTCGGAAGGGAATGATAAAATATGTGCGGAGCTCCCAGTTGGGCGACATCCTCGATGGATTCAATGGAATCCTGTAGAGTCGTTTTAATTTCATTCAAAACTTTGTCAACGGTCGTATGGGAAGCATTCATTTGATTTTAAATTGTTGACTTGTAAAATTTAAATAATTGATTTTAAATTTAATACCGAACACTGATTTGTAATACGTTTACAAATACTTGTGGTTGATTACACGTCTTAATTCAACCCTGTGTTTTATTTCTTCTCCCTCCAACACTGGTATCCAACAAATTTCTCTTGAGCTTTAGAAATAAATAAAAAGGAGTTTGCTACGAACACAACAAAATAGAGTCCTAACCATTTTTCAAAACTAGACGATCACATGGCCAAATTTAACGCATAAGCGCGCTAAATTCAAAAAGGTAAAATCAGCTCAGGGGCGAACCGTTTCACGTATTAGAACAAATGCTACCCGAAATTAGAAATTTAACTCCTGAGTTTGTTTTCATGCAGGTCCAATCACTTACTCCAAGCATAAAGTAATGCATTTCAACTAATGTTTGAATTCTAGGATGGAGCAAGGTGTCACACTGCTCGACAAACTCTTCAGTATCTAAGAGATAGAGATGTTGAATTAATTGAATCCGCGTCTTGGCCACCAAACAGTCCTGACCCAGGGTCTACTTTAGTAGACAGGTCGGAATACTAATTGTCATTTGCCAAAAGTCGGCCTTTTCTGTGACGTTTTGTGACTTTTCTCGTTTAACGATATTTTCAGCGTAATTCATTAAGATTTTCAGTATTCTATTATGAATTGTGTGATTATGAGTGTTTTAATAGGGAAATAATCAAATTTCCAACCTTTTTTGGTAAGTTTTTCGAAGGTTTTCATACAATATTCTTATTAAAATCGAAAATTTTCATTATTTTTCAACCAAGTCAGTGGCACACTGCTGAAATACTAATACTTCTTGGGTCAGCCTTTTCTCTTTTTTAACATTTTCCGTAATCCACGAGCTCATAATACGTTAAGCAAACATTGATCGAGAGGTGCCGATACGCCTACAGATAGCGCTGTGATAGTTAGCGCCCCTACCTTTAACTTGATTTCATTCTCATTTCGCAATAAATAAAACGTTTGCTGATAATCTCAAATTGCTTTTATTGTAGTAAATGTATTATTTTAATAATTTTATTCAAAATTTTGATTGCTTCCGTAACGCTCTCGTTTTTTCCTTATTAACCATATCAATTGCATTAGTACGTTTGCATACAAAAAGCATTCGGGTTGTTATAAAAAAGAGTACTAAAGCTAATGAAAATTCAATGTTATGGTCATCACATCCTATTGTCGGAAGAGTAAGGTTTTCGAGTTTCGATAAAATTTCCAGGAAAGTATTCGAGTGCAAAGTATTCAAAGACAATTCTTCAAGAACAATTTTTTCAAGTGAAGAGATTAATGAGTAAAGTTTCCCAGAAGGGTAAATTAAGCCACCTTTACTTAATAAGGTAATTAATTTATCTTTAGATTCTGGCAGAGGACTTTTCAAAGAATCTAAACACTTCAGACACTTTGTAAATCGTGTGGACTTCCTTGCTATATAGCCTGATACATAAGATAACACAAAATTTGATATTTCTTGGGTATTGGAGCCACAGTCGGTAGTGTCATCAAATAATAGGCCTTCATCTAGAGCATTGTCTAAATTAGATCGTATTGTGGCGTAATTTGGTGAATGCCCAAATTACGTCGGTGCATTCGGGTTCGGTGGTTCGGTGACCCGACCGGTTGCGACACGGAAGTGCTTCCGATGGCGTCAGCATTTAGCAATAAGTTTAGCAATCGGCATGGGTCATTGTCTGAACCCATGCCGACTGAGGGTTTTAGGCGTAAGACGGCCCCCAAAATGTGTTGGGGGAACCGAGGTGTTCTCGGGGGAAAACCGGCCGGGAGCGGGCAGTTGGTCCTGGGGGCTCGCGGGCGGTCTGACGGTTTGGAATAAAATAATGTAAGTGGGCTGGATTGTTTTATTGGAGAATCAGGTGGTATCCCCAGGCGACATAGCTACACCCCCCTACACGAACGGCGTTATTCGTGACATGGTGGAGGCGCAAAATCCGGTTCGTGGTGTTTTTTCTTGCGAGTTGTTTCCGGGCGGTTTGTGGTGGTGACGTGGTGTATACGCGCCGGCGGCTGACGTGGCGTTGGGTGCGGTTCCACGAAGCGGGTGAATGTGGCAGAAGGGGGCCACTGAGGAGTATAAGGGGTTCCAACCCCAGCATCGCAGTTCGGAAGCGCACGACGTGGCGAGTCCTTTTGAGCCAAACAAATTGCTGGTGAGATCGCCGACTGCAGCAAGAAAAACGGTTGAACTCGAGGGAGACGGACAGATCATAACGAGAAGTAAATTACGTGTGTTGGAAAGAGAAGCTGAGCGCGTGGCGGGTGAGCGCAATACGGTGGTGGTGCCGGTGGTGGTGGAGAAGGTTTGGTCCACGAAGACGGAACATCCGGAGTCGCAGGACACGCCGTTGCGGAAGCCTGTTCCAATTCCGGTCGAGGAGGTTCAGGAACAGCATCCGGAGGTGGTACCCGTCGATCGGGCAGCGGAGAATCAGCCCACCCCAGGGGTTACGCCGCTACGGAGGGTGGAAGTTGAGCGTCGGCTCGAACCACCTGTGCAGAGGCGTCAGGAGCGCATGATGGCGGACACGACGTTGAGGGAAGCCACGGTACAAGGTAGGACACCTTCAGTCCCTAAATTTTTATCGCCACCCCTATTTGCGCCGGCGTCTTCCAATGCCGTGGAGTTCGTGAGCACGTACGAAAGGACCGCGGTAGCGAACGGTTGGGATGATGCCCATAAGCTTAATTATTTGGGGTCGTTCCTGGAGGGGGCCGCCAATAATTGGTACGCGAAGTACAGGGCAAATTATGAGAACTCCGCCAAGACTTGAAAGGGGGTGAAGTAAGATTTTGTTCGCGAGTTCGGGGGCGGCAGCGCGCGCCGGCTCACGAAGTTTAAATTCAACACGCGGAAGCAGAGGGAAGGCGAGGACATCAAGGCCTACTTTTACGACTTGCAGGCGTTGGCAGATGAGGTTGATACGAACATGCCCTTCGAGGTGTTCCAAGATCAGTTTGAGTCCGGGTTGAACGCCTCTTACTTTGAGTTGTACCTTACTCTCGCGGTGAATAACACGAAGATGTCGGACTTGCAGCAGATCGTGTTGAGAATAAGCGACATAAAGCTGAGGACGCTGACGTCTGCAATGAGTCAGTTAGCCTGTATCGCGACGTCGGGAGAGGCGAAGCGCGCGGTGGAGAGCGAAGAGGACAGCTGGCGGGGGGGGCACCCGCGGAGGATTCGGCGGACATTCGGGGCGCGGCAACTCTCAGCCAAGGACCCGCACCGCCGACGGTCGAGTGAGATGTTTCAATTGCGATGGCATGGGGCACTACGCCGCGACCTGTAGTTCGGCGCGAGGTGTTTTAAGGTCGAAAAGGAGGGTGTCGTTTTCACGGGAGGCATCCCCAAACGGCCGCGGGCGGCGCGAAGATTAGGGCCCAGCGTCGCCCGGGAAGCTGCGCTGACAACAGTGGCCCCGAAGAAGACGGGAATTCTCACGGTTAGGGGTAGCGTGAATGACGTGTACACGAGTATAATACTGGACACGGGGGCGTATTATAACATAGTGAGACGGAATTTTGCGACGACCGTGAGGAAGATGACGAACCCGCCGGTGTTGAGGACGGTGAGCAACGATACGGTATCGGTTGCAGGCGTGACGGACTTGGACATTCTGTTTGGGGGAGTCCGCATAAGATGTGAAGCCTTGGTGATTGAGCAGTCCCCGAGGCCGGTGATCTTGGGGGCAAAGTTCTTGACGGCTCAGGGGGTAGTTCTGGACTTTGGCGAGGGGGTCGCCAAAGGGATGAGGCCTGTGCCGTTCCAGGTGCCCTTTGCTCAGGAGAGCCAGGCGTACGCGAACTTGGCCGTGGATGTAGAGCCGTTCGAGAGGTATGCGGTGCGCCTTAGTCGGGACTACCGTGTACCGAGTCGAGGCACCATTACAGTCGTAGTGGAGTCGATCCTGCAAGAAAAACGGGGCAGTAGGTCAGGGTTCCAATTTCGTACGCACGACGCTTCCTTACGGAGACTAGGTGTGGCGGTGACGTCAGGAGTGATGACGCAGCGGAATGCCAGCATGGTAATGCGGATTGCGTCAAAGCGGACCTGTGTCGTGACCTTGCTGAGTGGCACGGCGGTCGGCCATTTCGTGAGGGCGCACACGACCGAGGAAGAAAACTGTCTGGTTTGTCTCCTGGATGGCGAAGAGGACTCCACCCACGTGTTCGACCCTCGGGGGTGCAACATTGGGCAGCAGCTGGACCAGGAGCAGGGGGCGGAAATGCGGAAGCTGTTGTCCGAATTTCCGGATGTTTTCGCGGAAGAGACATCTCAGATGGGAAGGACGGATTTGGTACAGCATGAGATCGACATGCAGGGGGCAGATCCGCTGAAGAGTAAACCGTACCGGGTGTCCCAGAAAGAGCGGCAGGTAATTGACCAGCAGGTCCAGGAGATGCTGGCCCACGGGGTGGTACGTCAGAGTAAGTCCCCGTGGGCTAGTCCCATAGTTCTGGCGAAAAAGAAGGATGGTCAGTACCGGTTCTGCGTAGATTATCGGAGGTTGAACAGCGTCACCAAGAAGAGAACTTACCCCATTCCGAACATTGACGAGTTGATGACATACTTAGGAGGGGCGCGGTACTTCCCCACGCTGGACCTCTTCAGTGGTTACTGGCAAGTGGGAATGGAGAAGTACAGCAAGGAGTACACGACTTTCATCGTGCCGGGCCAAGGACTCTACGAGTTCAACGTCCTTCCGTTCGGGTTGTGTAACGCGCCCGCCACTTTCCAGAGTCTGGCAGATCAGGTCTTCGAGGGGATGAAGTGGAGCGAGGTGTTGATCTATCTGGATGACATCGTCGTTTTTTCGGAGACTTTTGAGGAGCATGTCCGACGGCTGAGAAAAGTGTTCGAGAGATTGCGCGGCGCCGGACTCACACCGAAGCCGAAGAAGTGTGATTTTGCCAAGACAGAGGTGAAGATTTCGGGTTACGAGGTGACACCCCAAGGCATTTCCCTAGACTCGGGGAAGGTGGAGGTAATTACGCGGTTTCCGACGCCGCGTTCTGTGAAGCAGGTACAGCAGTTCATGGGAATGTGCAACTATTACCGGAAATTTATCCCGAATTACGCGAAGCTGGCACAACCCATGTACGAGATGACGCGGAAGGACCAGTCGATTATGTGGGGCGAGAGTCAGGAGTCCGCATTCAACAGTCTCAAACAGGGGATGTCGTCCGCACCAGTTCTGGTCCATTTCAATCATGCCAAGGACTGCGAGTTGAGGGTGGACGCGTGCACCTACGGAATCGGTGGGGTATTGCTGCAGGAGTCCGAAGGAGACATGCACTCAGTGGAGTACGTTAGCCGGAGCCTGACGAAGAACGAGAAGAATTACACGATCTCCGAGCTGGAAGCGTTGGCTGTTATCTGGTCGTTAGGGTACTTGCGCCATCTGGTACATGGACGTCATGTAAGCGTCATCACGGACCATCACGCCCTGTGTTGGTTGAAGACGACGAAGGACTTGAAGGGACGTCTGGCCAGGTGGGCGATAAAACTCAGCGAGTATGAGTACGACATCAGCCATAAGAAAGGCGTGGCGCATCAGGATGCGGACTGCTTGTCACGGAACCTCGTGGGAGGCGACTCCGGCGGATGAGCAGGCGGCCGAGCAGATTCCCACGTTTCTCCTGGAGGAGAGGGACCTGGCGAAGTTGCAACGCGACGATTCCAGGTTGAGGGCACTCATACAGGTTCTGGAAGACCCGCAGGGCGGGGACGCTTCGATTGCGGTGAGGCGCGCGGCGAAGAACTACCGCCTGGTGGATGGAGTGCTACATCGCGCGAACGTGGGCGCCATCAGGTTGCCGCGGCTGGTAGTCGTTCCGAGGGACCTGGTGGGGGAGATGCTCTTCTCCCATCATAAGGACCCCACAGCGGGACATTTGGGGATCGCTAAAACGTACAACAGGCTGCGGTCGAGGTATTTTTGGGACGGTATGCAACGCGATGTTACCAGGTACGTGAAGGGGTGTGAGGATTGCCAGGCGCGGAAAGGGTCGTCGAATCGGAAGCCACAGGGGCTTCTACAACCCATTCCTGTGGGCAACCTCTTCGAGAGAGTCGGCATAGATCTTCTAGGACCGCTTCGGAAGAGCCGAAACGGGAAGACTATGATTATCGTGGCCACGGACTATGCGATGAAATGGGCGGAGACCGGAGCGTTGCCCAACGGGACGGCGGTGGTGGTGGCCAAATTCATCCTGGAAAATATTGTGGTGAGACATGGCGCACCAAAGTACATTTTGTCAGATAGAGGAGCTACCTTTCGATCCGAGGTCGTGCAGGATCTGGTGAAGCGAATGGGGATCGCCAGCCAGTTCACCACGAGTTACCACCCTCAGTGCAACGGATTGACGGAACGATTGAATCACACTCTAGCTGACATGTTAGCAATGTACACGAACACGGAGCAGACGGATTGGGATGAGTACCTGCCGCAGGTCACGTTCGCTTACAACAGCGCGAAGCAGGAGACCACGCAATTTACGCCCTTTATGCTGGTGCATGGTCGCGAGCCCGTGTTGCCGACGGAGGCCAACCTCGTGCCAGCGGGGGCGCCCACAGACTCCAGCAGGATTCGGGAAACCGCCCTGTGAGCAAGGGGTCAGGCGGCCGAGAACATCGAGAGGAGCCAGGCGAAGCAGAAGCGGGAGTACGACGCCAGGCATCGCGACGTTCACTTCAATGTGGGGGATCAGGTGAAGGTGTTCACCCCCATCCGGAAGGTGGGGCGTAGCGAGAAGTTGTTGCTACGCTGGTTTGGGCCGTATACGGTGGAAGAGCGCGTCGGGGAGGTGAACTATCGAGTGCGAAAACCGGGCCGCGTGAAGAACGCTACCGATGTGGTACACGTCAGTCGGGTGCTGCCTTATAACGATCCGTGGACCCCGACGCCGGGTGGCGCGGATTCCGATGGAGATGCTGCCTAGACATCCGCAGGGGGGATCTAGTGATAGTCATTTAGGATGTAGTTAATTTCTTTTGCGTTTATGTTAAGGTTTAGATCATTACTTTCGTGGTCCTCGTGGGCTCAATCCTGGGCGTAGGAGGGACGTCTCAGCGCCGATCGAGGTGACGGCGGGGGCATACTGGAGAGCGATGCCGAGCGTGATTGGGTACGAGGCGTCGATTCCGTTGAAGTACTCGATGGCCTTCCGGTTGTCGCAGACGATGGACCCTTGGCGACCACCCGGGAGCCGCGGGGATTGCAACAAGCGACCCCGGCCATTCTGCAACTTAAGGGGCTACCTCAGCGAGATCCAGGGGGTAGCGAGCGAGGAGCTGGCACAGTACGTGGGGCTAGACGATCGGGTGAACGTGACGGCGACGTCGGGACGACCAAAGAGGGGACTGGACTTTATTGGCGACGCGATGAGTTGGTGTTGTGGGGTGGCGACTCAGCATAGGCTGGACACCCTACTTGTGGACGAGTCCACCTTGAGCAAATAGGTCCAGGCCATGAGGATTGGCCTGGACGAGACTTTGAAAACGATTGGAGAAACGTCGAATGCGTTCGACAGGTACCAGAGTCAGGTGGGGGAAGCGATGAAGGCAACGACGGGCAAGTTGAGAGAGTTGGAGAGGCAAGAGAAGACACTGTTGGAATTTTTGGAGACATCAGACAACGTTCATGAGGGGGACATGTATGACATGGCACGGCATGTGGCGCAGAATGTGAAGAACGTGGTGTACTTGGGGCGCTTGATGGCGAAGAACGACGCCGTGACAGCCTGCCGACATCATCAGGTGCCGATGGCCGTCGTACATCCGGACGTACTTCGAAAGGACCTGACCAGACTTCAGGAGGAACTGAGCAAGGCGGGGCAGGAACTGGCCATCGGTAGGGGCAGCGTCATCAGGTACTACCAATTGGCGATAGCCGACTGTGCGATTTCGGGCGGAGTGATCACGGTGACGGTCCGAGTCTCGATCCGCCACGAGAAGAGGGAGTGGCAGCTGTTCGAGCTCATAACGACACCGTTCGCGTGGAGGCTGCAGACCTGCGTGATAGAGCACGGCAGCTTGTACCTAGCTGTCGCGGAGAACAGGCAGAACCTGTCGAATCCGGCAGTGAGGACAGTAGCGGGGAACGGGCTGAGACAATGCCGGCCCTATGAAGATCAGCTGTGCTTCCTTCCAAGGTTCGCAAGAGGCGAAAAACACGGGCCTCAAGACGCACGGGCACTTTTTGCGGGGGGGACGGTTCGCGATTTGAGCCGGGTCTGCCAGCTGAAGTGCTACCCGTCGACAGCCATGGTGATCACGGAGGTACAGGAGGAGGAATACGTGATTACCCACGGAAGACCGGGCCTGAAGGCGAGATGCAAGTCGGCCGAACTGACGCTCGGGGTGACTCATGACCACCCCGGCGCCATACGTATCCGGCTGCCGTGCGATTGTGAGCTGAGGGCGGACGAGGAGGTGATCATTATCCGGAGATTTCCTTGTGCGGCGGAAACTGGGTCGGCGAAGTGGCATCGAATACTTCCGTGTGGATGCACCTGAAATCTTTTGAAATGAAGCCTTTCCAAGGGCACATGCCTCCAACCTACCGAAACTTGTCGGAGTGTCTGGACAAGGAGTGGTCCATGACGACTCCCCACCTGAACCTGACAACTCCCCGAGCAGAGATCCATGAGATCAAGTCGCAACTCGATGCGATGGCGAGAACGGGAGGCGGAGACGTGTACGTGGTACACAGAGATACGCTGCTGCTCACATGGAATGTCCTGCTGACGGCGTGTGTGGCATTCCTATTAAGGAGGAACGGGGTGGCACTCGTTGGGGCGCCCATTGTTCGTGCGGCGGCCCACACCCCCTGGCCAGGACCAGTGCAGGGGGGGGACAGCCACCCCTTGATCCTCCTGTACGTTGTGGCAGCCTGCGGGCTGACCAGTTTGATTTTGGTTTTGTGGTGCCTATGGAGGCACCAAGCGCGACGCCGCGAGGGGGGCCCCGAGGTGAAAAGGGCCCCATTCAACTGTCCCGAAGAGTCCCTGGTGTTCCAGGTGAGGATCGAGGGGGGAATCCTGGCGTCACCACTCACCCTTCGTCTGGTCCCGGAGAGCGGTTCCACCCACACCGGCGAGGTCGAGAGGGAGGCTCCGAGGTCGGCCACGGAGGCCAAGTGACCACGCCGTCCGATCAGCAGGATCCCCAACAACGACGCCGAGTGTGGTGCTGGTGAACTTTGAGGCCGGGGTGGACGCAAGCTGTGCGCGAAGTGCGTGTGCGGTCGTAGATTAAGGGTACTAGAATAAGGGGTTAATTTGAATTTTTTTTTTGTGTTTTCTTATTTTTTTGCTGTTTATTTTTTTTTTCTTTTGTTGTTTTATCATTTGGTTTGTTTTTGAAATAAGTAGCAAGTAGGAACGTAGGTACTTACCACGAGCTCGCACCCCCGAGAGGGGGGGGAGACAGTACCATAGTTAAGGGTAGTTTTAGGCGGCCCATCGGAGCACTACCACTATCTGCGTGTCGCGAAAGTAACATTTTAATCGGAAATGAGAGCGATCTGGCGGGTCCAGCAAGCCGCGAGTGGAAAGATAAGCGGAGGCAAGATGCGACCTCAGCACATTCCGGCACGTAGGCAGTTCTACCGGGTGTTCCAAGAATTTCTCAGGGTCGAGAAATTTGAGGGGAGGAATGTGGCGTAATTTGGTGAATGCCCAAATTACGTCGGTGCATTCGGGTTCGGTGGTTCGGTGACCCGACCGGTTGCGACACGGAAGTGCTTCCGATGGCGTCAGCATTTAGCAATAAGTTTAGCAATCGGCATGGGTCATTGTCTGAACCCATGCCGACTAAGGGTTTTAGACGTAAGACGGCCCCCAAAATGTGTTGGGGGAACCGAGGTGTTCTCGGGGGAAAACCGGCCGGGAGCGGGCAGTTGGTCCTGGGGGCTCGCGGGCGGTCTGACGGTTTGGAATAAAAGAATGTAAGTGGGCTGGATTGTTTTATTGGAGAATCAGGCGGTATCCCCAGGCGACATAGCTACACCCCCCTACACGAACGGCGTTATTCGTGACAGTATTTTAGTCGCATCATCTTGAGTTATGTCCTCGGTATTGAGAAGTGCTTTGAGAAATTCACATCCTTCTACGTTGCTGCCTTTTGGAGGTTTCACCAACGAATATGTACTGACTAATCGAAAGACTTGAATGAAAAGTTGTGAGTCAGGATGATCATTACTACCGCAACAATTTCGCATCATTCCAAAAAATCTCTGAAAGCAAAATAATATTCATGAATTTCAAACCTTCCAATTTAAATTAATTACTTCAAGTACACAGAGTACTCATCAATATCCACCTTTCAAAAAGTTAAAAGGATTAAATAGCAGAGAATAAGCACATTAATTTTTTGATTTTCATCATTAACCGCGCCATGTTATTCAACTACTTACCAGACAAACTTAACAAGAGGTGAAAAGAACTGCCCTTAATTAGTGACGTCTAGGCTAACAATGCTCAGTTAACGTTGAACCAGAAGTAAAATTCCTAGATTACCTTTGTTATACAACCTTGTGAATTTAAAAAAAAAATCTCTCAGCTGAAAACTAATATAGAGCTTGGAATATGTAAAGTGCTGTTCTCGCTTAAATATCGTGGATAAATGTGCAGATAGATGATTTTTAGATTTACTTCCAAGGCATCCTGGTTCAATTTCGCAGTCATTAGATACTGGTAGTTGCATGATGTACAAAGAAAATTCAAAAGTTCCAGTGTAGCTCTCAATGAAACTCTAAGGGCCAACTGCACCGCTTTCACTTAAAATTTAAGTGGAACTTAAACCTTAGCAACAATTGTTGTTAACAATCGTAGTAAAGGCTTAAGCTCCGCTTCAACTTTTAAGTGAAAGCGGCGCAGTTGGCCCTTAGCCCAATATATGTACTAGCGAAAGGAAATTATAATTTTTTTTGTTTCGCAAAGGTTGCCCATTCATGAAGGTATATCAAAAAATCTTCAATATACTGCAAAAATAAAGCGGCTTGAGTATTGATATGTAAAAATAATCAGATTACCCATTAACCTGTTGATCAATACTTCCCAGCTTCAAAGGATTATCAATTGGCGTTCTTGAACTCATAATTTTTATTAATCTCGACATCCGCTTTATCAGTATAACAGTAGCATCACAATCATTTAACTCAGAAGACCTTTCCTTATGAACTTCCATTGCGGCGGCCGTTTTGTCACCAAAAAACTGAAACAAACCGCATTCGAATATGCGACATACTTACCTATTTAATAGCTGAAACATTTTCATACTCACGCGATAAGCTCTTCCAACATTCATCTTTTGATAGGGTTTAGGGTGAACATCATCATGACATAGTTTTGGTGAGATTTCCAAATTATAGCTTTTCGGTTGTTCCATTTCAACTGTAGTGTCCCAATGAGATAATTTCACAACGCCATCGGGAGTCTACAAAATGACAAATTGGAAAATAATATTCAAAATAAAAATGATTAAAACATGAAATACCCAAGTTTCGGATTTACTGATGACAAAATTTCTGAAATTTTTCATCAGATGGGGAAAATCTGAGCAGAACCACAGTCGTCTCGAGTCGTCAAAAACATGCTCGCAACCACGCGGTGGCGACTTCCCCGAAAAATCAATCCGGACATAGTAGGCCGATGGCTATTAGTTCTGAGTTGGTGTCGCTAGATGGCAGACACATAGACGGAAACGTTGCCAAGTAATTTAATTACAAATTTCAAATTTATGACAAATTATACCATCAAGATACCGTATAATATTTTAGACGCGAAACGTCACTTAAAATTTTTTCTTCGTTATCATTGCTGTTATTCGAGTTTTGCCGTAAAATGCCTTAAAAAGTGTGCATCGTGTGCGGTTGACGCCCGGCTGATGGAATTCTGCATTATTTTCCTCAAAATTAGTCAAGGTAAGATTGTCATTGGACATCAATATACACTTGCGTGCAAAAAAATCGGCCCACCTAAATTTTTAGTAAAATTCAAAGTGTGGTAACTTCTGAACGAAAAGAGTAATTCCAAAAAACTTGGCATCCCTGAATAGCTACATTCTTGGGCTATCACCCGTCAGACGCTGTGTTTTATACAGGTTCCCTGAGTACGTTTTACAGGGTGTCACGTAAAGTTCTGCAAAAATGTCAAACTTTGGATGACCCCACGGTCTAGGAAAATTACGTAATTTCTTCTTTAAATAGTCCTGGGATATTGTTACACTCATATCTTGGAATAACACTGGAAAAACCGACTCATTTTGTCCAACTACAGGGTGGTCAGAGAAAAACAATTTTTTGTGTCACCGTCATCTGAAAACGACTAACTGATGCATAGGTACTTTTTGATCATTTTCTCAAGAAAACGATACCTGAATTGAAATAAATAAATCAAAAATTCAATATTTAATTTGAAAAAATGCATTTCAAGGAGAATTCGAGAAGTTTTGAGAGCAAGGGGTAGTATTGAAAATGCCTTTTTTTAATTAACTATTGAATATTTGATTTATTTATTCCACTTTTGGACTTGTTTTCTCAAGAAAATGATCAAAAAGTACGTATACATCAGTTAGTCGTATTCAGATGACGGTGGCACGAAAAATTGTTTTTCTCTGGCCACCCTGTAGTTGGACAAAATGAGTCGGTTTTTCCAGTGCTGTTCCAAGATATGAGTGTAACAATATCCCAGGACTATTTAAAGCAAAAATTACATCATTTTCCTAGACCGTGGGGTCAGCCAAAGTTTAACATTTTTGCAGAACTTTACGTGACACCCTGTAAAACGTACTCAAGGAACCTGTATAAAACACAGCGTCTGGCGGGTGATAGCCCAAGAATGTAGCTATTCAGGGATGCCAAGTTTTTTGGAATTACTCTTTTCGTTCAGGAGTTACGCAGCTTTGAATTTCACTAAAAATTTAGGTGGGCCGATTTTTTTGCACGCAAGTGTATATTTCGAGGATTTTATTTCAAATAAATTGGTATATCCTATCCTTTAATAAACTAAAACTATTGTTTTTTAGATGTAGAGACAGTGGCTGCATGCGATGAAGCACTTTGATATGGCTGGTTCTGCAACAGATCGTATTTTTGTTATCACCATTTTGCCGAGAAGTTCTACGCTTTAGCCGAGTGATGTCCGAATAAATGGTACATAATACCTTCATCGTGGTGAAGGAATCTATTAATGAAAAACAATTATTCCATTTTCAGGAAAATTTACACGTTTTGAAAAAAATGGGGTTGACAAATTGAAGGCACGCAAATCTCTTCATTTAGTCTGGGCAAGAATTTATGGATGCAGCACCACTACTTCAGGAATTAGAAAATGTTTTCACCAGGTTTTCACTGAACATCAAAACAACACGAAGAAACGGCGGGGCGAATTTTACTTGCAGTCTTGCACTAACCCAATCCAATAGTGAAATCAGAAAGAAGTTCTATTGTCGCCTAAACTGCAACACCTTGTATCTGATTTTTCATATTAGTTGTTTCCCATTGGAGAATAGCCCTAACTGATTTTTAATTGTCTCAATTGGTCATCAATGAGCTTTTATCGATTATCATCATTAAAAGTGATCTTATTTAGATGTTACTTTTCGTTCTAAAAGGACATCAATGTGCAAAATACAAAAAAAAATATGTGTATGAGGTAATGAGGTTTAATTAGCAGTTTGGGCGACGATATTATAATTATGATGTTATTGATTGAATTATTTAATTTCATAAGTTAATATAAATAAAGTAATATGACTTCAAAATAATTATTTGATACATTTTTTAAATGAAATTATGCGAAAATGTTTCAGTGATAACATTTTTGTATTTTTTTCATTCTCAAAAATTAGTGCGGGACGTGGGGAAAATAAAAAATCAAAGGTTGCGAAGGCTGCGAGCAGGTACGACGTTTCCGGTTCTTTAAACGATTGCTTAGCAACATTTCAGCATTTCCGGTTCTGAAATGCCATCTAGCGACACCAACTCGGAACTTAGCTTCCCCCACCACGGACAAAAATTCCCCTTTTCTTTCCCCTCTGGGTATACAAAAATCTGACCTACTCTGTGCTCGCAACTAACATTTTCATCGGAAATGTTGAACAATTTCCACATGGTTCTATTCCATGAAGCTCCGTCTGTTGTGACAACATCGATAAAAAAACGGCCTTTTCCATGAGAATAATGCATTCAATGATGCATACACATTCTTCCGTTTTGTTTTACTTAAAATTAAATTACTGCGTGCATCAGCACATGCTCGTTGAAGTCGATATTTTAATTCTATCGGGTAACTAGACAAATTGTACACTGGATCTATCTCGTTACTCGTCAAGTTCGTTGGTATTGTTATGTATCGTAGTTTTCAAATAAATACGAGGTTGCTTAATGCGTGGAGGTTTATTGATTGATGAAGCTATAACTATAAGAGTACATTAATTAAGGATGATTATGGTATTAACTAATTAATTACCTATAAGCAAGAACGTGCCACCTGTTCGCCCATTGATCTTTGACAGACAATTGACAGGTACGCTTGACATTACATTCTACATCACTAAATGGGGAACGAAACAGATCCAAATTCCCTACATAACATCCCCCCACTTAAGTCAAAAGCACTAACGACAATACAATTACGATATTCAATATTTTAGTCTTTTCGTTGCTTAATCTCTAATTTGCAACGATTTCCTTCCGATATCATTGCGTCAGTCAAATTTTACAATTATACAAATACAGTCTATACAATACAGTTTATACAATACAATTATGACTATACAAAATCGTTCAACTTGGGCGGTCTCCAAATTCACGTTTTGGCCTTGAGTTTTGGTCTGGCTCGCCTGGAGTCCTTATGTTCAGTTTTGGAACTATTGGGTTTGTGATGGAATTGGTTCTGATTACCTTTTCTGGAGTTTTGTTTATTATTGGCGGAGGATTTTGAGGTGTTAATGACGTGTCTGGGATTTCCTCCCGTGGTACCGGTTTTGGTCGATTTTCCGGTAAAACCGTACTTGGTGGTGCCCCCAACGGCTCAACGGCCTGCGCGGATCTGACGTCGTTCCCGTCACCTATCGCGTCGCCTTCCCTGCCCTGAAGTTTCCTTTTAAAGGTTTTCGGGCCCGCGATTGTGGTTTCCCTGTTTGCACGTTCTTCGTCCGCGAATCTTCGATTTTCTACTTTCTTTATTTGTTCAACGTGTCTTTTCCAGACTTTGTCCTCTCCCTTTACTTTACACGTGTATATTTTCGCACCTAGTTTTCCTATTATTTCGGCCTCTATCCAGTCATGTTTATTTATGTTTCTAAAATCCCTAACGACTACCTTATTCCCCCTTCTAAAATCTCTAGTACCTACTGCGGATAGTGTCGGGGTTTTCCCGGTTTGTTTTTCTAGGATTTTGTCGTTTATGTCTGGCGCTAATAAGTCGAAAACTGTTCTTAGATTTCTACCGATCATCAATGATGCTGGCGTTTCACCGGTAGCGCAATGTTTCGCGTTACGGTATCCTAATAAATATCGCGCAATGAGGGTATCTTTCGATGTCTTGCTATTATTAGAATCTTTCAACGCGGCATATAGCCCCCTTTTAAAGTTCTTCACCGCGTTTTCGGCTAATCCGTTCGACGCGGGATGAAAAGGTGGTGACTTGAGGTGTGTTATACCATTTTTTCTTAAAAATTGCTCAAACTCCGCCGATGTTAATTGTGGGCCGTTATCCGATACTACGGCTTTTGGGATTCCCCACTTTGTACAATATTCGCGCATTTGAATGATTGTCGCTTCTGTGGTGATTGTTTTCATAGGCGCGATCTCGGGCCACTTGGAGTAGGCGTCTTGAATAATTAGGTAGTACATCCTGTCCATGGGACCCGCAAAATCGATATGGACCCTCTCACCTGGTTCGTTTACGCTGTACCATGGAGACGGTATCGACTTCCGCGGATCGTCCGATGTTTTGAGACAAGGAACGCACGATTTTGCTCGATTTTCGATCGCGGTGTCAATCCGTGGCCACCAAAAATACGACCTCGCGATCGATTTCATTTTAACCACGCGGTGGCGACTTCCCCGAAAAATCAATCCGGACATAGTAGGCCGATGGCTAGTAGTTCTGAGTTGGTGTCGCTAGATGGCATACACATAGACGGAAACGTTGCCAAGTAATTTAATTACAAATTTCAAATTTATGACAAGTTATACCATCAAGATTCGCGATTTCAAAAATCTACACTTCCTCTGTCGGAGAAACTTCGAACTAAAACTAAGAGAACCGCTCATCGGTTGTCACAAACTCTTCACAGTAAAATCCACGTAAAATCTTCAAGTTCTGTATCGTTTCGGGGTTTGTGAGTGTGTAACGATTCTTCATGAAGGACTGGGCAAACTTTTGTGAGCATTTCAAGCTGTAGTGACATTATCAAAAGATTTCATCAACTCAATTGTAGGTTATGAAAAGGCGGAATAATGCAGAAATGCAGAATACAGAAGAAAAGGGGGAGCAAAAACGCAAAAGGAGCCCTCAGAACGCAATTTACTGTGTTCACAATTGCAAATAAACTAAAAAAACAAGGCAGAAAATTACATTTCCATCTATTTCCCAACAAATTGTCACAAGTTTTGATAAAAACTACCAGAAAAAGGTACCAATAAAAACTGATGAATTGTGTTAATCATTTTGTGAAGACGCGTGTGATCGATACCACAAATTGATGAAGTAATTAGTCCAAAGGAGAGGAGAACCTGGCGTAATTCAAAAGTATCGCGGCGATGTGTTTGCACTTTCCGGACGCTCCGGCCTCTTGCAACAGTTGCAACTGCACAAAAATGGTGCTGCATACATTCTTGTCCTAATCCAGAAATTTCGTGCGGTTTGCCCGTTAGAAGTGCACTGGTTTGCTAGTTTATAGGCACAGCACCATAATTTTTAAGCCCGAAAGTGCCCCATTCCTGGTGCCAGTCTTTTGCTCGCGGAACCCACACAAAATCACGTGCTTGCTGTTGAAGACTTGTTCGCCCCCCATGGAACACCGTCTGTTGTGGTTTGCCGCCAAATGGCAAAAACACTGCCGTTAAATTGAGAAAAATTTCGGTGTATATTTGTGATCCAGTTTTGTCCAAGTTCACGATAGAGAAACACAAGGAACAATAACAACTACAACAACACCAACCAACAACATAAATCACAAAAACCACGAAGAATAAAGTACTTAAAATTGTAAAAAACGCGTTAATAAAATTCAAAAGAAACGCCCGCCAAATTTGGCATTCTTAGTCCACCATTTTGTTTACGTTTCACAGCGCCCCCATCGGTAGTCGAAATCGCGAATACCGTATAATATTTTAGACGCGAAACGTCACTTAACATTTTTTCTTCGTTATCATTGCTGTTATTCGACTTTTTCAAAGAATTTATATTGTTGTTTTGCCGTAAAATGCTTTAAAAAGTGTGCATCGTGTGCGGTTGACGCCCTGCTGATGAAATTCTGCATTATTTTCCTCAAAATTAGTCAAGGTAAGATTGTCATTGGACATCAATCTATATTTCGAGGATTTTATTTGAAATAAATTGGTATATCCTATCCTTTGATAAACTAAAACTATTGTTTTTTAGATGTAGAAACAGTGGCTGCATGCGATCAAGCACTTTGATGTGGCTGGTTCTGCAACAGCTCGTATTTTTGTTATCACCATTTTGCCGAGAAGCACTACGCTTTAGCCGAGTGATGTCCGAATAAATGGTACATAATACCTTCATGGTGGTGAAGGAATCTATTAATGAAAAACAATTATTCCATTTTCAGGAAAATTTACACGTTTTGAAAAATGCGGTAGACAAATTGAAGGCACGCCAATCTCTTCATTTAGTCTGGGCAAGAATTTATGGATAATTAAAGTGCAGCACCACTACTTCAGGAATTAAAAAAAGTTTTCACCAGCAGGTTTTCACTGAACATCAAAACAACACGAAGAAACGGCGGGGCGAATTTTACTTGCAGTCTTGCACTAACCCAATCCAATAGTGAAATCAGAAAGAAGTTCTATTGTCGCCTAAACTGCAACACCTTGTATCTGATTTTTCATATTAGTTGTTTTCCATTGGAGAGTAGCCCTAACTGATTTTTAAATGTCTTAATTGGTCATCTATGAGCTTTTATCGATTATCAACATTCAAAGTGATCTTATTTAGATGTTACTTTTCGTTCTAAAAGGACATCAATGTGCAAATTACAAAAAAAAATATGTGTATGGGGTTTAATTAGCAGTTTTGGCGACGATATTATAATTATGATGTTATTGATTGAATTATTTAATTTTATAAGTTGATATAAATAGAGTAATATGACTTCAAAATAATTATTTGATAATTTTTTTAAATGAAATTATGCGAAAATGTTTCAGTGATAACATTTTTGTATTTTTTTTCATTTCTAAAATGTAGTGGGGAACGTGGGGAAAATAAAAAATCAAAGGTTGCGAAGGCTGCGAGCAGGTACGACGTTTCCGGTTCTTTTAACGATTGCTTAGCAACATTTCAGCATTTCCGGTTCCGAAATGCCATCTAGCGACACCAACTCGGAACTAACCTACCCCCACCACGGACAAAAATTCCCCTTTTCTTTCCCCTCTGGGTATACAAAAATCTGACCTACTCTGTGATTTTAACTATCCCGAGATGACTCGCGTGTAATTCCTCCAATAATTGATCTCTCAATTTTGTCGGTACGATGACTCGATGACCCCACGTCAAACAATCTTGCTCGCAAGATATGTCGTCCCTTTTAATGAAATACGGTCTTATTTTATCGTCGCTATTTTCGTTAGGTCACCCTGTAACCACGTAATGTAATACTTTACCCAAAACCGCATCGTTTTTAGTTTCTGACGCTAGTTTTTTACTGTCTATTGGTAAACTATCTGTGAAAATGAAATTTACGTCCGATTCGTCCTCGTCTACATTGTTTATTTCCACCGGATGACGGCTCAACATGTCCGCTACTGAGTTTTTGCATCCTTTAATGTATACTATTTTATACGCGAAACCCGATAGGTATAACGCCCAACGGTGGACTCTGTTCGATGACATAGGGGGTATGGCTGACTTTTCGCCGTATAGGTTTATTAAAGGTTTGTGATCCGTTTGGATCGTGAAACGCTGCCCCGCCAAATAATGGTGTAGCTTGCGGACCGTCCAATATATTGCCAAGCCCTCCCTGTCCAAAACGGAATAATTTCTTTCAGCGTCCGTCAGTTTCCTGGAAATGAAAATAACCGGCCTGATATCGCCGTTATGCATTTTATGTGATAGCGCCCCTGCGATGCCATACTGGGATGCGTCCGTTGACACTATTATTTCCAAACTGGGGTCGAAGTGTGTTAGCACCTGATCCGACGCGATTTGCTCTTTTATTTCTGTAAACGCTTGTTCGCATGCGCTTGACCATACGAAAGGACTATTTTTCTTAAGCAGTGCGTATAAAGGTTCCATGAGGCTGGCAAGCCGTGGTACAAATTTCCCGTAATAATTAACAAGCCCCGCAAAGCTTTTTATTTGCGTGATGTTGCCCGGTCTAGGAGCGTCCACTATTGCCTTGACCTTTTCGTTAGTTTTCTTGAGTCCCTCTTTAGATATCGAATGCCCCAAATAATTTATCTCTTTCTTAAAAAAGGCACACTTACTTAACTTTACCTTAAAACCCGATTCCTTCAAACGGTTTAAGGTAGCTCTCAAGTTTTCGATGTGATCCTTTCTAGTTCTCCCGGTAACGATTATGTCGTCGACAAAGTTCGCGACGCCATTCAAGCCCTGTAGAGCTTGCTCCAAGGTCCGTTGAAAAAGCGCGCTCGCGACGGTGACTCCGAACGGCAAACGATTCACGCGAAATAACCCCTTATGGGTTGACCACGCTAATATCTTTGCAGACTCATCATCAACTCTCAACTGGTTATAAGCATTGCTCAAATCTATTTTCGTAAAAGTCTCGCCATTGTTTAGTTTTGCAAAAATTTCCTCGATTTTTGGTAAAGGGTATTTTACATCCACTATCGCTCGATTTACGGTCACCTTATAATCCGCGCAGATCCGCAAAGAACCATCGGGTTTGACCACCGGCACCAAGGGTGTCCCCCAATCGCTAAGCTCTATTGGTGAAATTACCCCCTCTTTTTCTAGCCGTTTTAATTCGGCTTCAATTTTGGCCTGATGCGCGTAAGGAATGGGACGTGGTTTATGAAAGATAGGAACCGCGTCGTCTCTAACTGAAATTTTAAAGACTCTGTGCTTGTAACAGCCCAAACCCTCATCGAATACTTCCCCGAATTCATTCACAAGTTCGCTCAACCCCTCACCCGCATTGACTTCAAGAATATCACCCGGATCGGATGTTTGGATCAATTTAAATCCAAATCTATCCAAAAAATCGCGGCCCAGTAAATTTTGTTTACCCACTGTGACAACGTGTAATCCGAAGTTTTCCGCCTGATTGTTTTCATAGCGCAGAGTAACATTCATTTGCCCCAAAACCCGGATCTTATTGCCAGTATAGTCGGATAATTTACAATGCGACTGCGACAAGGCATAATTTTTGTTCCTAAAGTACATGTTATAATCTTTTTCAGTTATTATGGATGTTGCTGCTCCACTATCGATGAGCATTCCTAATTTAATATCATTATTAATCAGGACCTGTGCCATCACAGCCTTTGAACCGCTAAAAGAAATATTACAAACATCCGAGGAGTCGTCGTCCTCGACGAAATTTAGGTTCCGCCTATTGCCATCGCTATTTCTATTATCCGGACACATTTTTGATAAATGCCCTATGTTTCTACATCTATTGCACCTATACTCTAGATACTTGCACTTCTGCCCTCCGGTGTGCTTCCTTCCGCATCGGTTACACGACCACTTTCCTGGTTTCTTTGGCTCCTGTCGTCTTATATCGCCCTTCGGTTTGTGATGAGGATCGTTTCGTCTTTCACGGACCCAGTTCACGTTGGACCCCTCCGCCGTGAGTGATGCCTCCCTACTAAGAGCAATCTCGACCAATCTGTCCAAGGTGACTGTTGAAGGTTTTTCTTCACACAGCCGATCGCGTATCCTTCCTTTTTGAAGACCACACACAAATTTGTCCTTCAAAGTTGATGTCAGGGTGTCGCCAAATTCGCAATTTGTGGCGAGGTTATGTATTCGCGCATGCCACTGATTAACGGTTTCACCTTCCTCTTGTCGAGCGTCAAAAAATTCAATTTTCTCTCGAAAGATGCACGTGGTAGGGGAAAAATGCGCCCTCAGCAGTTTACATAAGACCTCATAAGGCTTGTTTTTTGGTAGGGCTGGTGTACAAAGGTCCCGAAGAATTTTGTAAGCCTCCGGACCAATCAAGCTAAGTAGTGCAGCTACCCGCTTTTTTTCCGTCTCGGTGTCCTTAATTCCATTGATTGCGAAGAATTGCTCCAGACGTTCGTGGTAAATGGACCATTCGTCCGATTTAATGTCGAACCCTTCGATCGAACCAATTATTGCCATATTGTTGGTAACGCTTCCTGGAGACCCTCAATTGTTATCGTTAATGGTGAATTCTTGCTTCGTTCAATAGCTTCTTCCCATTACCGCCAAGTTCCTTGTGAAAATGCGGCAATTCTCAATTTCTAACCTCACTTCCGGTTTTTCTCGTCGCCACTGTTATGTATCGTAGTTTTCAAATAAATACGAGGTTGCTTAATGCGTGGAGGTTTATTGATTGATGAAGCTATAACTATAAGAGTACATTAATTAAGGATGATTATGGTATTAACTAATTAATTACCTATAAGCAAGAACGTGCCACCTGTTCGCCCATTGATCTTTGACAGACAATTGACAGGTACGCTTGACATTACATTCTACATCACTAAATGGGGAACGAAACAGATCCAAATTCCCTACATAACAGGTATATTACAGACTTTTCCAAAAACCAACTCGAACGGCGTATACCGCGTCTCCGTATGAACTGTTGTGTTATAACAGAAACACCAATATGGAACCCATGTGCTCCACGAGTCGTTTTGTTCTCTTGTCAACGTTCTCAAATACGCCCCTAATACTTTGTGAGAATTTTCCAAAGCACCAATGCTTTCATGATGATACGCGGTGCTTTGCAATTGCTTTATTTTCAATAGTTTAGTAACCTCGCTCATGGTTGAACAGATAAATTCGGACCCGCGATCTGTAGCAATCTCGCGTGGAATCCCGTATCTAAGAATAAAGTTATTAACAAATGTTGAAGCTACTGTTACAGCATCTTTCGATCTCAAGGGGTATGCCTCCACAAATTTTGTTAACTCACACTGCAATGTCAATATGTATATATTTCCGACAGAATCCTCCTCCAATGGACCGACTATGTCCAAATAAATTTTTTGGAAAGAAGACCTGGCAGTGGTTGTTATCTCCATTGGCTGTTTAACATGTCGACTTTACTTGTATCTTTGACAACTATCACAACGCTTTATGTAATTTGATACATCTTTCGCGAGACCTGGCCAAAAATAATGTTTTTTAATGTTGTTGACCATTCTATGAATCCCTGCGTGACCACTTGTGGGGAGGATATGAAAATCATTTAGAATTACCTTTTTTGTTTCCTCGTCAATTATTCTTTTTGCTCCTTTTATTACGCATATACGCGGACCGGTCCAATTTGAGCTTTTCCCCACTTCATTAGCTAATTTATTTACGAGCCTGGCATTGTTTTCATTCTTCATTATTATCAAGTCTTTTACTTTAATTTTTGTGCACAAGACTTCCAAATCTCTCAGCAGTACTTCGAGAGTTAATGCCGATCGAGCGTTTGGATTAATGAAAACTGTTAGTAAACTTGGTACATAATATAACGATTCTGATTTTGTGGTCACGGGGTCAAGTCTCTGTATCTTGCTGCTATTGTTCAAATCCATCACCAACTCCACACATTCTTTAGGTTTTTTGAGTATCTCCACAATCTTCGGATGATCAGTCCAAATATCTGCCGAAACCTCATCAGACGCGTCACAGTCACTCTGATTTTCTGCTGACCGAGCGGCCTTAGCTGCGGCTCTAGTCATTACGCACACTAAATTATTGTTCATATTCTTTAATTCGGTCGATGTTACTATTATGCGCGACAATGCATCTGCAGTTACATTATCACTACCCCGAATGTATTCTACATGAAAATCATACTCCTCTAAGCATATCCGAAACTTAGTCAACCGACTGGACGGGTTGTTATGATTGAACAAGTACAGTAACGGTCTATGATCCGTCAAAATTTTTAAATGGCGGCCAAACAGGTACGGTCTGAAATGGTTAACCGCCCACACAATTGCTAACAACTCCTTCTCAATCGTAGCATAATTAACTTCTGCTTTGTTAAATCCGCGACTGGCGTACGCTATTGGTTTGTTATCCTTATTTGATAACACAGCTCCTATTGCTTTACCTGAGGCATCTGTTTGCAGCCTGAACTCGTTTCTCTCTGAAAAATCAGGATATTGGAGAACCGGTGGCTCAGTAAGCGAATCTCTCAACGCCTGAAAAGACTCTTGGCACTCTTGCGTCCATTTAAAAACTGCATCTTTCTTCGATAACTGATTTAACGGATAAGCAAGTTAAGCGAAATTTGGAATATATTTCCTATAGTAGTTTGCAAAAGCAACGAAGCGTTTTATTTCATCTGGATTTTCGGGTACCGGGTAATCTTGAAGAACACGAATTTTGCTACTGTCTGGTAATATTCCGTCTGCTGTAATGGTATGCCCTAAGTAAACAATTTCCTTTTTTAAAAATTCACACTTGACCGGATTTAATTTGAGATTTACTTTACTCAACCGATCAAAAACTTTTACTAAATTAACATTATGATGCTGTAAACTCCTTCCGAACACAATCAAGTCATCCAGATACACAAAACATCTATCATAATTCAACCCAGACATAGCCACGGTCATTAAACGCGAAAAACTGCTAGGACTTATCTTCAACCCCATAGGCAGCCGTTTCATTTGATATTGCCCACGGTTAGTGGTGAACGCTGTGTACGACCTGCTGTCTGGACTGAGCTCCACCTGATAATACCCTTGACTGAGGTCTAAATGTGAAAAGTAAATAGCACCAGATAAAGAATCCAATATCTCTGAAATATTGGGTAGTGGGAATTTATCGTCTTGAATTTTGGGATTTAACTGTCTATAATCAACCACTACTCTCCATTTTCTTTCTCCTGAACGGTCTGCTTTTTTAGGAACAATTAATAACGGGGAGGACCATTCACTCTTCGCTTCCTCAATTATGTCATTCTTCAACATTTCATTCACTTGTTTCTCAATTTCGGCCTTTTGAGCCTGCGGTAACCTGTACGGTTTCACGTAAACAGGTGTTTGGTTCTCTTTTATATTAATAGTCTGCTTATAAATATTTGTCGTCGTAAGCTTATCTCCTGGCATATGAAATATATTTGCGTACTTGGCACAAATTTGCTCAATAGAAATCTGCTCTTCCTTGTTCAAATGCTCAAAATTCAAAGCCTTAAAAAGATTTTATTCACAATCACTATAGTAATTTGACAATTACATGTCATCCGATAGGGCGGGAAGTGAGATTTCCCGCCCTCATTTTCCGCCCAAGGGCGGGAAGTAAAACAGGTGCTACTTGTATTAATTGACGTCTTTAATTGTTGATACCTGCTATAAATACAAACGATAATCATAAATATCAACATTTTATTTCGAATTCAAACAGCTTTTTAGCATGAATATGTAGACCATAATGTTGAAGCTTTCTTCGTTTTAACTAGTTCGCTAAATGTAGCACATTTTCAGAAGCCCTTTTAGCTTTTTTGCGATGAAGCCAATTTTTAAACGTTGAATGGGCATTTTGTACCGCACTCTATTTACTCTTCTCAGGCCTCAACCAGGACGTAACTTGTTGGGGCCACTTCTTCAAGGTCTGGGGGTGTTCAACTCAGACTTTCATCGAACATTTTCGAGTATTAAAACGATCACAACGAATTCTCACTAACGAATTTGAATTTTTATGACAAATCACTGACAAATAAATAAAATCATTTGTCATTTTGGAAAAATGCCTACTTAGTGAAAATCACTACGCGAAAAGCTTCTAATTCACAAGGTTTTACATGAAAATGCAGAATATTCATTGTGATTGTGAATAAAATAGTATACACACCGCGGCGGGAAGCTCCATTCTTGCCTCGAGGTATACCGAACCTCGGCGCTGTGCGCCTCGGTTCTGTATCTACCTCTCGGCAGTAATGATCTGCTTCCCGCCTGGGTCTGTAATCTACTATTTCACCCTTTCTGGAACAATCTGTCCTTTACTAAAACTACAGAACTCATACTCATTCACACTGTACACTTCCGGCGTACAATTCTTCAACACAACCTCCTCTTCACGCGTATTTAATATCCTAATTGGGATCCTTCCATTCTTTGCCGTAACCATAATACTGGCCATGAACACACCTTCGCATAACTCTTTCGGAACTATCACACAATCCCCTTTCACACTTGTAACCATATAGTGAATCACTTCACATCTCGGAGGCACCGTTAAAATTTGCTGCTCATCTGCAAGCAAATCCAGCAACACTCTTTCACCACCGTTACTCAGTGTCAAGCCATTCTTCTCAAAATCTATCACCCCATTATATTTAATCAAAAAATTCTGTCCGATAATTCCATCGGCCGCACAAGACAAATTTTCAAACACATGAAACTTCTCTTCGAAAACCTGCCGACCACTGAATAATCTCAAATATACGTATCCCTCCGAAAGCAAAGTTCCGCCAATACCGTTTATCGTAACTTTATGCCTATACACACTTATGCCTTTAGCTAACTGCTCATATTTCACTGCACACAACGATGCTCCCGTATCAACTAGAAAATTCAAATTCTTACCATCCACAACAAAATCCACACCATTCATTCCCGAACACGAATAAATACTATGCGCCATCTTGGTCGCGAAAAAAATAGTTCAATTGATTGTCACTCGTATAAGTCGCTGGACTCTGTTGGGAAGAAGATTGCTGCGAGTTAGTAGCTTCCCCCGCGTAATTAACACTTCCGTAAGAATTTTGCCTACGATTCGAATTCCCGTTGCTATTACCACTTCGGTTGTGACCCCCGAAATTTCCTCTTCCTCTATTATTCCGATTATTATTAGAGTTTTGACCTCTATTATTATTATTTCCTCGAAAGTTGTTATAATTACTACTATAGCTATTATTATTATTATAGCCACGGTTACCCTGACCACGATTATTGTAGCCGTAATTTTTGTAACCACGATTGTAGTTAAGATTCTTCTTAAAATTGTTATTATAACGACCATTGCCAGATCCCCGCTTAGACATACTCATAACTTGCGAACTGAAATCTGGTCGGGAAGACTCCTCATCCTGAGCCACCCTTATGGCCTCCTTCAAGGACCCGAGATTCCTGGATGCTATAACCGTACTCAACTTTTGGTTCTTCAACCCATCCGCGAATCTCTTAATAGCATTCCGCTCATTTATGGGCTTGAGAACAGCATAGGCATTGCTATCCCCATTCGATTGCGATATCGTGAGGTCCACAAACAGTTCCTCTAGCTCTTGCCCAAATTCCTCAACTGACTTATTCCCTTGCCGAGCGCGAGATAGCTTAGATTGCAACGCCGTGTCCGATTTCCTAGTTAACAAATGTTTTTTCATGTCCGAAATCAACGATTTAACGTCGTTGTAATCCTGAGACAACCTAAGTTTAGCACTCGTAGACAACCGTGTTTTTAGCACAAATTTGATCAACAACGGCTTCCCAGCATCATTTAACATAGACTCATATAGCTCAATTGCGTCTATCAATCTACAAGTCTTATCCTCCGTATCATCCATGAGAGGGAACAAACTGGTAACTACCCTTAAATCAAAAGCACTCATGGTGTCTGCTTCGACTCGCCTTCCGACTTTGGTTCTTTGGATAACTCTGTAATTTCTTTATACAACAACTGAATTTTCTTGACAACGTCGGAAACTTCCGCGATCGTTTCTTTATCATACACCGACTCCTTAATATCCTCGTTTATCTTACTTACTACCGAACCTAGCCCTCTATAAATATCTTCAGCTTCAGCAACTTTTTTAACAAGTATATCGCCTCTACGTCTACCTGCACCTATCTTGACTAGATATGTTCGCACCTCTTTTAACCCTTCATGGATCTCATTCAACCTACTTATCTCCATGTAAAATAATTATAAAATGTAGGAAAGTAACAAAAATCAACAATTGCGACATGTAAACGCGACAAATTTCGAAACAACTATTGCGAACGCACACACCCGGAAACGGCAATTTCATTTTATTCCAATACTCATCACTTCGTAGACCGATGCTCCTTTGTTGCCTAATGCTGACACCTGGATGATTGCAACACCATCGACGATTTTGCTGATTGGCACCTCACCAACACCGACTTTTTCTACTAAAGTTCACCGAACCCCGTACTCTCGCAAACTTCCGGCACTTTTTTGGCGTTCCGAACCAACAACAGTTACGCTTCCACCCTTGGAGCATTTCGCAACATAGCACGATTGGCCTCACTCCTCGCTGTACGACGCATACTCTTTTGGCATTTCTTGAAGATGAAATATGCAGCCACTACCAGCATAAACACCACCATGAACACTGAGAGCCATTCTCCACGTGATAATTGCTCGGACGTTCTAGCATTTCCAGTGGCAGTCTGAGCAATGACGATATCTTCCTTACTATTAGAACTACCCATCTTGAACTCGCACGAGGATCAGGACTAATTAACCTTCTGGCTGCCGTCTCAAACCGTCACACCACACTCAAACTCCGCACTGGCAGGATCGCCATGTAATATCGTAGGGTACATAGGGGGATGAACGAATAAACCACGCATCCCACTTAAGTCCACTTTATTGCATTAGCCGAACACATCCAAACTACAACTAATCGCTAACTACTCTATGTATAACTAATATCTATCCCTACTATATTTATAAAATGCTTATTGCGGCATCTTTTACGTATACACTACAACATTCATAAATCCATGAAAGTGAATAGCGTCTACTTTTTGAATTTTTCAATTTAGCTGCAGAAAAACATGTTCTTACTGCCTCCTGTTAAATTGGTGGCAAGTTCATAATTTTGTTATCCAAAACCTCATTGTTTATTGCAGCACACTTTTTTTTACTCATTTCGATGACATGTAAAAGTTTTTGGACCTATTCAGAAAAGTTAATTACTTCACTTTTTAAAAATAACTTTAATAGTAATACGTCTAAAGCCTAACTAAGACCTAAATCAAAATTAAGAAATTTTCGACGGATATCAAAAGTTAGACTTTAGACAAAGACTGTTTAGTACTCCCTAGACTGTATGTAGTAGTATATGTACCTTTTGCCTTAATCTTTTGTTCTTTTTTCTTACGCAATTCACCACTTCTTTAATTTTCTCGTGTCGTTTTTGTAAAAAAGGTTTATTTGAAGATGTATGAAATTTTTGTTTATCATCTTGCCTGCCTGAAGAACATTTATTTGACAATACGCCTTTTTGGCCTGGCTTGCGTTCTGGTGCAATACCATAACAGGCATCTGAAAAGCTGAAAGGAATTTCGGGAATATTATCAGATCGCGCCGTCGTAAAAGCAATCGAACAGTAATTACATTTATTATTAATATAATAAATTTATAGTACCTCGATAAACTAATTCCTTGACATAATTTAAATAAATGAACTTTTTTGATGACTTCTTCCAAATCTTTAATATTCTCCAATGTTTGCTTATCCGTATTAAGTTTGATGATTGTATTGCCTAATAGTACCTGCAGATAAAGAACAATTAAATCGGTAAGAACACCTGCATTTAAATGATTGGTATTTACCCGGTAGGACAAATCAGATGTAATTATAATTTTTTTAAAGGAACTATATGTCTCACTAACACATTCAGTAAATAATATTTCGTTACGTCCTGAAATAAACGTTCCTGACCATTTGTTGGTAGGTGTTCCAACACCATTTAGATGGTTTTTCAAATTTTCGAAAGGTGTCAATGTTAACATTAAGTCTTGTGGGGCTGTTTCTTCTATTACTGATTTTTGGGGCGTTTCTACAGGCGTATTATCTTCTAAAGTTTCCGTATCATTCAACAAATTGGGAGTTTTTTGTGAGCTTTTCTTTTTTTCGGAGGAATTTCAATCCTTATGGCTGGCGGTTTTCTTTTCTTAATAATTTTTGTCATATATGATGGTAGGTTCGGAAATATACAAGGTACAGCTCCCACTCTTAGAGCAGGTCTATCCCGAGGAATTTTATGAATATTCCCATCTGGAAGTTTAGTTTCAAAGCATCGTATTATATCTTCATCTGTAAAATGTAATTCGCAAACGACATTTCTTGAAATTAACTTTTTTCCAGAGCAAGGAATAGCACGCCGCCACTTTTCCAGAAGCAGCTCGTCCTGAAAATGATTTAATGCCGTTAATGTCTAGTGTGATAATTATTTAGTTCATTTGGGGAAAAAGATTTAGACTTACCGTGAAAATAGATTAACTATACCATAATATACCCATAATATCTTACCTTCGGCGCTTTAAACAAACTATTTCTCTTAGGCGTTGTGCGGTTTTCTTCAGTATAACTCGCATTACAACCAGGCACGAAACATTTACGACTTGTCGACATAATTGTAAGGCTTTTTTGCAGTGTTCGTACTGTATTTGAAAAACCGCGATAAAGAAGAAAAATGGAAGAAAATGCGCGAAACTATTTTTGAAATAACGCTGACAACGCCAACTTGCGGCTATTAATTTAACTAATCTAAAGTGGGGACGGAAATTTGCCTGAAATTCGGCGTCGAGTCATCTCCTTATCTATAGTACTCCGTAGTTAAAAGTGAGCAAGGCATGCGCGGCCTTCTGGCAATGCCGCAGGGCTGTTGGGCGATCTTGGGGTCTATCCCCTAGGATCGTCCTCTGGCTATATGTGGCGGTCATCAGACCCATGCTTTGCTACGGTGCGCTCGTCTGGTGGCCCAGAACCAGACAGAGGAACGAGATGGCTCATATAAGTCACATCCAAAGGCTGATATGCCTGGCAGTGACTGGGGCTATGAGGACGACCCCAACTGCGGCCTTGGAGACGATTCTCTGCCTGCCTCCCCTCGACCTGTACGTCGAGGAGGTGGCTCTGGGGGCGGCTTTGAGACTGCGGGCTGAGGGTCTATGGAATGGCAGAAACCACGATGACGGTCACACTCGCATCCTGAATGAGGCGCTCATGAGAGTACACTAAGCGTCAATGAAATCGGGACACCTCAAGTAGCTGCGCCGATATGTAGGCAACCAAACATACACGAAATTTTAGTGCTGCGTGAACGGACTTGGCCAAAGCTACCTAGATATGCCCGGACAGTGGTCCAGACAGCTCAAAAATATGTCAAACTATCTACTTCTTCACTTCACAGTTTTGTGCCATTAAATATTCGATTGAGAAGTATTTTCACGAATAATTAATGCATAATGGAGTTTGTTAGTGTTTTTGAGAGTGCTACAAAATATCATGGATCCAATCACAAACCTACATTCATGCTATGTGAATGTCTTCAAGATATGGGGATTCTCCACACCAGTCTTGGCGTCTCTTCCGGTCTAACATTTAAGCACAACCGTTTTCTTAGGTGAGAACAGATACGCAAGTAAACTCAATTCATTTACTTATATTAATGTATGTTTTCATTAGAAAAGTTGAGCAAGTAAACTCGTATCATAAAAATGTAAGTAATGTTTTGAAGATCGAAGGAAAAAATCGTTTCAATTCATAAGAAATGAGAATAATTACCAGTGCCAATGCCAATACCAGTGCCTATTGGTCCCTGAATAGAGGCACTCTCACCTTTTCACCCTCATATGCCCTCATATCGTAAAAATAAAGAGCAGTTAATATTTCAATATTAAATTTGTTCGTAGTATTTATTTTATAATGGTAACATTTTGGTTGATCTTATATGTGTTGCCGGAGCTGTTTTGGCTGCAGATATTGGTGTCTTCAGATCTGGTTGATGCCGGATCCTAATGCTTTATTGAATAACACCAATTTTCGCCATCAATCACAATACAATCACATTTGAAGCACTCAAGCACTCATCGACACAAATATTACTAAAGCACGCTAATATATCCATGAATTATTTGTAAATAAACACTTTTTAATCGATTTTTTCCACAAAACTCAAGTGAAAAGGTTGATATTTTGACAAATTTTTGAGCTGTCAGAACATATCCAGTCGGCTTTGGCACAAAGTCCGTTCACGCCAGCCCACAAATTGGTGTATGATCGGTTGCCTACATATCGGCGCAGCTACTCGAGGTGTCCCGATTTCATTGACGCTTAGTGTACCTATTCTGGGGGCGAGGTCTGATCGCATCCCGGTGAAATACAACTTCACAAGGCGTTATGGCATCGAAATAAATTGTTGCGAAGAAAAAGTATCGGACGTAAACATCTTCACGGACGGTTCCAAAAATAGTCGAGGCACGGGCTCGGGTATCTTCTCCGAAGATCCAGACCTGCGAGATAGTTTAGCTCTTGGATGCTACTCCAGCGTGTTCCAAGCGGAACTGACGGGGGTGACTCAAGGGGCCAAAAGAGCCACTAAACTTGGAATCAGGGGCAAGTCTGTACGCATCATGACAGATAGTAGAGCGGTATTGCTAGCTCTGAGAGGGTCCAGGCTCAACTCGGGGCTGGTCTGGGATTGCCACCTATCTCTGGAAAGACTGGCGGCAGGAAATGTCGTAGACCTTGCATGGGTGAAAGGACATACAGGAATACAGGGCAATGAAGAGGCGGATGAGCTGGCGCGCGAAGGCTCCGACCGACACCTGATCGGGCCGGAGCCGGCGCTACCGGTAGCCCTTTCTACTCTGAATACCCTGATTAAAGAAGACACCCTGACCAGACACTCTGCGCGCTGGGAATCGACTGAAGGCTACAGACAGGGGAGGACCGCCATCAAGGCAACATACTTCAAAAGAGCCAAATTTTGCCTACGTCTAACCAGAGACAATCTCCGAAAACTCGTAGGGATATGGACCGAGCACGGCCGACTGAACAAACATCTCTACACGCTGGGCGTCGTAACCGATCCCACTTGTCGAGGGTGCTTAGAAGAGGACGAGACAGCGGAGCATGTGCTATGTCACTGCCCCGCGCTTGCGTCGACCCGAGGATCAATACTAGGGGACTTCTGGCCAAGTATGGCCGACATTAGCAACACCGCACCCGGTGCGGTCCTCGAGTTTATCAACTCTGTTGGTTGGCTTGAGGGCTAGCGGCGGGCGGCAGGGAGTTGCGCCGGAGGGGTGGCACAATGGGCCCAAGTAAGAGGCCTAAGTGCTAGAGTGGCGCAAGCCACTCACTCTCCAAATCCTAATCCAGAATCCAGAATCCAGAAATCAGATCACAACCAAACAAAATGTGGCGTTCTGGAGTTTTTATCAAACAGCATGTATGTAGGACTATGTTGATGTGGTCACTAATAAGACGCCTATTATCTATCGCGCTATGAATGTATTTAGGTCTGAAAATCATTCAATTTATACTAAATTAATTTATAAAGTCGTTTTGTTTCACAATGATGACAAAACGTTTTTAATACCGGGTACCCACAGTACCTTAGCTCTAGGCCATAGAGATATTTTACATTTATCGTAAATAATTTTATATGTATGGTCACTATGTTTAATTATATTTTATACTGTTGTATAGTTCATTTCTTTAGTACTAGTATTATTATTATTATTATTATTACTATTATTATCATCATTAATATTATTATTATTATATCTCTTTAATGTACTGTAATAGTGGTCGTCGCCATCGTCTTTTTCTTCACTTTGAATAAATATTTTTAATTCTCACCAGTTGTTGCCTTTGTTATTACCTCTTCTAACCTCAAATTCCCCATTTCATAATCCACAAATTCCACAATAAAATTCAAATTTGTAGATTCTTATCTTGCATTTTAAAATCTTCAAATTCCACATTTTTCTAATTCAAATATGCACCATTATGGATTTCGTAAATGGAAAATTTTTCGTTTGAGAACACCGAAATCGTGGATCCCCGCATTTTCATTTGCGGCTCACATTGTGAGGTTTTTTCAAATATCCCGCACTTTTTAAACTCAATTATTCCGCCATCTTGGCTACTGTCAGCCTGGGGTTTTCACACAATACGCCGGAATGTGGGCAAATTGTAATGCTGAACCTAGAAATCGGGTATTCCTGCATTTTGTTTTTTAATTGCGGAACGCTAGGTAGGCAACCAATTAAACTCAGATTTTGAGGTTTTTCAAATATCCCGCACTTTTTAAGGGGACGCTCATATTATGACGGGTTGCATACTTTTCGACCAGAATCCGTTTCAGATTAGACTTTAAAACTACTGTGTATTATCGTGATATTTTTACATACGCGCACCTATTTTCTTGAGGACTGCAATGTAAGCTATTTTATTTTGCGAGAAAAGATCGATTTAAGGTTATGAAAACGGAAATTTTTTATAAAATTAAATATAAATGTACTCACATTGTAGCTATTCTAAACAAACTGTCCTTGGAATTATAGCTATGTGCCCTTTTATCCATTCGATTTCTTTTCTTATCCGAAATACGATTCAAGATGACACTTTTGTCAAAACTCTTAATTTTTCATCAAAATCGATTCCAACACGCTTGGCAAAACATACCCTTTTTCCCAAAAAGTGCTGTACATCATGACTCCATAAAAAAAGGTATGTGTAATCATTAAGTAATTTTTCGCGACATAACCCACATACGCGTGTATGTTAACCTATGTATGTCCCCACTACACCACGAATTATTTGGCGCGTTCTCGCGAAAATGAACGATGTATGTCGGTTTAAATTTTCAGTCCTATTCTTTGGAAAAAAATCAAAAACTCTCCACGAAATAGTATAATTTCTCATAATTCACATGCGCCAGTCTAATATAACCGCTACAGAATCTTTAATTTATTTTGTTATTCAGTTCCTTTTCTACCTAACCTAATTTATCTAACATACACCCAGAAGATACACCCCATACACAGGTGCCGACCAGGGTATGTGGTGTATGTCTTCCCCTCACATACATTTTTGCGCGAAAACGTAGAATTATCACATACGCCACATACCCGTGTATGAGTTTATCCCTCGCGAAAAATCCCTTATTAATAATATCTCCATAATACCATAGAATTGTGAAGTGATTTCAAAATGTAACCTTAAATTAATTCTTGTCAAAAAATAGCCAAGATGTGACAATTCGAACGCCCCCTTAAACTCAATTCATCCGCCATCTTGACAGCTGTCACCTGGGATTTCCACACAAAACGCCGGAATTTAGGCAACTTGTAATTCTTATCCTTCACAAAACCTCAAAACGCCGGAATGTAGGCAACTTGTCGTGGTGAGAGTTTGGAGCATACCTCCTGACACTACTAACCATTTCGGTCCGTTACTCCTCAAATGTTGCGTAACATCCTACGCGGTTTTCGCAAACGCTAGCAAATGTCCAAAGATTGTGATGGTCAAAATTTCGTACATTTCAGCTGGCGTCTTTCTCGCGATTTTTTTTTACCACTTATGAAAAACCCTAGTGTCTTTTCGAAGAAATAACAAACTACGAATGTGGAGAGTAGAAAGTTATCCCCCATTGAGTCATTTCATTCTTAGTTGAGTTATCAATGAGCTGAGCACGCCCCATTGGTGTGGCAGGAAATTAGGTGTTTCCCATCCAAGGATGAAAGATGAAAATTTTGAAGAGCAATCGACTCGACTAATTTGTCGATATTTCGAAAACTAGAGCACCTGGACTAAGAGTGTTGCAGGGTTTTGAAAAGCTCTCGTTTCGCTCTCTGACTTTGGTTCGAAACTTTTTGCGATTATCGATAAAAAAATTTGATCGACATTGCGTTGATCTAATTAATTCGATGTAACCCGAAAACTAGATCACATACGAAAGTCGTCGAGGGCTCTTTGGATAGCTAAGATTTCAAGCTAAGAATACTATTCATTCATTTCTCGTTAATTTCAACAATTTGAATAAGAATCGGAGCGGGCATCTTAAATGTGCAATCGAACCGACTAATTTGTCGATATTTCGAAAACTGGAGCACCTGGACCAAAAGTGTTGTGAGGTTTTAAAAAGCTCTCGTTTCGCTCTCTGACTTTGGTTTGAAACTTTTTGCGATTATCGATCAAAAATTTTCAATCGACCATGTTTTGCTCCAATTAAGTCGCTAGTTATGTTATCACACCATTCTCACAGAAACCCCTTACGTTTTAAACCTTTATATAGATCTTCCTAGAAGAAGTATTAAGTTGCTTTCAACGGAATATGTTCATTTTGTCTATTCGACTATTTCAGCAAATCTTTGTATTATTTCTTAGATGGAAACCAGGCAGTTGTCGCCGAACCTCAATGTAGTAAACTTAACAAATAAAGACTAACTCAATTTCCGAAATACCACTTTTTAATTTTTAAACGAACCAACAAACTTAACTGGCGCAGTCGGTAGGATTTCGTCAAAACGGTATACAAAATTGTGATCCCGGTTTGTTTCAACAATTTATTTGACGTATCCAAAAATTGGTGAAGTTGACCAAGTTCGCGATAGGCAGTTTTCGAGTGAATATCGAAGATTTGGGAACCCACATAGTCCCATCAGTCCGATTCGTCTCAACGAAGTCAAACCAACCATTCCTGGGGAAGAACAAAATCGTCACCTCCAGAAAATTGAAATTTGAAGAAATTTGAAGAGTTAAAAGTGAAGAAGTGAAAAGTAGAAAAGTCACAAGTGAATTAAAATCAAAGTTAAAGATGTCGATGATCTTCTACGTCATCATTTTCTTGTAAGTACCAATCCCAATCCTCAAATAAACGGCAACTCAAATAATTTTAATTAAGAAAAAGGAATAATTTTAACTTTCAATAATGGCAATGGCTGAAAGAGCAGTTGATTATCAATTACTAAGATTATATTTGGACTCAATTCCAAAATATGATGGGAACAATTATACTTTAGGAGTTTTCATAGAAAGTTGTGAAAATCTGATTGCAATTTACGCAAATCCTTTGAATGTACTCGATCCAATAAATAATTTTCTTTTAAAAGCAATGATCGGTAAATTGACCGGCAGAGCATTAACGTTAATTGGTTCAAGAATCGAACTACAGTCTTGGAATGAAGTAAAAAACGCGTTAAAGGGATACTTTGGTGATCAAAGAGACCTAGATTGTCTTGTACAGGATCTAATTGCTTTGCATCCAATGAAAAATGAGACGCCTTACAATTTTGGAATGCGTTGTCAAGATACGAAAAGTTTAATAATTTCAAAGATTAATACAATGGAATTAAATGTAGATGAGAGACGGATTCATTTACAGAATTACGATAATCTCAGTTTGAAAACTTACATTCGTGGTTTACCGTCGCAAATTCAAAATAGCATTAGGCTAAGACAACCAGAATCGCTTGAAAGAGCAATGGCATTTGTAATTGAAGAAGAAAACTTCCAATACTTGCAGAATCAGGGAAATAGCATGTTCAATAAACCCAATAATTATGGTTACAAGCCAATACACAGAGTGACCCCTGCGAGACAGGTGAATTCACAAAATAATTCACAAAATCAAAGGTACCCAAACAATTACCAAAATCAGTCGTACCGTCAAAATTACAATCCACCTCGGAATAATCAGTACGCAAATAATCAAGGGTATAATCCGAACAATCAACAGAATTTCAATAACCCCCGTAACAATCAATACGGACAAATGAATAATCGTGGTAATAATTTTGGTAGAAATCCGAATAACAGATTCAATAATTATGGCTACAATAATCCGAACAATCAATATCGCTATGGTCAAAATAATCAGCGATACCAAAATAATCAACAAAGACCTTTTAATAATCATCAACAACCAAATCAACAACAAAATAATTTTTACCAAGCTAATCAACAACCGAATTTCAATCCACAATACCAAGTAAATTCGCAGCAGAATTTCAATCAGCAAAGTCAAAGAAATAGGAATTTTAACCCGAATCAAAACCGAAACTTAGGTCCGGAACCCATGGACACATCATCTCAATTATTCCACCAAACAATAGACGTTCCGTCCACCATGGACACAGATTGGTCTATTCCGCAAGAACAAGTCGCTAATAATTTTGAAAATGTACCCAATGTAAATTTTCAGTGGGCTCAATCAATCCCCAATCAAACGTAATTCATTTGAACATTTTAAAAGCAAATCTACCATACGTTAACATTCCAGAAATCAACGCAAGCTTTTTAATCGATACCGGAAGTACTCGTAGTTTAATAAATCCGGAACTTGCTTACAGATACTTTCCAAATAACATTCACGATGAAACTTTTACAATAGAAACGGCTCATGATATTAGCTATCACGATAAAGTAATGATAATTCCAATTTTTAAAACATTTAAACTAGAGGAACCTCACAAGTTCTATCTATTCAATTTCAGTACTAGATATGATGGATTAATCGGTGTAGATTTACTCAGACAATTAAAAGCTAACATTAACGTTACTACACGACAATTGACTACCCCCAATGTAACAATCCCCATTGTTTACGAATCAGAAGCGTCCGCAACTAAACCGAATTATTCTGTATTAATACCAGCACGTGAAGTAAAGATAGTAAAAATCCCAGTCAGTGAAGTCGATGGAATAGGAATATTAAATCACACAAAATTTTGCGAAGGATTAGAAAGTCCCGAAGCTTTAGTTTCAATTTCAAACAATTTTGCACTAACGACAATTTTAAACAGTACCGAATCTGACATTAATGTAAACTTTTGTGACCCAATGCCAATAGAATTACTCAATTTAATTGAAACAAATTTCATGAACGAAATGGAAATGGATTCTGATCAATCATTAACAGAACACCAAGAAGTTTTATTAAAACAAAACATGAAAAATCTACGATTACAACACTGCAATTCAGAGGAAGAGAAATCAATTCGCGATTTATGCTTTAAATATCGAGACATATTTTATTGTGAAGGAATTCCACTCAGTTTTACTAACAGAATCACCCATAAAATAAAATTAAAAGATGACACCCCAATTCACACCAAATCTTATCGTTACCCGTATGTTCATAAAGACGAAGTCAAGGCACAAATATCGAAAATGCTTGAGCAACAAATAATTCAACCAAGTAACTCTCCATGGTCGAGTCCCATATGGATCGTCCCAAAGAAAACAGATGCATCCGGAACAAAAAAATGGCGATTAGTAATCGACTATCGAAAATTAAACGAACAGACCATTGACGACCGTTATCCTTTACCAAACATTACAGAAATTTTAGATAAATTAGGCAGAGCCAACTATTTCACCACTCTTGATTTAGCAAGTGGCTTTCATCAAATAGAAGTCGATCCACAAGATGTAAATAAAACCGCGTTCACGGTAGAAGGAGGTTTATACGAATTTAAAAGAATGCCCTTTGGATTAAAAAATGCTCCGAGTACTTTTCAGAGAGTAATGGACAATGTATTAAGAGGACTTCATAATGAAACTTGCCTCGTCTATTTGGACGATATTATAATTTTCAGCTCTTCTCTCGAAGAACACATCATACGTTTAAAATCTGTATTTGACAGACTACGCGAAAATCGATTCAAAATTCAACTCGATAAATCTGAGTTTCTTCAAAAAACAGTTCAGTATTTAGGACATGTAATTACACCCGACGGAGTGAAACCCAATCCTGAAAAGATACACGCAATTAAAAAATACCCCCTTCCGAAAACTACGAAGGAAATCAAAAGTTTCTTAGGATTACTCAGCTATTACAGACGATTCATTAAAGATTTTGCGAAGATAACAAAACCATTAACCAGGTGTTTAAAAAAAGGTGCAACAATAAAACATGACCAAGAATTTCTAAATTGCATTGAAACTTGCAAAAACATTTTAACAAATGATCCGATACTTAAATACCCCGATTTTGAAAAACAATTCATCCTTACAACCGATGCAAGCGATTTTGCATTAGGAGCAATATTATCTCAGGGAACCATACCCAATGATCTACCAGTAGCATATGCTTCACGCACGTTAAATGATAGTGAATGCAGATATTCCACAATTGAAAAGGAACTTTTAGCCATAGTGTGGGCATGTAAACACTTCAGGCCGTATCTTTACGGAAGAAAATTTTTAATTTACACAGATCACAGACCTTTAGTTTGGTTAACACATCTTAAGGAACCAAATTCAAAATTATTCAGATGGAGATCAAAATTAGATGAATATGATTACACGATAATTTACAAACAAGGAAAATTTAACACAAACGCAGATGCGCTTTCGAGAATAGCAATAAACGTTTTAGAAAACGAATCAATAATCAATAATCCCGGAGAGGTTAATAAAGAAATTTTGGATTACCTAAGAGAATTAGCAGAAAATCCAGTACCAGCACAAAGTAATACCAATCAAATAACGATATACAAGTAATTGAAAACATTCAAGTCACACGTCCCAATGAATCATTTGCAACACCCCATTCAATAACTAACGAAACAGTAAATACAGCAATTCCAATATTAGATGACATCATCAATAATAAACCATATCAAATTCTTGTCAAACCCAATGTTCACGAAAAGATTGAAGCTACTACGAACAATTTCGAAAATCTCAAAATACTTCAAGTAAAAATTTCCAGAAATAATGAACGATCAATTTTTGAATTTCTACGTGACTATACGAAAGCTAATGTAACTTTCCATATCTACTTTTTCGATAGAAACATGTATTCAATTTTCAATAAGGTATACATGCATTATTTTTACCAGAAAAATTTAAAATTAATAATGTGCACTAAATTAATAAACAATGTACGAACTCAAGACGAAAAATTGTTAATGATGAAATTTCAACATGAAGGAAAATGTAATCATCGTGGCATTACAGAAACACTCGATCATTTAAAACGAAATTATTTTTGGCTTAACATGAAGAAAGATGTAACTGACTATATAAATTCTTGTGAAATTTGTCAAAGAGCAAAATACTCTCGACAACCACCCTACATACCATTAGTAATTACTGAAACACCATCCAAACCATTTGAAATTTTACACATCGATACATTTAAATTTGACAACCAAGTATACCTAACAATAATCGATAAATTTTCAAAAATAGCACAAGCCATTCTAATTTTAGGAACACTTATTGTTTTATACAAGTATTGTTTTGTGAAACTTAGAAGTAGACAGTCAAAGACTAAAGCGGAAATTGAAATTAAAATACCAGAACCTAGAATTTCGAACTCCGGTTTTAGCCCCGTAGTTCTCAAATAGGGATGGAGGAGTTATGTTATCACACCATTCTCACAGAAACCCCTTACGTTTTAAACCTTTATATAGATCTTCCTAGAAGAAGTATTAAGTTGCTTTCAACGGAATATGTTCATTTTGTCTATTCGACTATTTCAGCAAATCTTTGTATTATTTCTTAGATGAAAACCAGGCAGTTGTCGCCGAACCCCAATGTAGTAAACTTAACAAATAAAGACTAACTCAATTTCCGAAATACCACTTTTTAATTTTTAAACGAACCAACAAACTTAACTCGCTGTAATTAAAAAACTAGAAACTAGAAAGTTCAGTTAGAGCTCATTTTGAAGCTAATACTTCAGGCTACCTTTTTTTCTCGTGTTGGTAGTTTGGCAGAAAATTCGAGCGAACATCTTAATTGAAAAATATGTGATGCTACTGCTAGTACCATCTACATTTATGACGCCTTACCTGTTTATTTACTCATTTATGCTATAACTGGATCTCGGACGCCACTTTGTTTTTAGAGGAAAAACAAAGAAACCTAATGCCTATCGGGTGAAGCTCTGAAGCCGTGAAATTCCAGGGATTTTGCAACAGTTATGGTTTTAATGTGATTTATTCAAATTGTCCTAACAGTACAGGGCTAAAAATAAGAGAACGCGGACGGTATTGCAACTTTAAAATATGAAACGAAATCCTAACCTAACTTATTGACAATGAAACAATTATTTACAATGGAACAATCAAGAACTAGCTAGCTATCGCGTATTGACGGTCCGCATCAGGAAAGTCCGTCCAAGATGGGAGACGGGGACGTTCTTTCGGAATTTGATTTCAAACCGGGACTCGATCCGGATCCAAAATGGCGGTTGACGCGGTCGGTACGCGTTGATGGTTTAGCAACTGAAACGAATTTGGGGGAACAAGATACCGGAGGTTATGTTTACTGTCCCGTGTCAGTGTACGCGGCGTTCGGTTAAAATTGTGTATTTTGAAATTGAAACGGCCTTATGGGCGTGAAACTACGACTAAATTGCTTCAAAACGCGGTGTAGCGTGAACTAACCTCAACTGACGGGTAATCAGATAAATTACCGGGGAAAAATCACAGCAGCCCGTGATTTTCAAAAATCTAACCTAAAAACGATAATTTGAATTTTGAATGCAAAAATGAAACTAATTTCGCGGTCCCAAAATACGGGAATAACGACCTAACTCCTAAGGTGGAGAGAGACTCCGTCTAATTCGGGGGAAACTTGGCAGAAAACCAAGAATCCAGCAGAAAACCGGCGGAGAAATACTCCTAAGGGAAAAACCCCTCAAAACTTACCGGGGGTAAGCAGGTGGTGGAGAAACTCGGGCAGAACTAGTAGTCGAGAGACGAGCACAGTCTGTTTTGAGGATCAAGTTGTTACCCACTAGGATTGGTTCTACCCAAAGTAGCCGCCTGATATCGGGCGAAACCTTTACCGAACTAGCTCAGTAGGGGTCGTGAATGAAAGAGCTCGAGAAAAATAAGTAAATCCGGGGCGCCAAGTAAATTTATTAAAAAAACGGTAGGTTTCCAGTATTAAGTGTGACCACAAGTCACTGAAAATTTACTAAAGCAGTAACTACATAATTATCGGACTACAAGGGGGTAACGGAGATCGATCCGGTCTTGGCCAAGCGCGGTACGTCTTTACAAAACGAGTTTAAAAGGGAATACTTAAAATCCGCACAGGGAAAAAACGGAGAAAACTTCAATTATAATCTAATCATGGACTTCAAATATAAGGATAGATATTTGCACCAAGTGCAGTTAGTATTGTACTAATAGGTAACGCAACGTTGAACCAGATAAACTAGGGGACCGTATCGGTTAGTGGCTATTGCGCAACGACGGGCAGAACCGATGGCGTTAGGAGATCTGACCTTCAGGCGTCTTCAAATCAAACCTGGCAATCAGGAGGCGGATGACGTGGGATCCGGGCGACAGTCCGGGTCCGAGCGGCGGATGCGAGGCAAGCCACCAGGCAAGGAGCAGATCCACCAAAATCGAGGGAAGACCTCGTCACAAAAACCCTAAAAGGTCCGAAAGGGGTTACAGACTGATCGAGGAGAAGATAAGCGCGTATAACAGTATACTACCTCGTGTGGAGGGCTCCAAAGGCCTAAGGTACACGATGGAAGAACAAACGTAGCCAAATGTGGAAAACCAGCGAACTGGAAGGAAAACACATTGCAAAATTCGAATCGCAAGACCGGAAACTGGGTACTTACAAAGGGTGTCTCGTGCTCAAATCCCCAAAAATGGGTTCAGGCTCCCGAACGACGAAAATATGATTCCCGAAGGAAAGGTAGCTGTCGGCGAGACCTTTTTCACTCCTATAAGGATAAATCCCGAAACGGATGACCTCAATAAAACTGACGTTTCCTTTCTAGAAGGCACAAGAGAGACACCCACGATTTCACCAGTCGATGTTAATCAATCAAAGATCGCCACCAGAGTGACCTATAAAGAGAGAGAGAACCATAAGGAGGCCGATTGATAAGCCAGGAATTCGCGGGAAGGCACCGCGAGCGAAAGACAGTCCAACGATAGCTAATTACAGGTGAACAGGTGAGGTACCTGTCGGAGTACCTGGATAAGAGAGGGCGACAGGAGTACCGACTCTAGCCCAGCGCGCTAATTATTCGCGTTCTCAGGCCGAATCTAAACGGAGTCGGGGCTAAAGAAATGGACCCGTAACAAAGTCGGAAAAACCGATGCCGGCGGTAAATTTCAAGCGGCCTTATATTTTAGGATGAATAGCGCATGCGCGCGAGTTATAACTTGTGGCGCCATCTAGCGGAATTCCCATTTTGAGTTGGCAACACTGGAGCGTGTAGCTGGCAGTGCGGGTTCGCATCTCGGCTAAACGTCATTGGTAAACTGTGAATTTGGGGTTATGTTTGCTCTTCTTCTCTCGGGTTTTTGGTTGTTTTGAGTGTTTTAAGCGGTCTCTGGCGTTGAATTAATCTTCGATGGGTTATGCGTGAGTTAATTGGTGTTAATTTATTGTTTTAATACGATCTGTTTTAGGAAAAACAATGTTTGTGACCGAACTATGCTTCGGTACTCCCAACAAACATTCTCACGAATTTTCAACTCGTCACAATGTATAGGGGAAATATTTTGCTAAGAATGTTGAAAAAATCATAATTATAAAAAAAAACACTTTGTTATCCATGAAAAAATATTAAGAAGAAAGAAATCATTATTTAAAAATATAAAGGTACCGTTTCATTTTTGAAAAAACAATAAACAATATAAATAAAACAGTAAAACTCAATTTTAGAATTGGATTTCATCTTTTGAACTTTTATTGACAAATACCTAATTGGTTATTGTTTAGATTATATCGTCTCCCATCAATGTGAGTATAAGTACGTTTCGAAAAATTAAAATCGGAAATATGTGAGATATCGTTATAAACTCGATTCGACAGAGAAAGCTGACGATTGTTTCTCATCATGCGGTGGCTGTAAAAGCTTCGCTCCGCCCTAAATCGATTCTGGCGGAGCTAGATCGAATATAAATCGAAATCTACTACTAGCGCCACCTGGGCGGATTTAGCTTGCGTAACTAAGTGTAGTTTCACCTTAAGTCCTTTGTTGCGGCACCCATACCGAGTGACTGTTTCGACTGGGTCGATACTCGTGCTTCATGACCGACCCTTCTGAGTTGGGCCTAGCCCTTCGGGGAGTTCCTAATTCATTGTTACTTTCAGCGCTGTTACGGTTGGTATAGCTGGCGTTTTTTATCTCTGCCAACGGCCAAGCTGCGCACTCGTCGGTAACCATGGAAACATGAAACGCCTCTCGCGCGGCTTTCAAACTTGCTCAGTAGCGGCGGTATCTTATGAAATGCGGTCTTCAAAATAAGAAAAAACTCAATTATATACCTACAATAAGCTGATGTATGTTTGAATCTGATTATTCTTATGTTGTTTTATTAAATTCACAAAATTGTTGTTCGTTATTCCAATTTATGAGTTTTTATTCAATTATACCCCTTTCTGTGTTACGCCACTGTTCGTGCAGTTTGTAGCTCGAAATCCCGAACTCACCCGAAGAATCGTTCGGATTCTGCGCGGCCGTTGGCAGAGATAAAAAACGCCAGCTATATCTAGTTTTAGCTTTACATCCGATTTCATTCTTTCGGGTTATCGCGTCTTATCGGCTGTTCATTCAATTTTTGTCGCCTTCGACCATAATTAGTTACTAGTGTGTTATTAGTTAATTGTAACTCACCTTGTATTCATTTCTACCACGCGGTTTCCGCGTTCGCTTCATAAACTAACCTATTTGATCTCGATTAGAGCTCGCGCTTAAAATCGCCTAAAATCTCTGTTGTTGTTACTTTGGCTATCTTCACAGTTAGCCGGGTCACTCCATCGCTTTTGGTGGTTACCGACGATACGTCAATTTGGAAAGTAACAAACTAAAACGGTACATTGCTGTTTAGTTTATTTAAAAATCCATGACATATTTTAATTAATCGATTAGGGCCGGTCTTTTCATCTCTGGTTATCCTCCTGTTAACTAACTGAAACCTTGGACTGTGACAATTCTGGCTAAAATGAATGATAAATGGACACATTCAAAGTTCCAGTTAGCTGACCGGAGGTTTAACCAGAAGTTGTTGAAAATCCATCAGGTATTTCAATTCATCAATTTGTGTTAACTTTTTACACTTTATTGGAATGAATATTGTTCTTGTTATAATTCTGATTATGGAAATAATTACTCAATAATTATAGTGTGTTTATGTTACCGCTGAAATTTTTACAAAACTTGACTCCAATCATTCTTGAGGTCGTATCGGAGTTGTTCGTAGGTCGCATTATCCAAAATCGTTAAACTATCTATGTTTTGATCTTCTGTCACAACTCTTCGGCCACCATTATAAGACATTCTGAATCTGTCCGACGAAGTTAGCATAACACTGTTCTGGGTCACAGGATTGGGCGAACAACAATTATTATCAGTTACATCCTTTGTTCTGACCGCGTTTTGGTCTTCTCCTATTGAACTGCCGTCGATGCCTTCCTCAAATGACATTTTTGTCATCCTTTCCGGTAAAGTTTGATCAGGACCAATAATCTGTTGGATGTGTTCTAGTCCGGGAGCTAGCGACAAATTTCATTGTGTTATTTTTTAAAACTTGATTAATTTTTTTTTCGATAATATTAATCAACAAAATGAACTCCTGCCATCTCGTTGGTGGAACATCTAGTTTCTGCGAAAGATCTAAGTTTTGAAAAGAATGCATTATTGATGACACTGATGTGTCAAGTTTTGACCAGTTTTGACGGGTGATAACAATCACAAGAGTACGTATGATGTAATAATTACATGACACCCAGAGTTTCATTGTCAAACCAGTATCTTGTCCCGGAGCTGGCGATATTTTCCATTGCCACATCTTTTAAACCTATTTGGTTCATCTCTTATCATTAAAACCGATTAAAACTAATCTATCATGTTGTCTGTGGACTGTTCACCAGGCTACTTGAAAATATTTAAACATTTATTTTAATGTTTTTTTCGAAATTCTATTTTATGATAACTTTTACAATTCTCCACTAAATGATACTTCTTTGGCATTGATGGAAAGAGAAAACAAATCTACTTCGACTTTATTAAGTATATTTCTACGGATGAGATGACTAAGTAATTGACCCGGCTTACCTGCTGGCGGAATTGGGTTGGGAAAATATACAAAGGGCGGGGATCCTCTGTCCTTTGTATAAGTTGACAAAACACTGTTCTGGGTCACAGGATTGGCCGAACAATTATTATCAGTTACATCCTTTGTCCTGACCGCGTTTTGGTCTTCTCCTATTGAACAGCCGTCGATGACATCCTCAAATGACATTTTCGCCATACTTTTCGATAAAGTTTGATCAGGACCAAAAATCTGTTGGATGTGTTCATTCAACCAGCTGGTGAAACTATATGGTTTCTCAGGATCTTGAAAAAAAATTCAATATGTGAGAAATCGAAGTATTCAGGCATTATGGTGTGATAAGTGATGACCAGTACTTATCAGCAAACTCCTTCCCAGGTAGCACAGTCACGTCAATTTCAAGTCATTTGTTGGTCATTTTACGTCGTCGACGTGATTTGACCAAAAATCACCTTGTAAATAACGTCATAAATATGACCGAAAAATGACATCATAAAAAGGACGTCATCATGACGCCTATATGACGTCACATATATCGCATTTACACCTATCAGACAATAGGTGGCGCTTACAATTATATCTCGCTTTCTTTGACTGACATCATAAGTATAAAGTTGATATTCTGAAAAATGCAATTCGGATTATCTTTCTTGATCTCGATGACCAAAGTCCAATGGTCCCATCTACAATCACAAGGATTTTTTACGTCAAAGGGACGGTGAAAGTGACGTGATCGGGACATATGAATGTCCATAAAAAGACGTGATTTTCACGTGACTGTGCTACCTGGGTTTTATAATTCTTTCCATATTAATTATGTTAATTGAGTAATTTGAGCACGTGCCGAGTTGCCGGTTAGCGTAGCTATTCCTTTTATGAAAATTTATCACGTTACTGGCTAACAGACGTATGGGATGACTGAGTAATTGACTCGGCTTACCTGCTGGCGGATTTGGGTTGGGAAAATATACAAAGGGCAGAGGATGCCCTAGTTTGCCATCGGGCATTTTCTTCAATTGAACCGACACTTTGACAGGTTCACTGATGTTGTTTTTGAGGTAGGCCGGTGGTCTGAAGCAAATCGCTTCTTTATGGATGCTATCGATTTTTCCCTCAGCTTCCCAAATCACATGCCCGTCTCTTTCTTCATAGAACCGCACCTTAATGTGTTTATCGACCTGAATAATAATAATTCCTTTATTATTGGATTTTAGATATAACACCAATTTTACGTTCTTGCTAAGAAGGATGAATTCATCTGAACCTCCATCGGCATAACAGCCGTGATGAGATAATTTCACTATCTTCAGGTCCGGTAATCCTTTATTATCGTATATTGGTTGACTTACGACGGGATCAAGACACACTTTAAAATTTCCTTGGTCCAAAAACACCTCGACGTACAATCTCAGAGCTTTCAAGTCGTAATCCTTAGGGCCAATATTTTGTGCAGGTTCAGCTGAAAATTATATATGCGATGCAGTATTAATAAAGCACTCGAACTCGAATCATACTTCTTATGAAAGACGGATATTTTCGTTTCTTCAGTGTATCTGATATGTCCTTCCATTTCACGCATTGGATGCCTATTTTGGGAAAAGTCACGCACGTTTCGCCTTGAGGGATGCGTATCTTATAGACGCCATCCGTGCAATCGGGACCCACTAACTCGTGAGGATGCGCTCTAAAAAAACATTCAACGTTTAAATTTCGCGTCTGTTACTTAAAACATCTATGCTCAAAACTATTTATTAGAAGTACACTTGTGGAATAAATTCAAAGGACACCTTGTGTTATGTGCGCCGAATGTAAAGAACCAAACATATGCGAAATTTTAATCCTGGCGTGAAAGAGTTTTGCCTATGTTAAATGGATATTTACGAAACGGCGGCAGCTTTTCCAAAAAATAAATCCTTATCTTAGCAGACTGATGAATATTAGTTCGAGTCTACAGGATGAGATGGCATTTCGTACTAAACCGTAATCGGAAATTGAACGATAAATTTGTAATCTTTGACATTTGATTTTTATCCTATCTATATTTTCGACAATTATTATTATGAAGAGAAGTTCTTAGTGTTTTGTTGCAGTTTTCCCGTTACATTTATGTGAATAGAGTGTTTGGATGCTGAATAATAGTTATTTATGTATCAAGGGCGTAAGAAAGCGTTTAGGGCCCGGTCGTGAAATTAAAGCCGGAGGCGCAGCCGAAGGCTTTAACACGACAAGGGCCCTAAACGCTTTCTTACGCCTGAGGTGCATACAACATTTTATGAACGATCTCCTCTAAAACACATCTCGTAATTTTATAAAATTTGACGCTGTCTGGAAAATAAATTGTCAAAATGACGCAAAGGTATTTGATTTTGATTAAAAATTTAAATAATACAAATAAATTGAATGTAACGATAACAACAATCATAAATAAAGGTAGTAATATTGAAAAAATTTCCAAAAGTGAAAATGAGTGGCGGTTTTGGAGAAGATGCATTAACGTGATTTTTATTCAAATTTGCACATTTCCCCTCAGTACGCGGAAAAAAGTTTTGTGCAACACGTAAGGAAACTGCATTTTTCCGTTCTCGGCGACACATTTTAAACTCGGCTGCGCCTCAAATTTTTTAAATGAAATTATGCGAAAATGTTTAAGTGATGATAACATTTTTGTATTTTTTTCATTTTCAAAAACGAGTGGGGAACGTGGGAAACGTGGGGAAAATAAAAAATCAAAGGTTGCGAAGGCTGCGAGCAGGTACGACGTTTCCGGATATTTAAACGATTGCTTAGCAAAATTCCATCATTTCCGGGTCCGAAATGCCATCTAGCGACACCAACTCGAAACTAACCTTCCCCCACCACGGACGAAAATTCCCCTTTGCTTTCTCCTCTGGGTATACAAAAAGCTGACCTGCTCTGTGCTTTTCAGGCACATCGATTGTTATGAAAAGTGTCAGTTTACAATGTGAATGTCGGAAATAGTTATTTGTGCAACAAGTTAAGAAATAAGGCATTTTTCCGTTGAGGCGCACGTTTTTTAAACGAGGCGCAGCCGAGTTTAAAGAGAACAGAAAAATGCAGTTTCCTTACGTGTTGCACACGACTTTTTTCCGCGTACTGAGGGAAAATGTGCAAATTTGAATAAAAATCACGTTAATGCATTGACGTCAATAAAAAAATGAATAGAAAGCTTTGAACAAAACTACCTACATATCTATGGTAACGCTTTCCAAAATTGTAATCAGTCAGAAAAAACTGTGGAAGATATTTAAAATTGGTGAAAATCGTTCGAAAAATCCCGATGGGAGAAATTCTAAAAGCAGTTTCAGAAGCTTCATGGACTCTATTACCGTCTAAGTCAAGAGAAAAATACGAAAATCGCTACGCTGGGTGTATACCTAATATATTAGAAGGTTGTTCCAAAGCACAGAGTAGGTCAGATTTTTGTATACCCAGAGGGGAAAGAAAAGGGGAATTTTTGTCCGTGGTGGGGGAAGCTTAGTTCCGAGTTGGTGTCGCTAGATGGCATTTCGGAACCGGAAATGCTGAAATGTTGCTAAGCAATCGTTTAAAGAACCGGAAACGTCGTACCTGCTCGCAGCCTTCGTAACCTTTGATTTTTTATTTTCTCCACGTTCCCCACTACATTTTGGAAATGAAAAAATTACAAAAATGTTATCACTGAAACATTTTCGCATAATTTCATTTAAAAAATTTATAAAACAATTATTTTGAAGTCATATTACTATATTTATATCAACTTATAAAATTAAATAATTCAATCAATAACATCATAATTATAATATCTTCGCCCAAACTGCTAATTAAACCTCAGACACATATTTTTTATGTATTTTGCACATTGATGTCCTTTTAGAACGAAAAGTAACATCTAAATAAGATCACTTTGAATGTTGATAATCGATAAAAGCTCATTGATGACCAATTGAGACATTTAAAAATCAGTTAGGGCTACTCTCCAATGGAAAACAACTAATATGAAAAATCAGATACAAGGTGTTGCAGTTTAGGCGACAACAGAACTTCTTTCTGATTTCACTATTTGAATGGGTTAGTGCAAGACTGCAAGTAAAATTCGCCCCGCCGTTTCTTCGTGTTGTTTTGATGTTCAGTGAAAACCTGGTGAAAACTTTTTCTAATTCCTGAAGTATAGCTGGCGTTTTTTATTTCTGCCAACGGCCAAGCAGCGCACTCGTCCGTAACCATGGAAACATGAAACGCCTCTCGCGCCGCTTTCAAACTTGCTCAGTAGCGGCGGTATCTTATGAAATGCGGTCATCAAAATAAGAAAAAACTCAATTATATACCTACAATAAGCTGATGTATGTACCTACCACGTTTGAATCTGATTATTCTCATGTTGTTTTATTAAATTTACAAAATTGTTGTTCGTTATTCCAATTTATGAGTTTTCATTCAATCATACCCCTTTCTGTGTTACGCCACTGTTCATGCAGTTTGCAGCTCGAAATCCCGAACTCACCCGAAGAATCGTTCGGATTCTGCGCGGCCGTTGGCAGAGATAAAAAACGCCAGCTATAGTGGTGCTGCACTTTAATTATCCATAAATTCTTGCCCAGACTAAATGAAGAGATTGGCGTGCCTTCAATTTGTGTACCGCATTTTTTCAAAACGTGTAAATTTTCCTGAAAATGAAATAATTGTTTATCCACTCCTAGATAATAATCATACTATTATTATTAGAAATTTTTGGTAATAATGGGTGGCGTTATTGATATAGATCACAGTTCGATGAAATAAAGTGACATTTCCAGCGATTAATGGGATCATTATTGCATTGGCTGTGGCCAATCAGAATAGAGCGGTTTTCAGGTGCAATTGGCAACATCGCAACAATCGCGAAATTGACATTCAAAAATGGCGACAATTTGTTTGAATAATTGTTACGAGTGGTGAAGTGTCGAAAATTACTTGATCGTTTAATTGAAAATATGCATATGAATGATATAAGTGATATAAGTCAAAATGGAGACGAGCTTATAGGAACGGCTCCGGAGATACCAGATACCTGAAATATCCAGAAAGAGCTATGAATGAAGGTATGACACTTATAACAGTTCCCTTCGCACTGTTCGCAGCTCACAAATCTGCGCCGATCTGACAACACTACATTCTGTCCGTCACAGCTGTTTTGAATGAAATTTGAAAGTTGAGCGAATTTTCGAGAGCCGTTTTAACTGTTTTGGAGTGGATAAAGCATAGTATTAAGCTCGCGTGTTTTGGCTTTTATTCGCTCGTTTGAATTACGCCACTCGCTGGCGCTCGTGGCGTAAGTTTTCCAAACTCGCGAATAAAAGCTACCAAAACACGCTCACCTAATAATATTCTATTTTCATTAATAGATTCCTTCACCACCATGAAGGTATTATGCAAGGATAGTTAAAGTAGAAGGATTGCTCGATCTGCGCAAATATTCGCCGCACATGGTAGGGAGGTGTGACGTCATTGCGGGCCACGGCCAACATAGCCAACATGCAGGCATCATACTTCCACACATTTATAAAAAAAAACAGGCTTTCGGACCGCAATCAGATAAAATTATGGACATTATAGAATTAATCATTCATAGATATGTTTGGTGAAAAGTATATTTTCGAATTAGTAAAAGTATGAACGTCATATAAATATCAGTAAATCGAATTAAATGTAATTTATTGAGGAGCGGTCTTTTCATCACCCGCGTATGGAAATACGCAGTAATGAATTTTTGTGTTTGCACTTATTTGAATGTGAGATTTGACATATGGAACTTAAATAATCATTATAATAAATACAATACAATAATTGAATAATACAGACTAATTTAATTAACAATTTTTCGCATTTTTTTATTTAATTTTCTTTCCGTATCTGTATCAGGAGTGCTGGTAAATTTGCGTTTGCCAGAAGTTTTACGACTTGCAGTTCTTTTAAAATTTAAATAATTCATACGTATAATTGTTCTTAATTTACAGAATGACTTGATTACGTCTACTGACAAATTCTCACGTTTCTTTATTTTCAATGTCAATTTTTTTACCACGTTTTGTTCTCGGCGCAATTTTTCATTTGGATGATATAGCTCAAAAAATCTGTTCCATTTTTTCACAGTTTGTAAAAACTCTGAAGTAGGTTTGATGAGTCCGCCGAATGATAATTGTTGTACCCATGAGGGAAGACTATAAGAATGATCACTTTTCAATTTATAAGTGTGATCTCCGAGTTCTGGGTGACTCTTTTTATACACTTTGGCAATGTAACCGGCAATATATTCCATTGCGTCATGGGTGGTTTCTGCTGAATCTGTGCAAGACTTGTGTGATGATGATCCTGATGATGAGAACGAGCTTCCACTACTGCTAGTTTGAATATGATCTTGTTCTGGTGTATCTATTGGCGAATCAATGATCACGTTTGCCTTTTCTAGAACCTGAGCCACCATATATTCTTCAGCTACCCTGTCCTCCGTGTTTACCTGGAAAAAAATTAACCGATAAAATTAAGATAAAAAAATTATCTGCTTCTGATAAATACCTGTGCACTTAAAATACCAGGATTTTTACCCAATATTATCATTCGGAGTCTCTTTATAGCCTCTAATGGGGAAGGGTGTTCATTCGGACCTCGACATCGAATTTGGAAAAAAAAGTTTTCAAGGCAATCTTGATTCACTTTATGTGTACATATGTAGTGAACGTCATCAAATTCAGATTTCATATCGGATAATAATAATTTCAAAGATTTAATAGACATGATCATCCCTTTCTGAAAAATTTGAAGAGTATTTTTACCCACAGCCGTCATGTTCTTTATTATATTCTCGACATGGCTGAGATGTTCCTCTTGTTGCTGCAGGTGCACTCCAAAAGGAGCTTTCAATGGATCTGGATGGGGTTTATTTTTCACATAAGAGTTGAATATGTCAAACCAGGAATTTATGTCAGCTACAAACAGCTCTGCATGTTTTTTATCTGGGCCAGGTTTGTACCGTAACAGAGCTTGCGCTGTATTATTTGACAATAACTCGGCTGCCATTCGCACATTTTGACGTTGGCTCCTCTCTACTGTTACATGTTTTTCTGTTATTTTATAACAATTAATTCAATTAAATTTTCAAGGGGTTTCTTATCAATTTTCGTATCATGGTTGATAATAAAGCCAGTGTCCAATAGCCAATTACGAAGCAATTTTAATAGATGGGGAGCATCGGCAAAGACATGTATTCTTTTTCCAGTTTCTGGATGGGCGAAATAGGTGTTATTTATATCTACACCCAAATCCCTCCACAAACCGACATTGCTACCTCCACAATCACTCACAACTGCAACACAGTTGAATGAAATTTCATGAAGTTTCGATATAATTTGATTTAAAATTGTCGTGGTCATTTTCTGGTCAAAATCAATATAAACAGGTTGTTTCCAATTTGAGAAGAGTCCCCTGACCATACATACTTGCATCTGATTGTATTCACCCAAGACCTGATCTTCTGCAACGTCATACTCTAGTGTACATTTGACTTTAACTTCGTCAAAACTGAGAACAACAATTTTCTCTCGAGCAGTTAAAGATTCTCCTCCAACTTTTAAGAAAGTGAGTACATCTTCTAAGATACCTGGTTTTATGCTTATTTTTGAAGCCCAAGTCCTTAGAGTTGACAAACCTGGTAACGGAAAGTTTACTTTACTTCTCAGGAATATATACACTTTCTTGCGTAAATAGCGAATGGTGAAAGCCAATGCGATTTCGTCCGCAGTCCAATTTACGCGTTTCTTTTTATTTGTGAGGATTGCAATTTGGTTATCAGTTAAAAGTCGTTTTAATATGTCCATTCCAATGATGTTGGAGAGATTTGGTTTTCTTGCGATCTTCAATTTATAATATCGAAGTTGTTTTTGTAATAAACTTGATTTCCTTTTCATTTCCTTCATTTCGTCTTGTAATTTGTTGTGATTTTCTAAAAGTTTTTCATATCTTAAAAATGTAAGTCCTCATTTTCTTGGGATGTGTCATCATTGGGTTGATTTCTAGGCTGTATTTCATCACATGATATTGGATCGGTTGGCACGTTGCTCTCATCTATAAGTTTATCAATTTGTAGTTTCATTTGCTGTTTATTTTCAATCTCTTTCTTGCGTAAATATCTTTTCTCTCTAGAAGAAATTTCTTCCTGTTTTGGATTATTAGGCAAATTTAATGTAGGAACTGCACTTTTTTTGAGAAGTCTTCTTATGGGTAAACCTAGAAATCGGTGAATGAATACCGGTAAGTAATACTGATATAACTTTTACCTACCCAGGAGTTCATTCCTCATATCTCGTTCAGTCATTCGAAGTAAAGTGAACGGAACAAATTTGACTGGTGTCAGGATTAAAAGAATCGGCTCGCTTGCATCTTCGAATCCATTCCTTCCGTATAGTGTTTGAGACGAAATTATCCTTCTCTTTTGGAAAGTTATGGTAGGCGATTTCTGGATCTTTCGTTTTTGTAGAAACACGACTGTTATTGCAACCATAAACAGCGCAACGACGACCAGGCATTTTGATCTACCTATATCATTTTTAAATAATAATTGAACTTTATTTGACAATATTAAAACTGTAACAATGCACCTAGTAATATAAATAGGTACGTTATTTAGATATAGTTCTTAGGTAAGCGTCTGCTGGACTTCCGTTGATAATAATATTAATATAAAGACGAACCTGTAGAGACCAAGAGTCAATCATTGTTTTAAATATGAATAGCGGCATTGATGGGCCATCGCGTGACATACGCCTCGAGCCTGGGAAATGTCTATTCGGCATATTCGCAAGACATCCGGATGAATCGGATATGGAAAAAGAGTTAGTTAGTTACGGAACTCGGAAGTAGCACCTGCTCTTGATTTTGAATTGTATAATTAATTAGTGGTATTTCATTTGTGAAGTTTTGATCTTTAAAAATATCAGTAAAACTTATTTCTAAATTACCGCCGTAACGAATAAACTAAAAATTTAATACTAAGTAGTTTTGGTTGGATAACGTTCTTCCGACACGAACCCGAGATTCGAGGCTTCAGGAGTCCCGCGGATGCTCTAGTGAGTAAATAAAATAAGTCCCTAATAATAAGTATGCATCGTTTATAAGTATTCTGAATATTGAATCTAAAATAAAATTTAACTAGTTCTTCGGAAATTTTGTCGATTATTATTTACGCAACTAGCCAGAGGCCCAGTTCTTACATTGGTGACAGCGGTGGGATAGACTTTTTCAAAAGTCCCATTAATAGTTCGAAAATATTTATTTGTTTTATATGAATTAGCTATCTTAAAATTTAAAAGAGTAACATGGATTCGGGAGACGAAAGTAATAAGCCGGGCGCTGATGCTAAACCGACAGGTTTAATGGGAGGTCTTACTTTAGGTATGATTGCAAATACGGTAGAGTCATTTTCCGGGGTAGAGAATGTGTCGGAATATTTTGAAAGAGTAGAGAAAAGAGCGGAGTTAGATGATTGGGATCCAGAGGTAACGCTAAAAATTGTGAAGTATCGTTTAGTGGGCCGAGCTCTGAAATTCAGTAAGGCGGAAGATTTAGGTTTAGAGAAGAATTACGATGTATTCAAACAGAAAATGGTCAAGTTCTTTTCCCCACCGACCACACCTGATGGTGCTATGATACAATTAGGGCGGTGTTATCAACATAATAACGAGTCGGCCGTGGCCTATGCAGTGCGATTGAAGGAAATCGGAAATCAAATTCTTGAGGAAGATCTTGCCGACGCTGGGGTAGGTGAATCACACGGGTTAAAGAAGAAGAATAAGCAGCTAGTTTTGAACCAATTTCGAGTAGGATTGCGAAGAGAGTTACAGAAAGAAATCGGAGCGCTATTTCTGAGAGAAGATTATCTTACGATTGATCGCGCGGTCGAGTTAGCGCAGAGCGTAGAAACCAACGAAGCTCTGTTGAAATCCAGGAATGTTGGGCAAGGAAACCCCGCAGTATTCAGCGCTAGCGCGAACTACCCTGATAACCGCCGGGTTTGCTATAGATGTGGGTCGCCTGACCATTTCGCTAGAAGTTGCCCTAATAACGTGAACTATCCGCGCAACGATAGATTTCAAAGTAATAATCGAGGGAACCCGCCACCAAGAAGAGATAATTACGGAGCCCCCCGTGCAGAATATCAACAACCTCCTCCGCGCAATAATTGGAATTCGAATTATAACAACGGCCCGAACCGATACGAGAACAGATATGAGAACCGATATGATAACACTAATAGACGTGAAGATACCCGCCGAATACCACCTCAGCAAAATAACTATCCCAGCAATTATCAGCAGCCGCGCAATCAAACGAATCAACCTTTAAACTTCAACAACCCTTCGGCGACTCCCCGCCCGGAGGGTGGACGTCAATAAATCCACCCCAACATGAAGAGATAACAGCCGTTCCCCACATTAGAAGTCGTACTCAAACCTACCCTTCTTACGTAAATTTATTAGTAGACGGTAAAGATATTTGCTTTTTGTTAGATACAGGATCGGATGTATCAATTATTCGTACGGAAAATATTAACTCTTGGAAATATTTGGAAGGCCCAAGTTTAGTATTGACCGGTATATCTGGACAGGTTAAAGCATTAGGGGAGGTAGAAGTACATGTTGGTACTAAACAGAACCATATTCATACAAAATTTAATTTTATAATTTGCGACGACGCTTTGAATATTAAATGTTCTGGATTATTGGGGAGAGATTTCCTGGTAGACCAGAAAGCAGTAATTGATTTTGAAAATAATGTTTTATACATCTGGGGAACGATGATACCATTAATTTGTGAAAGGGACGCAATGACGCAGGAAATAACGACGTGTTTAGGGGAATATGATATGAATGCGATTGAGGTAGTACAAGATGATATAGTGGCACAACCTCCAATTGCCGAGTTGATAGAATCAGAGGTAGAACTAGAAATAGACCATCGGGTGAAGGAGTCACTTGAGTGGAAGGAAGTAAATGTTATAGTGGAGGAATTTGGCGAAGAAAGTGAAGACGAAGAATTCGTAGAACGGAGAAGACAGGGACAGTCGTATCTGGAAAAGTTAGAGAAAAAATACGCCGAAAATAGCTTTAAGACGGTAGACGTAAATACGGTAACTGACTGGAAGAAAGTAAGTTGTGGGGATACTCGCATAGCGTCCCATGTGCTTACTGATACCAAGCAGACTATAGATACAGTAACTGATAGGGAGGAAGTAAGTCGTGGGGATACTCGCATAGCGTCCCACGTGCCTACTGATACCAAACAAACCCTAGATTCAGTAATATCTGATAGGAAGAAAGTAAGTTGTGGGGATACTCGCATAGCGTCCCACGTACTTACTGATTATACCGGTCAGATGATAGAAGATGATAGACAGGTTCTAGGAGAAGCAATAGAAGTAGAAATAAGGGAGACTAATGTGTTAGTTAAGGAAGAGATAATATTGCCGCCAAGATGCGAGACGGAGATAACTGGCGTACTGAAGGACGCGATAGCAGGAACGACCTTGCTGATGGAACCTGAGAAACTTGACGACGAAAGCGTAATAGTAGCGTACGCGGTAATGGATAACAATGAAGAGATAAGAGTTCGAGTAATGAATGTAGGTTACGAAGAAGCAAAACTGACGAAAAATATGACACTTGGTAAAGTAACCGCGGAGGTAGAAACCGATGATCCCGTATGGAAGAATCAATTAGATGTTAATAAAGTTGCTGTTGAAGAACCGGATTGGGTTGAGAAAAATTTTGATTTGAGTCATTTGAATGAAAGAGGTCGAGTAGAAGTACAGATGCTCCTAGAGGAGTATCGAAATCTGTTCAGTAATGATAACGAGATACTGACAAGCGTGCACGATGTGAGACATCGTATTATAACTGAAAATGTAGCCCCAATCGCTAAGCGACCATACCGGGTGCCCTATCACCAGAAGGAAGTGTTGAATAAGGAGATAGATCGGATGCTAGCTGAAAAAATAATAAGACCTTCAACTTCACCATGGTCAGCTCCAGTGGTGATTGTTACTAGACAGCTCTCGAATGGAGATAAAAAAATTCGAATATGTATCGATTACAGAGGTATTAATAAAGTAACAAAGCGAGACTACTTCCCTTTACCAAATATGCACGAGACGCTCGAGAACTTTGGGACATCGAATTTATTTAGCGTGTTTGACGTGACGTCCGCTTATCATCAAATTGAAGTAGCGGAGGAAGATAAGGAAAAAACAGCATTTTCCACGCCGGACGGGCACTACGAATGTAATAAAATGCCCTTTGGACTGACTAATAGCCCTTCTACGTTTCAAAGGTTCATGAACGTTACAATGTCGGGACTTAACAATCAAATTTGTTGCGTATACCTCGACGATATCATTGTCTACAACTCTTTGGGATTTGACGATCACCTTTCTAAATTAAGAACCGTTTTTGACCGATTGATTAGTGTTAATATAAAATTGAAACCAAGTAAATGTAAGTTACTCGTCGAAGAGGTAAACTATCTAGGTCACATAATCAGTAAAGAAGGAATTAAGCCCGACCCTGAAAAGATTCGAACAATTAAAGAATACCCACAACCAACAACTGTTACAGAGGTGAGAGCATTTTTAGGACTTATAGGGTGGTATCGAAGATTTATACCAAATTTTGCTGACTTGGCGCTACCATTAATAAAACTAACTAAAAAAGAGGTACCTTTTGTAGTAACTAAAGAAGTCATAGAATCGTTTGAGGGTTTAAGAAATATTATAATGTCAGATCAGGTACTAATATACCCGCAGTTTGACCAACCATTTATATTGTCAACAGATGCTAGTGGTACAGGAATAGGGGCAATAATAAGTCAAATACGCGATGGCTTTGAAAGACCTATAGCGTACGCTAGTAGGAAACTGAGTAAGTCTGAAAAGAATTATTCAGTAACTGAACTAGAGTGTTTAGCTGTGGTTTTTGGGATCAAGAAATTTAAATATTACTTGTACGGAAAACCTTTTACTATTATCACCGACCATAGACCTCTAAAATGGTTGCTCAACATCACTCATGCAAACTCCAAGTTATCAAGGTGGGCTATGTCTTTGGCCGGATTTGAATTTGAAATTGTACATCGGCAAGGTAGGAAGCACGGAAACGTAGATGCGCTGAGTAGAATGTATTTATCAGATAATAGAGACAGAGAAGAACTAATCCAAAATTGTCCAGAAACTTCGATTATGGACGAAATAATAGCTAATAACGTAAAGATTGTTACCGGAGATCTGTTTTTGGCGCCGGAGTCACACGCATTGGCACACTGCGTTTCCCAAGATCTTATGATGAGTTCGGGAATTGCCAAAGAGTTTAGGGCAAGATTCGGACGTGTAGAAGAATTAAAACAACAAAATAAGAATATAGGGGAAATCGCTACGTTAGCTTTACCAGAACGGAATATTTACTATCTAGTAACGAAAGGCAAATACTATAACAAACCTAGCTATGATTCGATCTGGAGAGTACTCCAACGTTTGGCAATAATTTGTGTTGATAACGGTGACACGCACCTGGCCATGCCAAAGATCGCATGCGGACTAGACGCGTTAGATTGGAAAATTGTATACCAGCTCATTCAACGGGCATTCAAAAATAAGAATGTGACGGTTACTATATATTGTATAGACGAAACAAGCGCCGCTCGTGTTAATATAATTTCAATTGAACCACCTTACACGCCCGTATGGGATCGTACCGAAATTAAAAACAAACAAATGGAAGATGATTACTGCAAGGCCATCGCAGCACAGCTAGAAGAAAACGCTGACGCTGAAATTGGATACTTTCTTGATAACGACAGAATACTATACAAGGTCGACTTGGAAGGCCGAACAGATAAATTAGTAGTACCAAGATCTTACGTTGCTAAAGCAATGAAGGACTTCCACGAGTTACCCATGGCAGGTCACCCAGGGCAAGCCAAAACCCTAGCCTATATTCAGCGAACCCTTTACTGGCCGAACATGCGGAACGAAATTTTCAAATTTTGTGCATCCTGTCATTCTTGTAATCAAAGAAAAACATCTCCACATTTTAAGAAAGCGCCTTTGCAACCATTCCCCGAGATCTTAGAACCTTTTGAGCGTACAGCAATGGATATTGTCGGACCCTTGGTGACATCTTTAAATGGAAATAAATATTTACTCACATTTCAAGATCATTTTAGTAAATACCCGGAAGCCATCCCGATACCAGATCAATCGGCCGAAACTGTTGCGCGGGCTTTTGTTACTGAAATTATATGTCGCCACGGAACGCCAAAACAACTTATAACCGATAAAGGCACTAATTTTCTGTCGCGAATGTTTAGGGAGGTATGTCGACTATTAGGGATAGAAAGATCAACTACGACACCTTTCCACCCTGCTTCTAATGGACTTATCGAGAGAAGTCACCGAGTTTTTAAAGATATTCTCTCACACTACGTATCAAATACACAAGTAGACTGGGACCGCTGGATCCCATTTGTCTTGTTAGCATACCGTACCTCAATTCACAGCGCTACTGGATTTAGCCCATATTTTCTGATACATGGACGTGATGCCGTTCTTCCGTTAGATAATATTCTTCAGGCAAATGTTCAAAAATATGACTATGATGATAATTACGCATCCGAAATGATGGCAAGACTACACGACACCTTCACAACTGTTAGAGCAAATCTAGAACGAGCTGCAAAAGCTAGAACCGAAAATTATAACGCGAAAGCTAAAGATAGACAGTTCAAGTTAGGTGACCTTGTGTATCTATATGACCCTACGTCTAAGATTGGTATCTCGAGAAAATTAGTTAGACCATGGAACGGACCTTTTCGGATAATAGAAGTTAAGGGGCCAGTAACATATAAAATTCGTAAAGTAGGTGGGCGAAAGGATCAAGTAGTTCATATTAACAGATTAAAACCGTTCACTTGCCAAGGTACTACTGAACAATCAATTGCACCTAACGACCCGAATTTACCTATAATTCTAGAGGAAGAAGAAGAACCGGAAGCAGACCAGGAGACAGTAGCTGAACCAAACGTAACCGTGGAACAAGCTACCCAACAGTTGATAAACTTTTTGCCGCGTTTACTTTTACAGAACCCCGTTGTCCAGGAAGATGACGTTCAATTAGTGGAAGAAGTTTTAGAAGAGCTAGTGGAACAACCTACAGCTACTGATTGGAGAGAAACTCCCCGTAGATCAAATAGGGAAAGAAGGCCACCTATGAAATTAAATCTTTAATAATGACATATGCATATTTTTAATTTTTAATTTTTTTTCCTCTTATAGCTATAGTTTGAACGAGTACCAGTAGATGACCATCATACACGTAGTCATGGTTAATAATATTAATTTTTATTTTTATTTTTTTTTTTGCTCTTTAGCGAGGGGCAGGAGAATACCGCTAAGGTGTTTAGTAAGTTTCCACCGGGGGTAAAAGTCCACCCAAGAAACGTACCGGACGTTCCTAGTAATTAGAAAAGCCTGCGTGCTGATAGATTGCGCTAAAGGAAGTCCCTATAAGCTAAGAGTTTATTATTTATAGATGTTTAGTAATAGGTTATGTATTAATCGTAGGTAAAGAAGAAGAGACGTAATCGCAACCCGATCAACTCCAACGGAAATAGAGACTTATTCCGGAAAAGTGTGGTGCTCGAACTTTATAAACAATGTCCCCGATATCCGGACTGATAATCATTTTGTGCGTGAGTACCGCGAACGCCATCGTTGTGTACGACTGCGAGGGCGCCGCGATAAAGACATCAGTTATCTCGTTACGCGATACGGCGCCGTGCGTCCCGGAAGAATCGAATTACCAGGAACAGCAAGGTCGCGCACAAGTTATACAACGATCGGAAATCCACTGGCAAATGGTCAAATCATGCCTGATAGAAATCACCCAAATAATAATGCACTGCGGTATGCACAGTCACTCGTCCATGGTGGACGGAGGACTATCATCCTACATTTTGAAACTTGGATCAACCGAATGTCAAACTACTCATCGTTACCGAACAGTGAAAATTTTCAATCATCACATTGGAAACTTGGCTATTAATGGAACCACCTCTACATCTGTAACGATTTTGGGATCGTTAACTACCGATGGCACATGTCGAGGAGTGTCATACACTGAAAACGGACGGACCTGGCACTCTGTAACAGTCTCAGCCGATATTAAAGTAACTCTTCAAGAATATAACACGCGAGTTAAACTGGACCAGAACGAAATTAGCTTATTTGGCGGGCTAGCTTGCCCCTACCTGAAACAATACTGCATGGATTCAATCTACGGCGAAACCACCTGGGAACTGAGTACCACTGGAAACGAATGCGAAGCCCACGTCTCAATTTTATACGAGGGTCCAGTAACCTGGATCACAACGAATCAATCTCACGATCGAATTCTAGTAGTAGAATCCGAGGATAAAGTATTTGCGCTATCAGTAATCAAGCTGACGCAGTTATGCTCACTACGTGTGGGACAAACTGAACACCCCAAAATTGTTGTCCTGGATTTGACAACTGAACAACCATTTAAAAACCTAAAGTCCAATGAATCTCCAGAAGTTAATTTACTATCGTATATAAATAGTAAATTTATGTATATTGAACAAGCCTATAAACGTGCTTTACAAACGTTATACGTGGATACCCTTCAAAGGCGATGCGAAGTTCGGCGAGAAGTGATGCGAAATCAACTGTTCTTGGCCCAACTGTCCCCAAACACGGTGGGCTATATTATCAAAAAACAACAAGGCTACGTCGGAAGAGTCTTAGGAGAGGCTCTCTATCTAATGGAATGTACGCCGAAACCAGCGCTAATTCGAAGAAGTGAAAAATGCTATAATGAACTTCCAATTACAATCGATAATTCCTCTAAATTTATGGCCCCTATTACGCACATTGTCCAAAACCACGCGGAGGAAGTTGATTGCAACACCCTTACGCCACCATTATATCATATCAACGGCGAATGGGTAGGACTAATACCTACCCCAATCAAGCGCGACGAACCCGTATTACTTGGAACTAACACGGAAGAAAAGCTTGTGTTCAGCCCAATTCAACCCCTTGGGAGCGGCGGCCTCTACACCCAAGCTGAAGTGGAGAAAAGTCAAAGGACCCTGACCTTCGGTATTGAACGTCAGGTGGTCACGAATATAATCGCCCGAAGAATCTCTGGCTTCGAAGCAGATAGTCAAGGATATAACCCGGTCCAATTATTCGATGCAGCCCAAATGAAGAATCTGGCACGATCGACCCTACAGTACGTCTGGGGCTGGTTTACTGACATCGGCATGGTAACAAGTGGACTCATTGGATTTTACTTAGTTTTCCGGCTACTGAAATATTTCATCGGTGTTGCCCTCAACGGATGGCAACTATATAAGATTGTTGGCTGCGGATTTGTTCTCATTGCAAGCCTGTGGAATACCCTAGCGGTCTGCCTGCTCCATCAGTACCACGCTGCAAACCTGAAGAAGACGACCGACAATACCGACCAATCTCAGAGTGACTCAGCAGATCCAGTTGAAGTTGTCACTTCAGCCCCAAAACTATATCCCGACTTGGCTACCCCCAACCTAAATGCACCACACTGGACCGTATCGAAAGACAATCATGTGTAATGCTAAATAGAAGTGCGCGATTTAAAGGCCTTTATCGAATCTAGTGTGCGCCTCTTCTGTTTTGTGTCTTTAATTATAAAGTTTATTTTGCCATTGCTTTTTGTTAGAGATAACACTTTTTATTTTTATCATATATAATCTATATATCTTTACTATTATCTGTATCTGGGTTAGATTATTATTACTATTATTTATATATTATAAGAAAAAGGAAGGACGTTTTGGAAAACGCCCATTCTTTTTGAAAATGGTGGGAAATGTAACAATGCACCTAGTAATATAAATAGGTACGTTATTTAGATATAGTTCTTAGGTAAGCGTCTGCTGGACTTCCGTTGATAATAATATTAGTATAAAGACGAACCTGTAGAGACCAAGAGTCAATCATTGTTTTAAATATGAATAGCGGCATTGATGGGCCATCGCGTGACATACGCCTCGAGCCTGGGAAATGTCTATTCGGCATATTCGCAAGACATCCGGATGAATCGGATATGGAAAAAGAGTTAGTTAGTTACGGAACTCGGAAGTAGCACCTGCTCTTGATTTTGAATTGTATAATTAATTTGTGGTATTTCATTTGTGAAGTTTTGATCTTTAAAAATATCAGTAAAACTTATTTCTAAATTACCGCCGTAACGAATAAACTAAAAATTTAATACTAAGTAGTTTTGGTTGGATAACGTTCTTCCGACACGAACCCCAGATTCGAGGCTTCAGGAGTCCCGCGGATGCTCTAGTGAGTAAATAAAATAAGTCCCTAATAATAAGTATGCATCGTTTATAAGTATTCTGAATATTGAATCTAAAATAAAATTTAACTAGTTCTTCGGAAATTTTGTCGATTATTATTTACGCAACTAGCCAGAGGCCCAGTTCTTACAAAACAACTAACCTTAGTTTTTTCAGAAGTTTTTACACAAAGTTCTGCGAGATCCGAGACGAAATTGATAAAGAAATCAATAATAAACTGTACACTATTTATCACACGACAAAACGTCCACACAAAATATGGAATTTCTCCTAAAAACACTCGATATAACGAAAATACCAGCAAATACATGTAAGAATAAACGAAGCCGCCGACGTTATGGTCCGTTCTGACGTCACACGACTAAATTTAGTGGTAGGGAGACGACAGTGCAGAGAGTATAGGGATCTGACTATCCTATACATTATACAGTCCTTGGGTATTATGTACCATTTATTCGGACATCTCTCGGCTAAAGCGTAGAGGTTCTCGGCAAAATGGTGATAACAAAAATATGAGCTGCAGAACCAGCCATATCAAAGTGCTTCATCGCATGCAGCCACTGTCTACATCTAAAAAACAATAGTTTTATAGTTTATTAAAGGATAGGATATACCAATTCATTTAAAATAACATCCTCGAAATATACACTTGCGTGCAAAAAAATCGGCCCACCTAAATTTTTAGTGAAATTCAAAGTGACGTAACTCCTGAACGAAAAGAGTAATTCCAAAAAGCTTGGCATCCCAGAATCGCTACATTCTTGGGCTATCACCCACCAGACGCTGTGTTTCATACAGGTTCCCTGAGTACGTTTTACAGGGTGTCACATAAAGTTCTGCAAAAATGTTAAACTTTGGATTACCCCACGGTCTAGGAAAATGATGTAATTTTGACGTGTATACGTCTTATAAATCGGAAGAGAGGGGATGGCTCCGTATAGAGGTGCATTTGTTGAAACCTTCGGCCGTGCCGCGTCACGAAAAGCGTGAGCGGCAGCGCACCGCGTCACGAAAAGCGTGAGCGGCAGCGCACCGCGTCTACATACGACAAGCGGTCGCGCGTGATCTGGCGCGGCGCGGCAGCGCACCGCGTCTACAATCGACAAGCGGCTGGCGCATGGGTTGTTAGTGTGTGTTAGTCGACTACCACCAGTATTAGAGGGATTTTAAATACGCTACCATCGGCAAGCGAGTTTAGTAACCGACGTATACACGTCGAAACCTTGCGGTTCAGTCCCTTGATCTGAACCTAGTTTTTTTTGTTTCACCGTCATCTGAAAACGACTAACTGATGCATAGGTACTTTTTGATCATTTTCTTAAGAAAACGATGCCTGAATTGAAAGATGTTACGATTTAGATTTTCGGTTGTTATTGCCGACGTTTTTGGCACTTTATTTGGTCGCAATGATAGGAGGGTGGTTCGGGCCTGAATTGAGCGTTTGACCGAACCTCCAGGGTGATTTTCGGTGGGTCACTCTGGGGCCTCGCGACACCTTCGCCCCGTCGTGGCCTGAGCGAACCACGGCGTAATTTCAATGCTCATGTTCCTTCGTGTCGTCCTCTTTTACTGTTCCTTCGTTTCTTAGCTCGCCAGTCCTGTCCTGGGGGCGTATGCCCGGAGTAATCGTCCCCGTGCGGCCCTTCGTTTACTCCGTGGTACTTCCTTCGCTTTCCTTGTGCTGTCCTCGCTTTTCGGTTTGTTGTCGTGCGTGAACCTCCACCTGAAAATCGGTTAGGAATGTAGGGATTCGGACTGTCCTTAAAATAAAACTCCACTACCAGGTTGTCGTGTTTAATTCTCGAGTTAATTAGCGTTAATAGCTTGTTTACATCGCTAATGAGGTTAGTCATCCCACATTTTGCTGACAAGTGACACCTGTCACCTGTCAACCGACAGCGACTTCCTGCGGCTCTTTCCCATCGATGGCGCGAATTTTGAATCGACCACTTTTTCATTAGGGGCTCGTTCGAGGAGTGATTCCTCCCATCCTTGATTGGTTTCGTTATCTCCTAATCTAGCGGGAATTCGGGTACTGTCTCAACCATCTTTCTTTCCGAGCCTGTTCTCCGTTCAACGAAGACGTGCTAAATATTTCAAGCGACGTTACTTAACTTCCGATTTCGATAATCACCCTTTTGGGGAATTGTTAAGTTCGCGCTAATTAGTAAAATCGCTCCATTCGTCGAAATTACCTCTCGGGTCCTTCGGGAGCGAATTTACACCCATTTCTGGGGATTTGTGAAATAGCACGTGGCTCTGATCGCCTCTTCAGCCGATCGACTCCAAGTAGTTTTTGGAATCTCGACCCTTTCGATAAGGTAGGCCCATTGAATTCGTTCGCTCTATTTTCTGCTCGCTAACGTCGTCGATTTTCTCCTAAATTAAGGGTTCAAGTTTGAGTGCGAGACCAAGGTCGAGCTCTTGCCGCACCCAACGCGACCACCTGTGGTTTCGGGCGACCCCTCGTTCGCCTCTGCAGCGTCCTCCCTACCACTGAGGCTGCAACCCTAGCCAGCGCTTCCAGCACCGTTTGGGGGAGAACAATCCTCGCCTCGACCGTACCGCACCACGGACGCTCTCGACTACTCGCTCGCCAACTCAACGAAAGCTAAGCCTAGAATAAGATTCGTCATTTTTCTTAAAACTTGTCGGGATCTAGAATCAAATTAATTAACTTATCGCCCAATTTCGGGGCCTTTACTTACCATATCAATTTCAACTACGCTGATTTATCAGCGCCTTCACTAGTCGCCTCTTTGTGGGCAGCGGTCCATACCGCCGTATCGACATACGATCTTCAATATAATTTTAGGACGCCTCATAACCTTGTAACGCTACAGCGCTGTACCGGTGGTTAACCTTGTTTTTTTTGCATAATTTCTCTGAAACTTAATTACTAGTATTTATTCACGTTATTTTTGGATAGACCCTTCTGGTCTTCCCTTTGTCTTTTCTTTCAGTAATTTAATCTTCCTATATTAGCAGTTGCTTTAATTAATATTTTTGCTTGATACTCACCATTACTTACTGTCATTCTCATATCATAACCTAACTTATTTTTGACATTTTCCTATTTTTGTGTTTAAATAAAATAGGTGGCGCCCAAAGCCACCACCTAAACTAATATCTCTTTCGCTTAATTTGTATAACCCTCACCCGTCTCCACAGTTAGCCGGCACATTTTCGTCTTTCGAGAAAACGTGAATTTGGCACGTAACAAAGAAATAAATCAAAATTCAATGTTTAATTTGAAAAAATGCATTTCAAGGAGAATTCGAGAAGTTTTGAGAGCAAGGGGTAGTCTTGAAAATGCCTTTTTTAAATTAAATATTGAATATTTGATTTATTTATTTCACTTTTGGACTTGTTTTCTTAAGAAAATGATCAAAAAGTACCTATGCATCAGTTAGTCGTTTTCAGATGATGGTGAAACAAAAAATTGTTTTTCTCTGACCACCCTGTAGTTGGACAAAATGAGTCGGTTTTTCCAGCGTTGTTCCAAGATATGAGTGTAACAATATCCCAGGATCATTTAAAGAAAAAATTACATCATTTTTCTAGATCGTGGTGTCATTCAAAGTTTAACATTTTTGCAGAACTTTACGTGACACCCTGTAAAACATACTCAGGGAACCTATATAAAACACAGCGTCTGGTGGGTGATAGCCCAAGAATGTAGCTATTCAGGGATGCCAAGTTTTTTGGAATTACTCTTTTCGTTCAGAAGTTACCTCACTTTGAATTTCACTAAAAATTTAGGTGGGCCGATTTTTTGCTCGCAAGTGTAGATTGATGTCCAATGACAATCTTACCTTGACTAATTTTGAGGAAAATAATGCAGAATTCCATCAGCCGGGCGTCAACCGCACACGATGCACACTTTTTAAGGCATTTTACGGCAAAACCACAATATAAATTCTTTGAAAAATTCGAATAACAGCAATGATAACGAAGAAAAAATTTTAAGTGACGTTTCGCGTCTAAAATATTATACGGTATCTTGATGGTATAACTTGTCATAAATTTGAAATATGTAATCAAATTACTTGGCAACGTTTCCGTCTATGTGTATGCCATCTAGCGACACCAACTCAGAACTAATAGCCATCGGCCTACTATGTCCGGATTGATTTTCCGGGGAAGTCGCCACCGCGTGGTCCAAAGTAAGTCGGTTTTACCGATTTTTCACCATTTTTCTTCTCCTTACCAGCCTGAGACATTGAATTGGAAGTCATCCATGCTTTGATCCTGTTACATGTATGTACCAATAAATATATTCAATAAATAAAAATCATACATAACAGAAAAGTGTTGCTATGCAGTGATGAGTCGCTATGCAGTAATAGACCCCATTTCTAAACGATTTTTTCACCAACAATTTGCATATTTCCATTCAGTACGCGGACAAATTTATTCCACAATTGTACCTACTTGTACGGTTCTTCTTTTGTGACTGTAGACACTCTTACGTCGGCGGGTCCTCTACATCCAACTAACTCTAGCGTGGGAGAGGTTTTATTATCCGGGGTGCTGGAAACTCCCGGAATCCAACCAGAGTGTTCGGACTTGTATCGAAATCTTGTCGAATCTGGCTCTTCCTTGAATCGAAAAGAGAGTCTTGTGAACCCGAAACCGGCATCAGGTACGTATTGGCGTTGAAGCTGCTGCAATAGACCGTTATCTAACATTTACAAGCAATAAATGATTTCTCGAATTCCTTAGTAATGAATACAGGGTGTCTCGTATCACACCGACAAACTTTAACCGTATACAGTTCGTCAGAAAATATGACGATTTGACCTATTTTACTTAGGTGAATGTTATCGGTGTGAGAAGTTAGACGGCTTCAAAATGTGACATTGCTGATACTGTTAACGTTATAACTTGCATTCATCAATAATAGAAATTCTGACATTCAGGGCATCAGCAATGTCAGATTTTGACGAAGTTTAACGTCTATGGTAATTATACAGGCTGTCTTATAAAAAACGCCCCAAGCCATAACTTCTTTATTTGACGTCCGATTCAAAAAAGTTGAAAAGGAAAAATAAATCGCTCGATGAGTACTACAAACTGACCCTGATTTGAATTTTTTATACCATGGACCTCGATGTCAACTTTAAATTTTCGCTAGGTAATGTATACTTTTCTCAACATAAATGAGCAGGATTATTTTTTCTAGATTGAGTAATGTGTAATTTTTTCCATTTTGAGTCCTTTTTACCAGTAAAAATTATTGAAAGAAGTTTATTTAAATCGCAAAAAAAAATTGGAGAGAGTGCCGTGTACAACAATCACAGAACTGGATGTGACAGCAACAATAAACTCAACACGTTAAAAGTTGATTGTTGCCCACTGCCGACTGTACAATTTGGTTTGGAAAAGCCAATTTGATGCCGATAAACATTTCATTATTTCACCAGTAAATGTTCTTCAAAATTCAAAATATTGTACATCATTGAACTCAGAAAAGAATACCCCATACATTTGTTTTGAAGCAAAATTGCATTTCTACTTGAAAACTTGAAGTTGACCGTTAATTGACAATGAAGACCCTTTTGAAAAAAATTCAAATCAAGGTCAGTTTGTAGTACTCATCGAGCAATTTATTTTTGCTCTTCAAGTTTTTTGAATCGGACGTCAAATAAAGAAGTTATGGCTTGGGGCGTTTTTTATAAGACAGCCTGTAGGTTCACAAGTCTCTGCCAAAACCGCATCATAAAAAATTATGAAACTTATTTCCTTTCCTTGATGGTAGTCCACAAGGGTTTGCGATATGAAGAAAATATAGTCATGCGATTATGTCAAGATCGGGTCCTCCTAAAGTTAAATTGAGTAAATTTTTTGGTAAAAATTGCAATTTTTCAACATGTCTGTCCAAGTACCATTAATTGCAAAACTTTCCCGTGATGTGTCAAATTGGTGCAAAGTGTCTCTGAAGTGGAAAGAAAAACGAAGATTTATGCCTATTTTCAACAATGATGAGACGCCGCTAAGCATTTTATTAATGGTGACTGGTAATCGAATGGTAGTAGTATTAGTAGTATTACAGAGCGTTCATTAATGGAAGTAATTAGAGTATCCTATGCCAGTGAGGATTTAATTGTTGCAAAAGTCAGACTATAGTCAAATTCTGACTAACATGGCGTACTTTCATTAATGAAAGCTCAGTATCATCATTTTTACCCCAATAGCAGCCAATACGACTACAATTCAAATACCAGCCTGCATTTAAAAAATGCTTAACAACGTCTCAACATTGTTGAAATTATACACGGTTACTTTTTTAATTGCGGAGAAGCTCTCCGGTACGTCCTCGGGGACTATTGAGGTAGTCTGGGAAAAATAATGAAAAAAAAACTATCTGCTTCCATCTCTCAATTATTCGGTAAAAACACTAAAAACCACAGAATAAAAACAGAATCGGAATTATGGCTGTTATGTATTGTTATACACTATTTTATATGTCAAACCGCCAGATGGCGCTGTAAACGATCTAAGGTCAATTCGTCCATCACTCTGCCTCTTGTATCCTGACCGCCGTGCAACATACAGACTGACATAGGCGGTGTACTTTTGAATCAGCCTGTATAAACGTGTAATAAACAATTAAGCAGATACTGCGTATCAATCAACGTTCCCCAACTAAAAACATAAATGGCAACATACATATTCGGGATGGTTGATTTACTGGTACATACCTAGATAAACGTACTGGTAGGTGTTTTCTTATAGATACATTATGACCAGGTGGTCTTCTATTTGAGTATATTTCCGCATACAACATCGCCGCTTGATGTGAATTATTGAGACAATCACCCAAAATCCATGTCCTGTTTTTGTATTCGATATTGAAAGTGAATTTAAATAATGAATTAAATAATGAAATGTCAATCGGAGAGATAGAAACAAAAATGCACAATTTCGATGTGAACACCTGTCGAATATTGCGAAGTATGCGTTGGTCAATAATCTATTTTTCAATTCGATCTACGCAAGCGCGATTTAAGCGCATGCGCGCTAGTATGGTTTCTAAAATAGGTTGGCAGTATGAGTTACTAAGTACGAAAAAACACACGATTTTTCTGTTTGATTTTGTACTCATGGTGAACCGTTTGTTTTTGTAATTACAGTCATTTTTCCGAAACAATATTTAGGTTATGCTGATTTTCATCCACCAGTGGCATCAGTCAACGTCAGTCACGCACAGTTAAATGTCGAGAAGCCACGCATGCGCCACAGCATTTCCGAATTAAAAAATGGACTATTAATTCTAACACTTATAATATTTCAAAAAAATCAAGCATTTTGACGTTTCATTGGAATAATGAGTCGAATAACCTTGTATTGGTGGAGAAGCCCCAGTGCCCGATTATTGTACTAGTAACGTAACACAAGGTAAATGATGCCATTTTTGACGTTAGACAGTAGACCATAATAGTTATTTATGTATCAATGGCGTAAGAAAGCGTTTAGGACCCGGTCGTGAAATTAAAGCCGGAGGCGCAGCCGAGGACTTTAACACCACAAGGACCCTAAACGCTTTCTTACGCCTGAGGTGTATATGTTACCGTCAAAACCCGAAATCAGTTAAGACTTGTTTTAACTAGTTGAAACTAAAATACACAAGTAGTATTTGAGAAACCTAGTATTAACTAGTCATTTCTAGAAATCTCCATGGGCTTTTGGTAAACCTGGTTTTGACTAGTGAAAACCCGAAGTAACCAACTGATTTTGTAAATACCCGAATCGTAAATGTTTTCCGTTCGAATTCGCTTTTTGACTGAAAAATTCATGGAAAACCAGTTCTAACCAATTCATGATTAGTTAATACTAGTTTCAACAGAATCATATAAATACAGCGTGTTTCAGGAAGAATGGTCCAGGTTTTCAGGATGTCCTCCTTGAGTGATTGCCAACAAGATTTCTCAGTAAATATACACCCGTAATCGCCCAATAGATACAGGGTGTCACATTTGATACTCCCACTAAGTTTACCAGAGACATGACAACCAAAATCGGTAAAAAGTTTCAAACGAAAAAGAGAGTCTATGATGTCAGCTTTCAGATTTTTTTTTTGTCGATTCTTGTATCTTCAATAGTTCCAAGGATATCGAGATTTTGCTGCAGCTGGTCGGAGGAAGAAAAATTGAAATTTTCAGATTTCAATAAAATACCTAGAATGAAAAAGATAGCTAAAATCGAGAGCTTTCTCTTGTTTCAATACAAGTTTTGTCTAACGTCTACTGTTTCATAGATATCGTGATTTCAAATGACATAATTTTCTTATTCAAAAGTGACAATATTTCTGAAAAAAACAGTAGTTATTCAAAAACATTGTTGAAACATTACAACCGTCTTCATTTAAGGTATCTTCTTTACCCGAAGAATTTTGTTGAAATTTTGAAATATCAGTTTTTTGTCCTCCGACCAGCTGCAGCAAAATCGCGATATCCTTGGAACTATTAAAAATACAAGAATCGACAAAAAATTTTCTGAAAGCTGACATCATAGGCTCTATTTTTCGTTTGAAACATTTTACCGATTTTGGTGTTCCCGTATCTGAAAAACATACTGGGAGTATTAAATGTGACACCCTGTATCTATTTGGCGTTTACGGATATATGTTTACTAAGAAATTTTGTTGGGAATCACTCAGGGAGTACATCCTGAAAACCTGGACCTTTCTTCCTGAAACACGCTGTATAAACGCGAATTTCAGTTTTATTCTATGCAAATATGCATTTAACAAATAAATGATCAATTGGAACTATAGTTTTTATTGCAATAGAAATAGGTAGGTGAGTATGTAGTAAGTGATGAATGATTTTTCATAGGACTTGAATTATTGTAAGTAGAAGTACGCTTGGCAAAACAATATAAAAACCAAATTAAACATGGTGATTCTGTGAAAATGTAGATAAGAACTAGTAAATTCACGTTATTATTCATGAGATTCTGATAAAACTAGTATTAACCAATCATGCATTGGTTGGAACTGGTTTTCCCTGAATTTTCCAGTAAAAAAGCGAATTCGAACCAAAAACAGTTACAATTAGGGTATTCACAAAGTTCAGCTGGTTACTTCGGGTTTTCACTAGTCAAAACCAGGTTAACCAAATGCTCATGGTGATTTCTAGAATTGACTAGTTAATACTAGGTTTCTCAAACCCTACTGGTGAATTTTAGTTTTAACTAGTTAAAACTAGTTTCAACTGATTTCTGGTTTTGACGGTAACATATACAACATTTTATGAACGATCTCTAAAACACATCTCGTATTTTGATAAAATTTGACGCTGTCCGGAAATTCAATTGTCGAAGTGACGCAAAGGTAATTGATTTTGATTAAAAATTGAAACAATACAAATAAATTGAAAGTAACGATAACAACAACATGAGAAAAGGTAGTAATATTGAAAAAATTTCCAAAAGTGAAAATGAGATTTTTACGGCGAATGAAGAAGAAATTACCGATTTCCCAGCAGAAATTACGGACGCTGTCGAAGCTACAGAATTATTACCAGTGAAATCAGGAATTTTACGTGAAAAAGAATAAGTGGTCTTTAATAAATGGAGCAAATTCAAGTAGATGATGGTAGTATAAGGGAAGAAGTTCTCCGGAATTTTATTAATTCCTCTTCAAAAGGCCTTTTTAAAAAGAAAATTAATATTTATTCAGAACTAGGAATACAACTTGACTCGTTCAGGTCTTAAGTCAGACTCTTCTATTTTAATACAATTATAAAAATGGTACAGGGATAAAAATGATTACAAAGCTATTCCCATGGTCTTCCTGGGATTCTCGTCAGTTATCTCTGGCTGATGATGCGCTTATTTTCATATAACTCCGGGTCTTTTTTTTGAATAATCGAACAAGTACAAGTCATCATCATAATGTGAATAATTGTCCCAATTGTAATCTTTAGGTGTATAATCACGAAAAATAAATCATTAGTCATTAGAAAAATAGAATAAAGCTATTTTGTTTAAAAAAAAACGATGCGTACCTCTAACGCCCTAGGGCGTAAAATACCACTTTAGCGCCCGCGAATCAAGGCGTAAGATGGCGTTTTATAACCGATCGTTCATAATAGTAGATTATGTTATTAGCATCAAAAGTGAAGCTTTATGTGCTGGAAGTTTGGTTGACGAACGCAGTGAACGCAGTGTAGGTCAAGTGGCTGTTCTTCGGATGCAACTTTGTAAGTTTCCTCAGAAAAATTGATAAATAATAAGGTACAGGGGAAATATTGATTTTTTACTTCATGTGCAGAGCCGCAACAAAGTACTTTATGTGTAGACCCGCACATAAAGTACTTTGTGTGCGGCTCTGCACATAAAGTGACACTTTTACCTTCTCACTTATATCAGAAGAGTTGTCATTTATTATGTCGTTTGAGATTTATTTTGTTGTCTTTATCCGAATTTGATGAGATTGATGTTTTTATTTACCGAACTTTCTAGTCTTTTCTTGTCCAATTCGCTTTTCATATGAAAACATCGGAACACTGTTGGGAATTTATGTGAACACATTTGGAAATGTGACCGTTCGAGTTTTGAAATTTGATTTTCTACTTTGTTAACTGCGGTTGCTAAGATCTACTGATGCGCCGATCCCGCTTTTCCATCTTATGAATTTCTCTGCGTGCGTTCCATCTCGAGTGAAAGAGTTATTATCTCACGGCAAAATCACTGGAAATTTTCCGTATATTTCGTAAATTTTGAGGAATTCGAATGGGCCGTTGCAGTAGCACCACGTTACGTTCACGATTTTGATTCATGAGCGATCTCGATTTCCGGTAGTTTTCGAGAATTTTGCGCCCGAAATTCGACGTTAAAAGAGTTGGTCCTCGAATGAGTCAGCCTGTACACCTTTTATTGTTAATAATCATAATAATAACAATAGTAATAAAAATGTTAGTCCGTCAAATAGATTATGCCCATTCAGTTTTACATTAATCATTCTTTCACGTGTAACCTATATTTTTCGGAGACGACCCTAAAGTCAGGTACTGAACGGAGGAGCCGACGAAATAAGACGGCAGGGGGTGGTTTCAGGCTAAAATGACCTACGATGACTCTCGTAAGTGCAAGTCGCATTTGTGGTGTACGGCGTTAAATTAGGGTGAATTGATAATGTGTGATTGAATAGTACTTGATAGTACTGTGTGGGTAAAGCTAGCATGCTGCGGCATGATTGAGCCAACGAAGCTAGCGTGCTACAGCATGATTGAGCTTTATTGAGGTAAAGTGACCCAACGTTATGTGATCGGTCTAGGCAAATAGAGCTATGGCGGAATAGCCTCTGTTAATGAAAACCCTTCTACGTTACCATGGTATGTACCTGAGACGCTATCTCACGAGGTGAGGAATGTACGTAATTGTGACTAAGGGAAAAGCGTACTCTTGACACTGCCAGTATGTGCGCAAGCACATACGGTACCGCAGTTGCTCGGATGTGTCTCGGACAGTCTGAGGCTCGGAGAGAGCAATAACTCATAGACTCCTATGTCTTAGTGGTTAAAGGGTTAGCCGGTCAAGCTAATGACATCTGACAGAACTGCGGTCCTTGGCTGAGACAATGCCTTTGCGAAAGGGTTGTAAAGCGGTCTGAGCTGGCTCTAGGTGCTCAAATGTCGTCGTTATGTACTGTAGATTGTTCTGTAGATAGTATCGTAGACTAGATGATGTTTCGGGTTATGCGCTAATCACCTCTTCTAGCCAAATCTACGTAAAACGGATAATACAAACACAACCATAATAAACAAGGATGAACCTGACGAACCGATACGGCCGAGGCTAGGGGGATGAAGACCCCCGGGTGAGTGTCCTATCTCTCTCTTACTCTTTGAGCTCCTCGGCATGTGAACTGTTTTACTTTCATGATCGGCGACCGTTGCAAGAGAGGCCATGTGGCATCTTCCAGATAACTATAGCGTGACGATACTCGGTCCTTTGGGTAAACAATAGTCGCAGGTATTTGGCATTAACGCCCTAGTAGGTGAACTCAGGTGAATTGTGGGTTTACATACGTGTGAATCAAAATAAGTTGAGATAGGTATAGAGAAAATTGAACAAGCCTAAATTAAGAATAACAGTAAATACGAACCTCAATAGACAATGACATTTTGTTTATTGCAGACAACACGCAGAGTGAAGAGGATCAGAGAACGAGCTGGGACTATGGTGTGATTGCTGTCGACATTTATGCATATGCAAACTTATAGCACATTGGTCGACTGAATATACAGCGTGTATCAGGAAGAAAGGTCCAGGTTTTCAGGATGTCCTCCTTGAGTGATTGCCAACAAGATTTCTCAGTAAATATACACCCGTAATCGCCCAATAGATACAGGGTGTCACATTTGATACTCCCACTAAGTTTACCAGAGACATGACAACCAAAATCGGTAAAAAGTTTCAAACGAAAAAGAGAGTCTATGATGTCAGCTTTCAGATTTTTTTTTTGTCGATTCTTGTATCTTCAATAGTTCCAAGGATATCGAGATTTTGCTGCAGCTGGTCGGAGGAAGAAAAATTGAAATTTTCAGATTTCAATAAAATACCTAGAATGAAAAAGATAGCTAAAATCGAGAGCTTTCTCTTGTTTCAATACAAGTTTTGTCTAACGTCTACTGTTTCATAGATATCGTGATTTCAAATGACATAATTTTCTTATTCAAAAGTGACAATATTTCTGAAAAAAACAGTAGTTATTCAAAAACATTGTTGAAACATTACAACCGTCTTCATTTAAGGTATCTTCTTTACCCGAAGAATTTTGTTGAAATTTTGAAATATCAGTTTTTTGTCCTCCGACCAGCTGCAGCAAAATCGCGATATCCTTGGAACTATTAAAAATACAAGAATCGACAAAAAATTTTCTGAAAGCTGACATCATAGGCTCTATTTTTCGTTTGAAACATTTTACCGATTTTGGTGTTCCCGTATCTGAAAAACATACTGGGAGTATTAAATGTGACACCCTGTATCTATTTGGCGTTTACGGATATATGTTTACTAAGAAATTTTGTTGGGAATCACTCAGGGAGTACATCCTGAAAACCTGGACCTTTCTTCCTGAAACACGCTGTATAAACGCGAATTTCAGTTTTATTCTATGCAAATATGCATTTAACAAATAAATGATCAATTGGAACTATAGTTTTTATTGCAATAGAAATAGGTAGGTGAGTATGTAGTAAGTGATGAATGATTTTTCATAGGACTTGAATTATTGTAAGTAGAAGTACGCTTGGCAAAACAATATAAAAACCAAATTAAACATGGTGATTCTGTGAAAATGTAGATAAGAACTAGTAAATTCACGTTATTATTCATGAGATTCTGATAAAACTAGTATTAACCAATCATGCATTGGTTGGAACTGGTTTTCCCTGAATTTTCCAGTAAAAAAGCGAATTCGAACCAAAAACAGTTACAATTAGGGTATTCACAAAGTTCAGCTGGTTACTTCGGGTTTTCACTAGTCAAAACCAGGTTAACCAAATGCTCATGGTGATTTCTAGAATTGACTAGTTAATACTAGGTTTCTCAAACCCTACTGGTGAATTTTAGTTTTAACTAGTTAAAACTAGTTTCAACTGATTTCTGGTTTTGACGGTAACATATACAACATTTTATGAACGATCTCTAAAACACATCTCGTATTTTGATAAAATTTGACGCTGTCCGGAAATTCAATTGTCGAAGTGACGCAAAGGTAATTGATTTTGATTAAAAATTGAAACAATACAAATAAATTGAAAGTAACGATAACAACAACATGAGAAAAGGTAGTAATATTGAAAAAATTTCCAAAAGTGAAAATGAGATTTTTACGGCGAATGAAGAAGAAATTACCGATTTCCCAGCAGAAATTACGGACGCTGTCGAAGCTACAGAATTATTACCAGTGAAATCAGGAATTTTACGTGAAAAAGAATAAGTGGTCTTTAATAAATGGAGCAAATTCAAGTAGATGATGGTAGTATAAGGGAAGAAGTTCTCCGGAATTTTATTAATTCCTCTTCAAAAGGCCTTTTTAAAAAGAAAATTAATATTTATTCAGAACTAGGAATACAACTTGACTCGTTCAGGTCTTAAGTCAGACTCTTCTATTTTAATACAATTATAAAAATGGTACAGGGATAAAAATGATTACAAAGCTATTCCCATGGTCTTCCTGGGATTCTCGTCAGTTATCTCTGGCTGATGATGCGCTTATTTTCATATAACTCCGGGTCTTTTTTTTGAATAATCGAACAAGTACAAGTCATCATCATAATGTGAATAATTGTCCCAATTGTAATCTTTAGGTGTATAATCACGAAAAATAAATCATTAGTCATTAGAAAAATAGAATAAAGCTATTTTGTTTAAAAAAAAACGATGCGTACCTCTAACGCCCTAGGGCGTAAAATACCACTTTAGCGCCCGCGAATCAAGGCGTAAGATGGCGTTTTATAACCGATCGTTCATAATAGTAGATTATGTTATTAGCATCAAAAGTGAAGCTTTATGTGCTGGAAGTTTGGTTGACGAACGCAGTGAACGCAGTGTAGGTCAAGTGGCTGTTCTTCGGATGCAACTTTGTAAGTTTCCTCAGAAAAATTGATAAATAATAAGGTACAGGGGAAATATTGATTTTTTACTTCATGTGCAGAGCCGCAACAAAGTACTTTATGTGTAGACCCGCACATAAAGTACTTTGTGTGCGGCTCTGCACATAAAGTGACACTTTTACCTTCTCACTTATATCAGAAGAGTTGTCATTTATTATGTCGTTTGAGATTTATTTTGTTGTCTTTATCCGAATTTGATGAGATTGATGTTTTTATTTACCGAACTTTCTAGTCTTTTCTTGTCCAATTCGCTTTTCATATGAAAACATCGGAACACTGTTGGGAATTTATGTGAACACATTTGGAAATGTGACCGTTCGAGTTTTGAAATTTGATTTTCTACTTTGTTAACTGCGGTTGCTAAGATCTACTGATGCGCCGATCCCGCTTTTCCATCTTATGAATTTCTCTGCGTGCGTTCCATCTCGAGTGAAAGAGTTATTATCTCACGGCAAAATCACTGGAAATTTTCCGTATATTTCGTAAATTTTGAGGAATTCGAATGGGCCGTTGCAGTAGCACCACGTTACGTTCACGATTTTGATTCATGAGCGATCTCGATTTCCGGTAGTTTTCGAGAATTTTGCGCCCGAAATTCGACGTTAAAAGAGTTGGTCCTCGAATGAGTCAGCCTGTACACCTTTTATTGTTAATAATCATAATAATAACAATAGTAATAAAAATGTTAGTCCGTCAAATAGATTATGCCCATTCAGTTTTACATTAATCATTCTTTCACGTGTAACCTATATTTTTCGGAGACGACCCTAAAGTCAGGTACTGAACGGAGGAGCCGACGAAATAAGACGGCAGGGGGTGGTTTCAGGCTAAAATGACCTACGATGACTCTCGTAAGTGCAAGTCGCATTTGTGGTGTACGGCGTTAAATTAGGGTGAATTGATAATGTGTGATTGAATAGTACTTGATAGTACTGTGTGGGTAAAGCTAGCATGCTGCGGCATGATTGAGCCAACGAAGCTAGCGTGCTACAGCATGATTGAGCTTTATTGAGGTAAAGTGACCCAACGTTATGTGATCGGTCTAGGCAAATAGAGCTATGGCGGAATAGCCTCTGTTAATGAAAACCCTTCTACGTTACCATGGTATGTACCTGAGACGCTATCTCACGAGGTGAGGAATGTACGTAATTGTGACTAAGGGAAAAGCGTACTCTTGACACTGCCAGTATGTGCGCAAGCACATACGGTACCGCAGTTGCTCGGATGTGTCTCGGACAGTCTGAGGCTCGGAGAGAGCAATAACTCATAGACTCCTATGTCTTAGTGGTTAAAGGGTTAGCCGGTCAAGCTAATGACATCTGACAGAACTGCGGTCCTTGGCTGAGACAATGCCTTTGCGAAAGGGTTGTAAAGCGGTCTGAGCTGGCTCTAGGTGCTCAAATGTCGTCGTTATGTACTGTAGATTGTTCTGTAGATAGTATCGTAGACTAGATGATGTTTCGGGTTATGCGCTAATCACCTCTTCTAGCCAAATCTACGTAAAACGGATAATACAAACACAACCATAATAAACAAGGATGAACCTGACGAACCGATACGGCCGAGGCTAGGGGGATGAAGACCCCCGGGTGAGTGTCCTATCTCTCTCTTACTCTTTGAGCTCCTCGGCATGTGAACTGTTTTACTTTCATGATCGGCGACCGTTGCAAGAGAGGCCATGTGGCATCTTCCAGATAACTATAGCGTGACGATACTCGGTCCTTTGGGTAAACAATAGTCGCAGGTATTTGGCATTAACGCCCTAGTAGGTGAACTCAGGTGAATTGTGGGTTTACATACGTGTGAATCAAAATAAGTTGAGATAGGTATAGAGAAAATTGAACAAGCCTAAATTAAGAATAACAGTAAATACGAACCTCAATAGACAATGACATTTTGTTTATTGCAGACAACACGCAGAGTGAAGAGGATCAGAGAACGAGCTGGGACTATGGTGTGATTGCTGTCGACATTTATGCATATGCAAACTTATAGCACATTGGTCGACTGAATATACAGCGTGTATCAGGAAGAAAGGTCCAGGTTTTCAGGATGTACTCCTTGAGTGATTTCCAACAAAATTTCTTAGTAAATGTATATCCGTAAACGCCAATTAGATACAGGGTGTCACATTCAATATTTCCACCAAGTTTTTCAGATACGGGAACACCAAAATTGGTAAAATGTTTCAAACGAAAAAGATAGCCTATGATGTCAGCTTTCAGAAAAAAATTTGTCGATTCTTGTATCTTTAATAGTTCCAAGGATATCGCGATTCTGCTGCAGCTGGTCGGAGGACAAAAAACTGATATTTCAAAATTTCAACAAAATTCTCCGGGTAAAAAAGATATCTTGAATGAAGACGGTTCTAATGTTTCAACAATGTTTTTGCATAACTACTGTTTTTTCGGAAATATTGTCACTTAAGTAAGAAAATTCTGTCATTTGAAATCACGATATCCATGAAACAGTAGACGTTAGACGAAACTTGTATCGAAACAAAAGAAAGCTCTGGATTTTAGCTATCTTTTTCATCCTAGGTATTTTATTGAAATCTGAACATTTCAATTTTTCGTCCTTCGACCAGCTGCAGCAAAATCGCAATATCCGTGGAACTATTAAAGATACAAGAATCGACAAATTTTTTTCTGAAAGCTGGCATCATAGGCTCTCTCCTTCGTTAAAAACTTCTTACCGATTTTGGTTGTCATGCCTCTGGTAAACTTAGTGGGAGTATTAAATGTGACACCCTGTATCTATTTGGCGTTTACGGATATATATTTACTAAGAAATTTTGTTGGCAATCACTCAAGGAGGGCATCCTGAAAGCCTGGACCTTTCTTCCTGATACACGCTGTATATACTTCCCCAGTATTACTCATTATGATAATGATATAAAAATGATAACACTTGTGGCTGGATTTTTTCTTAAAAAACCCTCGGAGCTATCGTTTCCAAAAATTGAGGATGCGTCCTTGATATGGCGATCCGCTTATCTCCCGGTTATCTCCGCTTATTCTCCCGTCGAAAAAACCCGCATTGAACTGTACTATCAATTGCCATTCAACATGCTGATAATTCATAACTCTCATTCATGCTAATAATAAATAAGTATTTGTTTCATTTTGAGCGATAATGACTAAATTACGCCTCCTATAGCGGGCGTGATGTGGCCTCTTAGAGCCCTAGGGCGCTAAAGTAAGTTGCTAGACAACGAAGGTGTCAGAACCGACGTTTACAGAACTTTTCGTTGTTAATTTTTTTGTTAACTGTTGTGATCCCCTCACGTCACTGTTCCGGTAACCGCGAATAATGCTACTCTTTTACGGTCTTCAGATCTTTATTGGTTCCCAAGTGTAGTTACACACAAACTTATTTGGTTTTTAGTTGTTATCGGGTCGAAAGGTAGATTTAGACTAATTTACAAATGGTCATCCGAAGATGAGTGAGGGTAAAATGGAAAAAGAGTTTGATCAACAAAGTTATTCAAAAAGATGTTCTGTTTACATTTGTTGATCTTAAGCTCTTTTCTTTCAAAATTGCAGAAAGCAAAAGTGCATTTTTTCCTGTTATCTACTCCTAGAGACGATAAGCGCTAGACAACTAGTCTCCTATAAATATTGGATTACAATTTTAATAACATAAAACGTTTAATAAAACGGAATTGAAAAAAGTGATTGATTTGAAATTTAGACAAAATTAAACAGAATTAAAAATCCTTCAAAATGATACCAAACACAATTTGGTTAAATTGATCTATCGAGATTGACATTGAAATCGTAATTTTATAATCAAGTTCAAGGTGATGGGAACAAAACTAAGAAGACGCTTTCATGAAGACACGTGGAATAAACAATTGGCAGGGGCGGACTAATTAATATTCTAAAATTGTTGAGGGCTACAACATAACAATAAAAATGTACATGGTTTCTTCAAGACCATGGCACACCAGAAATTCAGCCAGGATTGATTAATTCAGCGTACTACTCAGGTATCATTATACATACATCATTTCAGTCATTTCGCCGTTTTATGGATAAAATTAAATTAAAATTAAAATTAAATTACGGCCCTTCCGTGTTGAAGCTTTTAGCTGCGCCTTCGGCTTTAATTTCACGCCGCGGGCCCTAAACGCATTTCTTACACCCTTCATACATAAATAACCATAAAGGACTATTATTAATGCAGACACAGGTATTGAATTGAAATGCGAGTCTTACGTTGAGCGGATTTTTCCGTCGAGTGAACACTGCAAGTGTGTGGTCGGTTTTACATGGCAAGTTCTCTAATATATTATACGCTTATTACTTAATTGATATTTTCCAAGTCGGTTTACGCTGTCTATAATTGGGTTAATCTATTATTTATTCGGGTACACGGTGTTTGGACCATTTTCGGTCATCTTCTGCCTTAAAATTTCTATCTCCATATTATTTTCAAATAGGATATTCAATATTACTAGAAAGCCGTCGACACCCGACGATTTTTGATTCTTGGTGCGCCGAATGTAGGCAACCAACCATACGCGATAGATTAGTACTGGCCACGGAGTGGCAAGATGCCCGTGAAATCAGTCCCGCCCCGAAAGGGGATTAGCTCACGAGGGCCGTTTGAGAGAGCGCCACAGTCTTTAAGAATTCTGTAATTTGTAGTTTTTACAAAAAGTCAGCAGATGGCGGCCAAAATAGAAATAGTATTGTGACTGCTGGAGGTATGGGGTGGCAACCCCATAGATAGTTCAGCAGGGCGTGGTTAGAGGGCCAGAAAAACTAGACGTTGAAGGTGGCCGTGTTTCAAATTTGTCACTGTTGTTATGATGATTTTTTATTTATTTTGAAATTGAAAATTTGTGAAGTTATTAAATATTTGTGATATGGTTTTATGCTGAATAATCAGAGATTTCGCACTAATTTCAATACCGGGACGTAGACGTATTTATTACTGTTTAAAGGAACATATCCGTGAGTTCTCAAATCCATCAAATAATAAGGTTCCCGCAGTTAAAAACCCATTTTCAGGATGTGGAAAAGGGTTACATTCATAGTCCCAATTCCAATATGAACCCGTCTACTACTATTCTGCTGAACACAATTTTTTTTTAAATGTGCGAAACAAATAAATAATGGGAAATTTCACCATCACTGGAGGAGAGCTCAAGATGCTGGAAGTGTGTCGTCAATTTGGGAAATTTGGAGCTTGCTGCGTATATTTTGAATGGCGAACTCGAGTTTGGACTTATAAATATTTTTGGTGAGATTCGAAACTTGAAATAATAAGATATCGTATGAGTCATGACTTAGCTTTTATTAAACTGAAAACGTCGAGATTTATCATCTACTAGAAACCCATAGTACTTCGTATCCAGTAGCACTCAAAAGGCGCTGAATTAATTTATTTCATTAATTTCAATTTATACTTTTATTTTGAATCATACTTTATTTGGTTTACTTGTAGGAACTTTTTCTTTTACATACAGGCTGTTCGATAAAAAGTTCAGAACGACAGAGTTTCTTTGGTTGTGATCCGATTTCAAGAACCCATCAACAAAATACTATTTGTTTTCGATGCATTAACAATAGGCCCTGTTGACAATTTTTTTCCCTGAACTTCTTTTTTAACATTGTTAGATTTAATAGTTTTGATAATAAAGTACGATTTTCATGCGGTTTTCTGTATTTTCGTGCCTGTTTTTATTCACCGAGATTTCCAAGTTGGTTTTTATCCGAATTTGCCAAGATTGATGTCCAGTTTGAGAGATTTTCCACCTCACCTCAATATGACAGTTTAACTTTTTTCGCGCCTGGTTTTCATTTAACGAGTTTTCTCGTAATTTTCTTGTCCAATTCGGTTTTCACTGTTGGGAATCCTATTTCAACATATCCGCTGTCGATTTTATGCATTTTTCAATTTAGATTTAACGAATTTATGTGAACACATTTCGAAAAGTGACCTTTCGAGTTTCGAAAATTAGTTTTTTACTTTGTTTACTGCGGTTGCTAAGATATACAGGGTATCCCATCACTTGTGACCGAATTTTTCCTGCGAAAACCACCGAAGCTATCCTTTCCAGAAATTGAGGATTCGTCTGGGATATTGAGAGCTATCTCTGAAAAAATCAGTGAATTTTTCTCATGAAAACTGAAGCGTCGCGACGCCAGAAGTCTTGAATTTTCAATTATATTACTGTATTCAGAAAATTTTACCTGATTAGATAGCGTTTGCTGATTTAAAAAATATTAATCAATAAATCTGTAATTAATTAGCGAACTTGCCAGGTTTTTCAGAGGTAGCTCTCAATATCCCTGGCGGATCCTCAATTTTTGAAATCCATAGCTCGAATGGTTTTCACAGGAAAAATTCGGCCACAAGTGATGGTATACCCTCTACTGATGCGCTGATATCGCTTTTTCAACTTATATGAATCTTTTTCCGCGTGCCTTTCATCTCGATTGAAAAAGTCATTATCTCACGGCAAAATCACTGGAAATTTTCCATATATTTCGTCAGTCTTACGTTTACGATTTTTAATTCAAGAGCGATCTCGATTTCTGGTAGTTTTCGAGAGTTTTGCGCCCTAAATTCGACGTTAAAAGAGTTGGTCTCCGAGTGAGTCAGCCTGTACACCTTTTATTGTTAGTAATAATAATAATAATGATAACAATAGTAATAAAATGTTAGTCCATTAAATAGATTGTGCCCATTCATTTTTACATTAATCATTCTTTCACGTGTGAATCAAAATTAGTTGAGATGATGAGTAGGTATAGAGAAAATTGAACAAGCCTAAATTAAGAGTAACAGTAAATACGAACCTCAATAGTTGATGACATTTTGTTTATTGCAGACAACACGCAGAGTGAAGAGAATCAGAGAACGGACTGGGACTATGGTGTGATTGCTGTCGACATTTATGCATATGCCAACTTATAGTCCATTGGTCGACTGAATATCTGAACTTCCCCAGTATTACTCATTATGATAATGATATAAAGATGATAATAGTAATAGTATGTATGTATGTCTAATTATAGAAATAATTTACTTCTTAGAAGAGTAACGACATGTGTATATTTCATACCGGGTACACTAACACTTGTGGCTAGATTTTTTCGAAGAAAACCATCGGAGCCATCGTATCCAAAAATTGAGGATGCGTCCTTGATACTGAGGGCGATCTCTGAAAAATTCCGCGAATTATCGAGTCGAAAAAAACAGCCTGCATCAAATTGTACTTTATTAATTGATTTTCAACATGCTGATAATTCATAATTGTCATTTATGCTAATAATAAAAAGGTAATAAAAAGGACAATTATAGTAATGCAGACACAGGTATTGAATTGAAATGCGAGTCTTACGTTGAGCGGATTTTTCCGTCGAGTGAACACCGCAAGTGCGTGGATGGTTTTATATGTTAAGTTCGCTAATATTTCATACGCTTATTAATTGATATTATCCAAATCGGTAGACGCTGTCTATAAGTAATTCGGTGAATCTATTATTTATTCAGGTATGTACACGGTGTTTGGATCGTTTTCGGTCATCTTCTGCCTTAAAATTTCTATCATTATATTATTTTCCAAATAGGATCTTCAATATTACTTAGACAGCCGTCGACACCCGACGATTTTTGGCTACCTATGGGGGACTAGAGTGAAGGAGATTCATCAACGCAGCCAAAAATGGGGCAAATTTGAGTATCGAGTTGCTCGATAGAGCCGAGGCCTACGATATTTACCAGGCCAGATCAATATGCAATTTCAATGGCGGCCATCGAAGTCTATTCATATCGCGAGAAAAAACACAAAAACTCAATTTTCTTCAAAAGTATCGCTCTCACAAGAATTTTGCACGAGAAGAATTTTGATCAGAATTTTTACGTCTACACTTTTGCTGTAAAATCAACCGTTACGGGATTTTTTGACCTAAAAGTAAAAAAGATTTTCCCCTTTTCATCATTCGGTATTTGAAGAACTACAACAGTTAGACAAAAATTTTCTCGACATAAATCATTCGTCAAAGTATTCTCTTTGATTCATTGCCAGCATGAATGAGCAAGTTTTCGAAAATACGTTTACCGTTTGCTCAAAAACGTATTACGAGACACGTGGACCATGTGAAAACTGACTACAGTTCTCGATTCTTCAACTATTTAGGGAGCAGTAATGATTAAGAAAATTAGGATGAATATAGTAAATAATGGAATTTTAATTAACTAAGTTAACAATAATAATAATAATAATAGTATAGGAACATGATGTACATACCTACAAACAATGACAAAATAGAACGAAAACGCAAAACAGTTATTTATGTGTTAAGTATTGAGGGCAAAATCACACCTCAGAGAAAAGTTTGACGTCAGACGCGCATATCTGAGTTTTTGGTCTTGAAAAATATAGATATTTTTGTTTACAAAAAAATTAATAATGAAAAATTCTGTAAACGTCGGTTCTGAAACCTTCGTTGCCTAGCGACTGCACGCACCCTAAGGCCATAGATTACGGAGGAGAAGATTGGAAACGCTCGTAAACAATCCATGCATAAACGCGACCACCTTTTAACTGTAGTTAACATTTGACCTGTATTCGTTTAGCGAAGGTGATGTGACGAGAAATTTAACTGCACCCGTTTTTGATATTTCCATGTTGATTCAAAGCAAGTCAGATGAATATTTGATATTATTTAATTGAGAAAATCAGAAAATAACAACAAAAATAGGAATACAGCGTCCGCCAATAGTGCGGTAAATGAGAATTGCTCCTTTACCTGTGAACTGTAACGTTTTAAAAATGTAGCCCCTTTTGGTCCGGGGCCAGAATAGGCCAAAAGTGGTTACTGCTTGGGGTAGGAGTCCCCTAAAGAACTGTTGTCTGTCTAATGTTTTTAATTTCTCTGTTTTGGTGCGCTTTACGTTTCTTCTGTCCTATCTGTTCTTATCGGCCAGCAATAATTTCGGTTCCTGACCATCGGAGACACCTGTCCGGCGGTGGCCGAATTTCTCTATTTTCTTATCTTTTATCTTTCGCCACCGGTCAGTCTCCGATTGGTCAGATTTGTCGCGTGTTTCCAAATTTTTGGTGATCTGGGGGGTGCGCCATTTCTGGTCACTTGGGTGCCAGTGCTGTGAGGGGAGACATGTCTTACCATCTTTCTGTCTCGTAAGTCTTTTTCTTTTCCTTTTCGTACTTTTTTTTCTTACTTTCTTCTTTAGCCCTCACAGTACAGCCCCAACGTCGCCAATTTTGCGTCCCGGCCAATACCGCTTTTCATCGTTTTCCGCCCACTACCGCTCCATGAGGAGGATTTTATGGTAGGGCTGGATTTTTCCACCGAAAATTTCGTTTCTTTCATCTCGTCTGTCGACCAGGACATTTCGCCGATTTTTCTTCACTCCAGCTGCCGATAAGGTCAGATGTATCGTACCTCTTTTCGCTCTTTGTCAACATTTCGTGTTTCATCGACAAATCATGACGGCTCATTAGTGCCGTTAAAACTACACAATTTTCGCTTTATTTAATTTAATATAACGTTTATTATATTAATCTTAATTTCAAATATTTCAAGTTTAACTTTTTACTTTTCATCAAATTTTGTTATCAGCACTTTTTGCTCGACACAGGTGTAGCCAAAACCACCTGGTCGCTTTAACTGTAATTTTTACCTTCAATATTTTCTCCTTAATTTATTACTCATCATTTCATAATTTTTTTTGCGCTGCCGACTGTTTGGCAAAATTATTGCATTTTCGTTGTTCGCTTTTACCATCACTGTATTTCAGATTATGTCGCTCTTAGTTTTAAGTTTTTTTAGTCTCGACTTTTGCGCAATCGATCGATAATTTTTGTTAAATATGTTTTCATTCACGTCTACTTTACATAATTAGTAATATTTTTCACTCTGCCAATTTTTAACTCCTTAATATTTTTGAATTTCGCTTTTCGCTTTTTTTTTCATTCTTGTTTTCTGCTTCTTTATTTCTGAATGTTGAATATATGTTTTAATGTAGACCATTTTCCTGGTCCTTCCTTTTTTCTAAACTCTCTGGCGCCCGCAAGTGGTTTATTTATCAGTGGTAAGCAACAGAACCTACGCCCGCTCTCCAACGTCCAACTGAGAGTCGTTCGCAGTGTAATCGTCACTCAAAATTACGTTACAGAACATAGATAAACTCCTCAAGATTGGCAAGAGCACGTTTGATTTTTTAATCCTGATAATTGCGGCACGAAGGATCATCCGGAAATATCCGACGCCCCTGACGGCTGTAGATGCCGCCACTATAAATCCGTTTCTAGGATACGATCGACGTATTCTAGCATAGCCCGCTTTGTAAATTTTAATATTTATGATTTTTGAATTTTTCATAAGTGCACCGCACGGGAACACCGGTTTATGCCCACCTTAAAATTCAATTTTTCTCGTTATCGAAAATAATCGAATTTATAAGGTTAATTTAAATATTTTAAACATAAACTTACAATAATTATTCTAGAAAAACAAGTTAACTACTAATGGAATCAAAATAATATATTTAAACTTTTGCCTCAAATAATTTTGTTTTAGTTTTGGATATATTTCAACTAAAATCGGAGGATATTTTTTGGGGAAAACAGTAATTATCTCGAAATCTCTCCATTTTAACCGATGAAGACCTTCAATAAAGTGACCTTATTTTAAGCCGTTGAATGCGAAAATCAAACAAAAAATAGTACGTTCCATTTGAAATTCAAAAGTTGAGTGTCGTCCAGGCTTAAGAGGACACTCTGTAGAGTGGCCAATATTTTAGGGTTGTAGACTATCCTCGTATAAACATTTTTCATAAAGAAATTTTGATGAGGGCGACTACTTAGAGAAATATCAAAAATTCTTACTACGACGATGAAATAAACTTTTCACACAATGAATTGACTACAACAATTGATTCTAGTTATCGATCGACCCTGAATAATACCTCGGCTGAATGGCAATAGGGGAACATTTCATTTAAGGACGTTAGATAGTATCTCTACGGGGTGAGGTGCGGTAGGGGCGGGCCTATGCTCTATCATAGGACCGTATGACCACTACCAACTGTTATTTTTCTTTTATAAATCCATATTTATCGGTTCTAAAGGACTAGAATTGATTACTAATCACTTAATTTATCGTCCTTATTACAAATAATAACGCGTAGATCGTGAAACAGCGCATTATCTGGTGAAAAGAGTTTAGGTTGGCAGCAGTCGCCGGAACACAATACGTCCATAGCATTATTTCGGCCACGGACTGGTCTTATGCGTGCTCATGTTATTCTATAATAAGCGTATAAGTCTGTTTCACTCAGACTTGCATATAATTAGGTGATCCAGTGTAGTTTATGAACGGAGCTCAGGATTTTGTTATTATTGTTGGGAGCTGTCAATTGTCAGTTCAGTTCCATGTCAATGTGAAAACGACTGGATATTTTTTTATAATTCGTTTGAAATGGAAAAAAAGGCGAAAAACGAAGGTGGAAGTACAAAATAGTCACCGAAAAAAAATATAATAGGCGGCTGGCTCAAGTCGCGAATGGGAAGAAGAGAAAAAAATACATGTTCCGCCGTATTCAACATTAAAAAGTCTTTTCAAATCAGAAACATATTTTTATAATTTCAGTAATAATCGTCCTGAATTTCTTTTCATTCCCTTTTTTTATTGACCCAATCCGTCTATAGTCTTAATTTTATGATTCGATATCATCTCGAATAAGATGAGTGTTTTCAATATAGCGCCCTTGTAATAAATGGCGACGTTGCCATATTTCTTTATGTTCGAACGCGAGTTCCTGTTTTCGGAACTGTTTAAATTTTTTCCTGGAATTCAGGTTAGTGAAATGGCTTGATCTTTTTTAAGAATCAATCACAAATGTCTACACTATAAATTGTATGATTTTTCAAAGCGATCTTAATATTTTCCCCTACGCAATCAGTAGTTTCAGGTCAACTGCTCACTAAACGCCATAAGGCCTCAGATTATGACATTTTTTTTCTCGAAAACGCCGCAGATGAAAATTCTGATAAAAATACCAGTGACTAACACCACTTTTGGCAGTGTGCACGGGGTGGCAAGATGCCCGTGTAATTAGTCCCGCCCCGAAAGGGGTTTAGTTCACGAGGGCCGTTTGAGAGAGCGCCACTGTTTTTGAGAATCCTGTAATTTGTAGTTTTGACAAAAGGTCATTAGATGGCGACAAAAATAAAAATAGGATTGTGATTGCTGGTGGTATAGGGTGGCAACCCCGTAGATAGTTCAGGAGGGCGTGGTTAGAGGGCCAGAAAAACTAGACTTTGAAGGTGGCCGTGTTTCAAATTTGTCACTGTTGTTATGATGATTTTTTATTTATTTTGAAATTGAAAATTTGTGAAGTTATTAAATATTTGTGATATGGTTTTATGCTGAATAATTAGAGATTTCGCACTAATTTCAATACCGGGACGTGGACGTATTCATCACTGTTCAAAGGAACAAATCCGTGAGTTCTCGAAATCATTAAATAATAAGGTTCCCGCAGTTAAGAACACATTTTCAGGATGTGGAAAAGGGTTACATTCACAGTTGAAATTCCAATATGAACCCGTTTACTACTATTCTGCTCAACATGATTTTTTTCAAATGTGCGAAACTCAGAAATAATGCTGGAAATAATGGGAAATTTCACCATCACTGGAGGAGAGCTCAAGATGCTGAAAGTGTGTCGTCAATTTGGAAAATTTGGAGTTTCCTGCGAATATTTTGAATGGTGAACTCGAGGTTGGACTTATAAATATTTTTATCTACAAAATCATTAGTGAAAAAGTTCTAATAAATGTGTGTAAAACAATTAAATACTGGTTCCTTGGAATATTTACTGCTATCTTCATGTTTGAAATTTACCAATTAACCATATGAATTCATTGATTTTCCACAACTTAGAAAAAATCTGAATTTGGTGGTTTGAAGTTGGTGAATTTCAGATGGTCAGAATTCATAAACATAAATTAATGAACTGGGAGGGCTGTGCATGGATGCGTCGTTTGTATCCTAGAAACGAGTTTATAGTGGCGCCCTCGAACGCGGCCCTCGGAATCGGGTATTTCCGATGGTAGTTCGTGTACCGATTTGCGGGATTAAAAAATCAAACGTGCTCTTGCCAATCTTGAGGGGTTCATCTATGGCAGTGTGTAAAAAAAATTTCAGCCTTTTCTTTTCATTTTTGAATTTGAAAGACGAAAAAATTAAGTGCGCGCAACTACTTTTATTAATTGGAGACGAAGGTATACCAATTCATAATTCATTCAATTTAAAAGAAGAAGATAAGACTCTAAAAAAATTAATCGAAAAGTTTACCGCACACTTTGTGCCTAAAAAGAACGTGGTGTACGAGCGGTATAAATTTTTCAATTTACGGCAGAACACAGAATCGATCGAACAATTCATTACCGATTTAAAAAACAAAGTGAAAGCATGTGAATTTCGCGACCTGGCAGACGATTTAACACGGGATATGCTTATAATAGGCATAAAAAATGACGAATTACGCGAAAGACTCCTCCAGTGCGAAGATTTGACGTTATCAAAAGCCGAAAACTTGTGCATAACGTCAATTCATCGAAAATCGCAAACTTGGGAAATGAATCAGGGTCAACACGTAGAAGTGCAAGAAATCAGCAGAAGAAATCCCAATCGCAACTCTTATCAGCAACCGAGCCGTCCAGGTACATCGCAAAGCAACTCTAGAAATCATCAAGTAAGTGAAAGTGCGAGAGAGAAAGATGCGAGAAAAATAAAGAAATGTTCACGTTGTGGATACCACGATTTAAATAAATGTCCCGCTTTTGGGAAGGTGTGCGCAAAGTGTCATTTTAAAAATCATTTTGCAAAAATGTGTAAAAAACCAGCGGTAGGCGCGGTAAACGTAGATATCGGTGAATTTGTAATGGGAACTGTCGAGGTTGCCATTGATGCGATTAATTGTAGAGATTGGTACCAAAAATTAAAATTAATTGATTTTAAATTTAAATTAGATACGGGGGCACAGGTCAACGTGATACCAAAGTATATTTTCAGGAAATTAAATGTAAATAAAAATAAATTAAATAAAAGCATAAATAAAATCACCAGCTACGGAGGCGGTAATTTGGAAGTTGCAGGAATATGTCAGCTGCGAGTAGAACTCAACAATTCAAGGCACAGTCTGGAGCAGGGGAGTGAAGTTTGTATGTGACGGGTCACAACAACGGCCAGGAGAAAGTGGGGGATGACATTGAAATTTTGACCAATGGAAAATGAGTAAATTTCGTATTTGCTCGGTCTAGATTCGGTTATCGTCGGCTAACGACATCCGTTTCCTGTTCCTGGCGTCGCCATATTGTTTTTTTCTGTTGTGTGATTTGTTATGTTTTGTTCGTGAAATTTCGTTTTCGTATAAATCTTGAAGGTGTTTGATTACCATTCAAGGTATCTGATTTTTGTACAATATAAACGGCCTCTCTGATAAAACTGACGAACCTCAAATAAAACGAAGCCCTTCTGTGAAGTACCTACAACATTTTCTTCAAGGCAGGTGATGTTTACATTTTTGTTTTTATCTAAGGCCGGGTTTATCAATGCTCAGTTATCTTTTAAATGACAGTTTAATTTGTTGATTTTGATTGTTATAACTAAGGTAACCTAGGAATTTAACCTTCAGTTAAACGATAACTGAGCATTGATAAACCCCCGCTGAATCTCGTATCGCTTTTCAGTGTTGTATTAATTTTTTTGGTTTTACTTACTAGACTGATCACCTTACTTGAGTGGATGGAGCGGGTCGTCTCGAAATTATTGTGTGTGCTCGAACAGATTCCACATATGGACAAAACTGGTTTTCGGGTTGTTCCCATATAAATTATATGGGCTGAACATTGAGATGATCAGCCGAAGGGGAATCGTCGAAGGCATGTTGGACTGCACATAACAAATGTAAGACTTCGAGAAATGTGATATTAGATTAAGTTAGTTTATATAGCGTCATAAACTTTAAGTAATTTGTGGTAATCACCTGATCACTAGCGTATATCGATTTTCATCGTATTCATAAATTAATAACAAACAAAAAGATGGCACCCCGCAGGAAGTATACTTGCAAATTTCAATCATGCAAAAACGGGTACTACTGGGAAAAGGGCAACAATTCAATTATAAACAAGCACTTTTATGAATTTCCAAAGCATTTTGAATTAGCGCAGAGTTGGAAACAGTCATACAAAATCTCTCTTGATAGTAATGTGGCTAATTATTACGTGTGTGAGGATCATTTCCCGCAAAAAGCATTCATGAATAGAACGAAGCATTTACTGAATCCCAATGTTGTTCCCATGGAAGTTACTGAGGAGACACAATCAGACCACCCCGTAACATCTTCATTCGCTCAGTCACCAGGAAACACTCATGAAATAAGAGCAGGGCTACTGAATGATCACAATTATTGTGATGGCGGGGAGACATTAAAAACTTCGATGAATGTAGAACGTAACGTTGAAGGTAGTGTTTCAAATGAAAAACCACTTGAAGAACAAATTTCAGAAGAGACCCCTACTACACCACCCAAAAAAAACGGCTTCTTGACAAAGTCTGGATGTAGAAATGTTCAATTAACGCCTCGTAAAGAGTCTATGTACAAAATCCATCGGTACACTACAAGCCAGGTTTGTAAATTAAAAAAAACCGTCACTAAAACTAAGGATGAATTAAAGTCATTAAAAAAGTTGTATGATGAGAAGACGTTTGAAGTCATCATTGAAAAATTAAACTCAGTCACCGAAAATTTCATTAATTCTCAACTTCGGAATGTTGATCGGCCACCTTCAGGTCGCAGATGGAGCGAAGAAGATAGGTCCTTTGCTCTTTCATTATATAAACGAAGTCCGCGTCTTTATCGTTACCTTTGTGCCTATTTCCAATTACCTTCCATCAGAACCTTAAAACACATTTTATCGAACCTTCCTTTCACTACCGGTATAAATCCTCTAATAATGAATCAACTAAAAACCAAAGTGGACGAAATGCACCACTTGGACAAAAACTGCTCTTTAATTTTCGACGAAATCTCACTATCAAGCGGTTTTCATTATGAAGCACACCTTCAATTAATTTCCGGGTATGAAGATATGGGCGAATTAGGAAGATCGAATAAAGAAGCCAATCATGCGTTAGTCTTTATGATTAGAGGGCTAAGAAGATCTTGGAAACAAGTAATAGCGTATTACTTCACGGCAGCGACAATTTCCTCCCAAAATTTAAAAATAATAATTGTGAAAATTATTCTAGAACTCAAAAAAATTGGCCTCACTGTTCGAGTCACTATTTGCGACCAAGGACCCACACAGAAAAGGGCATTACGTGAACTTCTTGAGGAAAAGGGTGATAATGGTGATAATTTTACGTTTAAGGTGGGCTCAGACACGATCGCTATTATATATGATGTTCCGCATTTGTTAAAATGTACGCGAAACGCACTCATAACAAGCAATATCTCTTTTGAGGAAGGCAAGACAGCCAAATTTCAATATGTGAAATCACTTTTCGACTTAGACCAATCAAAAAATTTTAAACTATTATACAAACTTAAACCTGAACATTTTAATTTCAAAGATTCCTTCATTAAGATGCGTGTGAAAGTCGCTGCTGCTCAATTGAGTCATACAGTTGCGGCTGGTATAGAGACGTATGTATTTATAGGTCACTGCGATTTTCCCTCGGAAGCCATTTACACGGCTGAATTTATCCAATTGATAGACGATTTATTCGATAGTTTAAATGGATGGACACAGTTTCCCGAAAATGGAAAAATATTTAGGTCGGTTTTAAAGGAGAACTCGCCACATTTGGAGTTTTGGTCCAAATTATTGCCGGCTTTGAGTACTTGGAAATTAATTTCCCTGAATACTGGTTTGGACACATCCAGTAAATTTCATTTCGTGAAAGGATGAGAAATCACTCTCCGCTCTGTGATGTATCTTTGGCGAAGTCTCCATGACATAGGTTTCGAGTACTTAAATTTGCGTTCGTTAAATCAAGACCCAATTGAAAATTTCTTCTGTTTAATACGTCAACACCAGAGCTGGGTAGTATCTAAATACTCCGGTATTTAAGATACTATTCGAAATACTTTCTGAGTATTTAGTATTTAGTATTCGGATACTTTTGAATATGGGTATTTAGTATCTTGTATTCGGCATTGGAAATTCAATATCCGTTATTTAGTATTCGTTCTTTATTCGAATACTCACTTTCGTTATGGTTTTTACAAAACTGGGGGATTATACCGTCGTATAAAACTCTTAGCGCAGATTTGGTAGGTCGATAGGTGACGTTCAAAACTCGCATTCTAGCAGGCCCCCCAGACCACAATTCGGACACGTTTTGTTAGTCACGCACTAGTGAAATGACATCTTTAAATTCTTATGTTTTGTTCATATTTCAATTGATTTTGATGTTCTGTTCGATTTAATCAATAAATTTTCAAATAAGATTGTTATCTAATGTGTAATACATGGTAATACTAATTTTACGAACATATCTTAAATCCACAACTTCGAAGCGAGTATTCGATCTGGGTATTCGAAAAGTATCCGAACCAAAGTATTTAAATACTAGTATTTTAAATACTTTTAACCTACTGGTATTTAGCATCCGAAGAAAACCGAATACTATTTTTCATGGTATTTAGGTATTCGTTATTCAAATACTCATTTAGAGTATTCGACCCAGCTCTGGTCAACACGGGGTATGTAATACTAATCCAACTTGCCATCAGTTCGCAGCTGCACTGAAAACTGTAGTAATCAATAATTTAGCCATGCCTGTTTCCAACTCATCATACTGTGAAAAAGACGAATGTGAAAATTTGGAAAATTTAAACAAATTCATAAATAATAATATGCCTCTTGATTCTAATAGTAGCGTAATCGCAGAACAAATGAACTACAAGGAAGTGCTGGATCAGTTAGTTGCTTTTGAAAATCTAGATAGCACTGATTGTCAAGCTTTGACTTACGTAGCGGGCTATTTATTGAGAGAACTAAAAATGCCCAATGAACATTGTGTGATGTGTAGAGCAGACTTATACTCCTGTGAAATTACTGAAAAACATTTATTTACATCATTCAAAGAATATTCCAATAACCCACGTTTGAAATACGCCAGTGATCAGGTGATTCTCCTCACCCATAATTTGCATCAGTTGTTATATTCATTTTTGAAAATTAATGGCCATATGCCCAATTTGGAGAATCAATTCAAACGGATGTTTTTCGACAAATACAATTCACAATTTTGCCATTTGAACAATAGCAGCAAGATACAGAGACTTGACCACGTGACCACAAAATCAGAATCGTTATATTATGTACCAAGTTTACTAACAGTTTTCATTAATCCAAACGTTCGATCGGCATTAACTCTCGAAGTACTGCTGAGAGATTTGGAAGTCTTGTGCACAAAAATTAAAGTAAAAGAGTTGATAATAATGAAGAATGAAAACAATGCCAGGCTCGTAAATAAATTAGCTAATGAAGTGGGGAAAAGCTCAAATTGGACCGGTCCACGTATATGCGTAATAAAAGGAGCAAAAAGAATAATTGACGAGGAAACAAAAAAGGTAATTCTAAATGATTTTCATATCCTCCCCACAAGTGGTCACGCAGGGATTCATAGAATGGTCAACAACATTAAAAAACATTATTTTTGGCCAGGTCTCGCGAAAGATGTGTCAAATTACATAAAGCGTTGTGATAGTTGTCAAAGATACAAGTATAGTCGACATGTTAAACAGCCAATGGAGATAACAACCACTGCCAGGTCTTCTTTCCAAAAAATTTATTTGGACATAGTCGGTTTATTGGAGGAGGATTCAGTCGGAAATATATACATATTGACATTGCAGTGTGAGTTAACAAAATTTGTGGAGGCATACCCCTTGAGATCGAAAGATGCTGTAACAGTAGCTTCAACATTTGTTAATAACTTTATTTTTAGATACGGGATTCCACGCGAGATTGCTACAGATCGCGGGTCCGAATTTATCTGTTCAACCATGAGCGAAGTTACTAAACTATTGAAAATAAAGCAATTTCAAAGCACCGCGTATCATCATGAAAGCATTAGTGCTTTGGAAAATTCTCACAAAGTATTAGGGGCGTATTTGAGAACGTTGACAAGAGAACAAAACGACTTGTGGAGCACATGGGTTCCATATTGGTGTTTCTGTTATAACACAACAGTTCATACGGAGACGCGGTATACCCCGTTCGAACTTGACGAGTAACGAGATAGATCCAGTGTACAATTTGTCTAGTTACCCGATAGAATTAAAATATCGACTTCAACGAGCATGTGCTGATGCACGCAGTAATTTAATTTCAAGTAAAACAAAACGGAAGAACGTGTAAGTCTGTAAACCCTGTTAACTATAAGAAAGGTGACTATTTGTTAATTAAAAGTGAAACGGGAAATAAACTAAAAAAAAAAAAAAAGGGTAGGTGTAGTGTATACGTAAAAGATGCCGCAATAAGCATTTTATAAATTGAGACGGTATGCCCCTATCCCGCTTAAGTTTTTCGAATTAGTGCGAGCAACGCGGCGCTGTGTTGACGTGATGTTAGTACTGGTGGAGCCCGAGTACCATGATAGGAGAGGAGCAGTTACGCATCTCTATCTGGCGCGCCATCTACCAGGAGCGATGAGGAGCTACTATGGGGATCTGTAATTTTGCCAATTCCATGGCAACAACAAAATAAACAACCGTAAAATTCGCGGATGTTTACCAATGTCAGCTTTGGCTCCAAAATGGCCGATTCCGCACGGGGGGCGCTTTATTTGCGGTAAAATAACCCCGTAATAGCTGAAAGCGAAACGAAGACGAGACAACAAAGGGAACGAGAAGTACCGGAAGGTCACGAAGGGATCCAAGGGCCGAGCAGCGGTCGAAATCACGGAAGACGGCGAGATCGGTCGAAAATCCGCTATAAAAGGCCGAGTTTCGGAAGGGCCGATTCAGTCTCCGCGCTCGAATTAAAACTAGCAGTCTTCCAATAAGTCGGTACCGGTCGCTTAATTAGAAAACGGTGGGTTTGGGGTTTGCTTTAATTTGTTGGGGTTTGTTAATTTGTTGAATGCATTTTAGTGGTAACAGTAATAATTCAGTACCATTATGTGGGGGCGCCTTTGTCGGGTGGCTGGGCTGTTCCAAGTCGGGGCCCGTTGATCGCTTTTGGATAATGCGTTTTGCTTTTGAGTTTGACGTTTGAATGTTAGTAATAATTTGCATGCGTTTAATTTGGGTTGGTTAAAGGGCTTTTGTGCATTTTGTTTGGTTTTGGTTTTTATTGTTTTATTTTTGTGTCGCGCATGTGTCTGCATTTTGACCAGGGATTTTTGGATATCGCATTTTTGTGCAGGAGTAGTGATTATATGGGCTTTCTAGACCCACCTTCCACCTTCTCTTATCGCGTTGTCGGTCTCTCTCGTTCTTATGCGTAATGAGAGAGAGTGTGGTCAGTGGCGAGTCGTATCTGTGTGTCGCGTAGTCGGTACGTGTTGAGAGGGTTTCCTACGCCCATGGCGGTACCTGATAGCCGCCGGGTACCCGATAAGGCCGCCGCGCCGCCCCCGCCCCGGTATTGAGATAGAATAAACATAACGATAATAGTATACGTCAATTTATTAATTATAAACCATAAAAACTATACATTTCATTATTTGAATGGGGATTTAAATAATCGAGGACCATTTTCGGGTGCCGAATATGGGAAAAATTCTATTTTATTCTCTTCATCATCGGTATCTGGTAGTACACATCGTTTTTCGCCCTCTGAGATTTGATGAGTTTTGGACTCGTACTGTTCGCGTAGACTTTTAGGTAAACGTTCCAATACTTTATTTCGTTCATGAGGTGTCAATTTATCCAATATGCATTCTTCTATCACAAACCGTTTTAACATGTCAATAAGATTTATGAGAGGTTGAATTTTCTGCAGCGCATCTTTACAATTACGTGCATCCATTTTGTCTCGAATACGATAACTAACTAAACTCGCAACCGTAAAGACCCCGCTGGTTACCCCTCAGCCTATCGTCAATAATTAAAATAAATATCGCACGTTGAAATTATATTAATTGAGTTGAAGTTTTCACCGCATACAGATGTGCACGTGTAGTCATGCATAAATTCTCACTTTTGAAATATTTTCAAAACTCCCAGATTATTAAATCATTAGCGGTCATATGCATAATTCTGTTAATTCTTCTTTAGTGTAAATGTGAAGTGAAGTAAGAAAAATGAAAGATTTGTGGTGGTAGATGTGCAAGGATTCCGTATTTCTGAATTTATACCCAAAGAGTTAACCATAAAACATGTAATGAGTGTATTACATTGTATAATAAAACCTACCAAATTGTACGAGGAACTGGACAACACTTTGAAAACTCAAATCAAATTCTTGGAATTCAAACACCATAACATCAAATATGAAGATGGTTTTGTCGAAGAAGAAGATGTAGACAATATTATCAAGAAATACATTATAGACGATAATCGAATTGACACGGTTTATGTGAGAGGGGCAGTGAAGGAAAAATATTTTAATGAAAAATTTCAAAAGATGACAAATGTGCAGTGCGGCGCGATACCCGATGTAATCAACTTAGAATATGATGAAGAATGTCCGAAATTCACTCAAAGTTTACCATTGTCATGCATGTATCACTTCATAAGAAACAGGAAATGTAGTTGTAGCTATAATACCCAGTAAACACACGTACGTTTAAATATCGTTGTATCAACGTTATCGTGGTTGAAATAACGTTATCGTTGAAAAAATCAATGTTGAGATTTGGTTATATTTTCAACGTATAAAGTAGAACGTTTATAAAACGTAAGACTTACACGGACTGGTAACCAATTAAAATAACCACGTGTATGATACTGTATGTAACGTTGTTAAAACGTTGAATCAACGACGTTTTACAAAGTATTAATTACGATAATATACAACGTTTTAAGAACGTTTTATGAATACATTTCTGAAATGGTTTGGAAAACATTATAGATAAACGTTATAATCACATAAAAAATTCTATGTTGAGAAAACAAACCAAACTAAACGTATATTCAACGTGCTAAGACACTAGATGGCGCTGTAGTCTATATTTCGCTAGCATTGTTCACTCTCGTCCCTATAAGAGGTTCGTTCAAAAACGCAACATCAGTCACTCAGTTAGTGACTATAACCATTGGTGAATCCCAAGTCAAAACAGTCCTTCTGGAACTTGATGGGTGAACAGGACAATGGGGTGTGGGGTTTTCCCCAAGGGTTTGTTATGATTTTTTCTAGAACGAAAAACTAACGTATGAATCAGATATGAAAAATTACGTTTAAGAAACGTTTAATGCATACGCATTTGTTGTCAAGTTCACAATTCACGTTTATATCTGGTAAATTTTGAACGTTATTAATACGTTGGAAAATTGGTTTCTGTTAAATTTAAAACGGGCGACATTTCTACTTCAATTTAACGTTAGGTTACTCGTTGCAGTTCTACGTATAAATTACGTGTGTTTACTGGGTAACTGTATAAAACTGTACGATTACGTTGTTAATGTAAACAATACCTAAATAAGGAATGTTCAGCTAAAAGTGTTTCAGTTTAATAGAAAGTTCGATTGAAGATGAGTGTTAATAAATTTAATCATCACTCTTCTCTGCATATTATGAAACTGTCTTCGATTGACCCCCCGATAGAACATGTAACGTCTTTGGAAGATGGTGAAGAAAAAAATAATCGTGGTGTGATTAAACCACTCAAGTATACATCATTTCCAGAAGCTTATATAGAAAGTTTGCGAATCGCCATGGAAAAACTCAAAATAAAGAACGATTGATCACATTTCAGAATATTATATTTATTCAAAACTTCTACAAAACTGTTATTACACAAAATATACTTATAAATAAAAAATATAAAACAAATACCTGGTATAATCATTACATTCAAGATGAATCATCATCATCATTATTTGAATCCGCAATAGCCCCATCTTTTATTCTAAAATGACCCCAAGCGTACGTGTCGGTACTGTTTGGACGCAAGCATCTCTTATCGTCTTTACTACTCAATGCAATCTTATTTACATGTTGAGTATATATGATATGTTTAATAGATTTCAGTACCGTCATTTTGCGATACTCAACGTCGAACTTGTGTAGTAAATTTCTATAATGCCCCATACTAAATTCACGTACAACAGATTTTTTTACTCCTTTTGCCTTTTTAGTCACATCCCCCTCCACATCTGACGCATACATTTTCGATCTCAATCCAACGTACTCTACATAAATTCGACCCCCGTTCTCGTCTTTCAGTAAACCAATGACTTTTTTATTCATCAATGGGATGTTATATTTATTATCAGCTTCATAATTAGATGTATCGAATCTGGTTGCGATGTCAGGGCGAATGTCCTCATAAAAATCATCAGTTTTTATTTCATAATTTAAACCATCTGTATCTTTATAAAGTAATTTTGCTTTCAAACCATATTTCTTTTGGATGTATTCGTAGTGAAATTCATACATAAGACACTTGGATACATCCAACACAACACTACCAATGTATGTAGGTTTGTCGTAAGTGACTTTGAGTCTATTTAATTGAATGGCTACTAGATTTTCATGAAATATTGAACAACTGTGAAAATTTGGTAGACTAATCATCCTTGAAGCACTATTGGCATGTCTCAAGGCTTGCCAATTCTTTGCTAGTTTAACATCTACTCTGTTGTCTACATTTTCCATCGTCTTCCCAAATACAGAGTTATTCATCAACTTATAAAAGTCTGACTCAAAGTCACTTTTGCCGGCTTGACGCATCCGGGTATTAAGGTCTATGTAATCTTTCAACCAGGCACTCTGGTTAAAGGACAATACACGATGAATCTTAACTAGCTGTAACCCATGTAATTTACATTCTTTTAAATTTCTATAATGTAGTTTGTAATGTCTTTTATCATATAAATTTGGGATCAATTTGGAATCTTTACTGTGTGGTGGTGCCATATTTTCGGGGCAAAATGGTAAATCGTTGTGCAAGTCGTGTAATTCAGATGGATAATTTAAATCTACTTCGAGTAAGTAACCGATATCAGCCGTGTCGGACACATTATCGAAGTCGATACGGTCGATTTCTTCTTGATCTAACCAGCGAAAGCCACCATGAGGTAAATGTTGAGACATCGCCCACCCGTATAGATTATTCGCATCCATTTGGTACTTCCACAAGGTACTTACTCTCTTCATTAGGATTATAATTTTCCATATATTTATTATTTGCGATGGCGTGCCTATGACATGCCACGCTGATACCACCCCTCACACTTTGTTTAATGAAAGTTAACATTTCAATATCAGTCATAAGTTCAAGTTTAACCTTCGTTCGTTTGAGCATAGCACTCCATGATAAACCGGGACTAGTATAATAATGACAAGGATCTAACTTATACACCGACAGACACACCGACCTAAATTTTTCAAATATCTGTGTCAACAGTAATACATCCGTTTTTAGATATAAATCAGAATACTCCCCTAAATTTTGAATTTTGAAGTGATTCCAAACCTTTTGCGCGTGTGCATAATCGTCATCTGAAATAGATTCATTGGAAAGAGAACTGAAAAAATGGCTCTTATCCGGTAAAGTATTTTCCTGGAATTTTTCCCAACAGTTTGTATATTCGTAGGGATAAACTCCTTTACGTCTAATCAAATTGAAGCAAAGCTCGTTGGGGAAAAATTTACGAACTATATCAAAGTCGCTCGTTTCCAATGTCTTGGCGAGTTGATCAAGACTGGAGGACATAAATTTAAATGAATCTAGAAATCGTAACCTCACAAATCGGCTGAAAAAAGGAACTGTATTATCGCATATATCATCCTCAGGGACTGAAACATATTTTGAAATTGAGATATACGACTCTTTGTTTTCACCCAGCACATCCACATGTCCATAAGTTCGACATAATTCACTGATGAATAAATGATTATCATAATGTTGTCCATTATGAAAAAACACGGGAATAAATTTGGGTACTTTGAATTCTAAATTACAACCATTGTGGGCTGCACCCCTAAATAATCCGGTGAGATGATCGTGGTCACGTACTTTCCAATTATGTTCTGAAAATTCTCTTTCACACATGAAACAAACTGATGATTCTTTGTACTGTCGGACTTTTTCATCAGTCAATGGTTGCATCGGTACTTTCCGTAGCAATATCTTCCCGATCCACTGTGCATCGGCAATCAGATTTTGTATGAATTTTTCTACACAATCTTTACCGCGATATATTCGAATTTTCGACAACGAGTCATCATACGAACAATGAATGTAATAACAAAAACTGCATGCTTCATGTTTATGAATATTATTCATGTAAGGAGTTAAATTATCAGGTTCACAAGTACTAATTGGAGTCAGGATAGATTCAAAATCTGCGTAGATCGTGAAGGGCACCTTTAGCATGTGGTTAAATTTTTCAAATTTGGGACAACTTCCTGTTTCTGGTAGGATTGTGACTATCTTATTACACCCAGAGGTCAAGTGGAAATTCAGCTTATCCTCAGAGGGGAAGTGAATAAGACAACCGTCACATAAATAGTTTTTATGGTGGGAAAGACTCAGCTGTGATCTACTCAACAGACGCGATAAGTTTTTAATTAAACAATAATGACCTAATCCATCTTTGTTTTGTATATACAATAAATTAAAATGATTTTGCATTTTTTGACTTGCATGGTAAAGAGGACTGTGGCGAAATTCGAACTCGGTATTAAATTTTCCTCGAAATTCGAACTCCTCGTCTATCGGTTCTACAACCTTTGAGAGACGGGTAGAAATCGAGCGGTTTGGTTGTAGATATTTAGAGAAAAAAATTATAGTAACGGTAACGTTACGCTGCCACCAGTACATTTAAGGATATGCACATCCGGGTATTAGAATAATAGAGAATTTATAAAGGCTTCCTTCGGAGGATTGGTGTGGGTACGTTTTCAATCAGAGATGTTGTTTTTGGGATAACGAATTTACGCATCTATTGAACATACGTTGAGTACAGTAAATTTAGTGAATAATTATAAGAATAGAACATTACAATTTAGTAATAACTAACCAGTAGGTAATTTTATAGACGCGGACTCTCGACTACAACATTCTACAAATTCGGGCGACCCGGCGAAACTCGCGTACACCACGATTCAATATAGGTATCGATAAGAATTATTAAAACAGCGCAATTATAAAACATGGGAGGATTAGCGCATTCACAAATATAATTCCGCAACAATTTTTATAGACTTACTACTTCGAAGTCGGAGAGGGAGGAACGAATTGGTCGATCGGGCTCCGTAAAGTCGGTGATAGTATCGGCACTTTTACAGTTACACGATTAACGAAAATTGACAAATTAGTTAAAATATTATTTTTAAAAAGCCCCTTTCACAGGCTGTCGTAAATTAAGAGAATGAATTCAATGAGTGTAATTTAACAAACCGTTGTTAGGCCCTCATAGGCACTAACCCCTTCGGCCAGTCTTCCGGACTTCGCGCCGGTCAAATCACCACTGACTTTTTGGTACCGTCCGCGGTTTGAATTTTCCTCCCCCGCCTTGATCTTCGATCATCGAGCGTGAGAAAGCGTACCGTGAGATCTGCCCACCGTGCACTTTCGGCAGCTGCATGCGTATTCCTTAAGCGCGCCCAGACGCTGACTTGTCAATCGTTGAAGACTATTGGCAAAGTCGCGCGGGTTATCTTAGTTCGATACAAAGTAGACGCTATAATATCGAATTGCCTGGTGGGAACTCGCCTCTGGCTTTGTTAAGTAAAAGAGTGTCGATAGTATTTCGCCCACGTACAATTATACAAAGTATTCATCGTATAAAATATTAAAAATAATTAAAGAAAAAGGGCGCATTGTCACAATACCCCCCTCTTCTTTAAAGGTGTGTGTACTACCTACAGTACACGCAGCTTTACCTTAAATCTAGCTGACAATGCAAGACAAAATAAAAAATAAAAAAAAAACAACCGATCCAACAAGGAAACGTCGAACAAGATTTTAAAAATTACGAATAATGTTCGCGTAGAAACGCACTCAATCACTTGACACTAGAAAGTTCTAACGTGGATCTCGCTCTGCTGCTCGGAAGGGCAGGAGGCTCAGCGACTGGCGGAGCTGGGTGTTTGCTGGGGCATGGCTAATTCGTGTCTCTCGGAACTCACTACGCGAAGTTTTAGCACGACGCGGTATTCGCGGAAGTTACAGAACTCGCGAGGGTCCAATGTTGCTGAGGCAGTTGTGGATAAACGGTTGTAGTAGTAGCAGCAGCAGGTTGATGCTGAATCACTAGTCCGGGCTCGGCAAGGGCAGGGGTAGCTTCAACTTCTTCGTCGTTATCGGCGGAGATCAGTATTTTCGCTTTGTTAATGTGGTAACGATGTAGAATGCAGGACGTAAGACCGTTCCATAGGCTTGCTAGGATCGTTAGGCCGCAACCCATAGTCTTGTATATCTGCCAACCATTTAGGCCAATATTGAGGACGTACTTGATTAAACGAAGGATCAAATATATTCCAAACACTCCACTCATGAACATTCCAAAGTCAGTAAACCCACCCCATAAATATTGTAGGGTATTTCTCGCTATTTGCTTCAATTCTTCAGGTCGGAACATTTTCAGGGCATCGTAGCCTTGACTATCGGCGGACATTCCTGCGAGCCTTCTCGCTAGGATGTTTTCAACAGCTTTTCTCTCCATTCCGAAGATCATACTTCTTCTACTTTTTTCTACTTCTTCACGAGTATAGATGCCTCCTCTTCCTAGGGGCTTAATTGACTGAAACTGGATCATTTCTTCATGGCCGGCTTCCAATTCAATAGGAGATTTTCCATTTGTTGGGTTTGGGGTGAGGCCTATCCATTCATTATCGATGTAAAATAGTGGGGGCGTCAGAGAATTGCAATCGACTTCTTCTGCTTGGTTCATCACGAGGTGTGTTATTGGTGACATATACTTGGGCTCGTTGTCTATCGTAATAGGCAGTTCGTTGTAGCATCGGTCCGTTCTTCTAATCGTCACGGGGCGTGGAGTGCATTTCAAAAGATAAACTACTTCTCCCAGAACTCGTCCAACGTAACCAACTTGGTCTTTCAATAACCAGCCGATACTTAAGGGTGAAGTTTGTGCCATAGCTAAACGGTTTTTCAAAATTTCTCGCTTCAGTTCGCATCTTCTAAAGAGAGCGTCCACGTAGACTTCTTCGATAGAGCGTTTGAATGCTTGCTCCATGTAGAGGAATTTACTGTTGACGTAGGTTAGTAGGTTGACATTAGCTGGATGCAGATTCGGAATTGTGGCAAAAGGGCTTTCTTTCTTCAATTCAAGAACTAGAATGCGGGGGTGCTCTGTTTGTCCAACTTCCTTGCCGTGGAAGTGAATTGTTTTGATTAAAGTGAGGGCGAACAACTTGTCTTCTTCTTCTACTATGATGAATCGCTCTTTCGATCTCGTGTTAATTACTTCGGTTGCTAGTCCTTCGTAAAGAATAGTAACATCTGTACCGGGGGTCGGTTGAGTATCCAATTCCCAAACGGTTTCTCCAAGGGTAGAGTCTAAGCAATAGCTCTTGAGGAACGAGCAGGTGACTCCTCCCATAAGGGTTACTTCATTCGTGTCCAATTTCAAAGTCGCAGAATATTCCCGAATAGTAATTTTCGCCGTAATAGAGACGGTAACATCGTCCCAATGGTAACCATCTTCGTTGTAGGACACTCCGCGGCAGGTACCGTCGGCTAATAGAGTTCCGTGCGTGACGAAGGAACCAGTGGTTGTCGCGTTTATTTGGACACTTCCGAAATTTGAATTAAAAAGTCTTAGAGATTTGTACCGATGTACGTGTCTACATTCGTCGGCACCAAGCGCGACCATTCGGGTTGAAAGTCCGTTATTAACAAAAGATGAATGACTATGCATTCCACAATGGAAGATTACGCGAGTCGTTTCAACTAGGCAGGTTTGCACTGGGAAAAATTTCACTTCGTCCCTTTGTAGAACTTGCACGCGAGATTGTTCAGAGATATAGTTAAGTTTTTCGCGTTCACAATTTTTAACATTTTTAAGGGAGATCACTGTTGTATTAAGAGTCGGACCACTACAGTCGTAGGCGATTAGCGCGAGCGAGACACGAATGCTAGCCAGCAGCAGTAGCCAAATCGTAGCTGTAGATGCAGTCATGTTGATCATCCGTAGAAAATCTATAATAAAACAATGCATTGCATACGAACAAATCGAATAATAAAATAAAATCAATTATATAGATTAGAACATAATAAAGATGCGCAACCGTCAATATAACTTGATTAGTTGAAGATAATCCCAAAAAAAATTATTTTTTTTTTTCATAGACAAGAGAATCAAAAGAATTAAAACGAAATTGTCTTAACCTAGGGCGCACCACGTTGATGGACTCTTACCATCGCTCGGTACCAGCCTTGTCGAATTCTTTCTCCCCAAACAAGAGGGATGGTAGTTGATTACAATTGTAAAATTAAAATTGGATTCGAAAATCAAAAATCCAAAATTCAAAAAAAAGAATTAAATTGAAAATTAAAAATTAATTAATCGTTGTTTACTAAAAAAAATAGCTGTAAGAAAATAATTCAAAGTCATCAAGGGGAGGGCAGCTTAAGGGCTGAACTTATTAGGCGGACGCCTAATCCTAGTAGATCTGCGTGGGCTAAATTCTACTGGTGGAGGCATTTCCCTTCCTATTAATTGATCAGGTGGGGTTGGTTGATGGGGGGCGATAATTAAATCGGGTTCTAATTGGGCTTGGGGTTCCTCTAAGACATCACTATTGTCTATTATCTGAGGAAAGACGTCGATCTCTGCTTCCTGATCGTTCGGCTGCACCTGCAAATTCTGAAAAGGAGGATAGGCGCCGAAGATGTTTATAAGGTCGCGAGTCGCTTTATCAACTGGGGCAAGGTCGGGCTCGTCGACCTCGGTGTCGTCTTTCGATACAATACCGGCGGGCGTACGCTTACTAGCGGTCGGTTGTTCATCATCTTGTGGGGGCGACGTGTATGGTTTTATGGTGCGATTCTCTAAAATTCGTATTACAGACTGTTACGATTACAGAATGTTGTTAACATAGCTCTGTTAGACTTGTCTTAACAGTCTCTTTATAGAGTTGCATAAATACCAATTCTCTAAGATGCTCTGTTAGGACCCACCATAAGCGCACGAATTTTTACCGTTCCGACCCTTATGTTATAGAGGCGCAAGCGCAGTTTTGTTTATTATGGTATGAGAGAACAGCTGATAGACATGCATTTAAACTTTGAATATTTTGGTTTGTTTATTACATGAATTTGAGGACGTTTGGGTCGTGCCTCGGAATTGTGGTGTTATGGTCATATCCTTAGAAGTTTTGCCGACTTTTATGGATAGTAGGTAATATATTTCGATATTTTCATATTTTTTCATTAAAAATATTTGAGCGCATCTGGAGACCAGAGATGAATTTCCCTGGACACCGTCATAAAATGTATTTGATAACTCGTTTGTGGGTCTTTTATGATTATCAGGGTACTGATTCCCAAAAATATTATGGTTATTCCAACCTTCATAATTTTCGTCAGGAAAAATTTCTTCATTCATATTTTGACTCTCGATATAGCAACGTCTTGGTTTGTATTTTGAATAACATATTTAAAAAGTGTTTGTAATTTCTTCGTTGATTTACCGGTGATTGAAGTTAGTGTAGTGGTAGTGTGATCAAGTACAAATACACTCGTTTATGACACTCTACATAACACAAGCAGGTACTCGATTTGCCGTTTTCGCCCTAAAAGCAGCCCGGTGCGCTTGCGTTATACTTTATAGTACCTAACAGAGGCTTTACAGAACCTCTTTCCGCGCCGTAAAATTACAGAGACTGTTAGCGACAAAATGTTACCAACAGCGCTGTTATTCCCTTACAGAATAGCTCTTCTGTAACAGTATGTAATATTATAGCGTAACAGCGTTTTTACATACTGTTAGACCTTAGAGAATCGCACCATTAATCTATTCACGTGCACAACATGTTCAGTTCTACTTCCGACTTTTCTAATTCTCGCGGTGACGGGTCCTTTCATTTCTAATATGCGGTATGGGCCGTTCCAGGGTTTAGTTAATTTCTTACTAACTCCAATCGCACAACTTAGATCTAATAAATAAACAAGGTCGCCTAGCTCAAAATTGGCGTCTTTAGATTTCTTATTACGATGCTCGTTACGGTTCGCGGACGTATCTTTTAGTCGTTGAGTCACTAAGGTAAACGCATCATTTAGTCGGGTCATCATTTCTGTAGCGTAGTTTTCTGATAAATCGTATTTAATTCTTCTAGCCTTTAAAATGTCGTCTTGAGGTAAAACAATGTCTCGCCCGTGAATTAAGAAAAAGGGGCTAAATCCCGTGGCAGAATGTATTCGAGTTCTACACGCCATCAGAACATAGGGGATCCATTCGTCCCAGTCTCGTTGGGTGGTAGACACGTAATGTGACATGATATCTTTTATTACGCGGTGACTCCTTTCAATTACCCCGTTCGACTGAGGGTGGTAAGCTGTAGTTTGAAATTTATCGATTCTCAATAGCGAACAGACTTCTTTAAATAATTTGGAAACAAAATTAGTCCCGCGATCCGTTATCAATTGCTTTGGCACACCATGTCTAGCAATTATCTTAGTCACGAAAACTTTGGCAATAGTCTCGGCCGATTGATCGGGAATTGCAATAGCTTCAGGATATTTGGAAAAATGGTCAATAAAAGTTAACAGATACTTATTCCCATTCATAGAAGTGACAAAAGGGCCTACTATATCCATAGCGGTTCGTTCAAAGGGTTCCAGAATTTCAGGGAAGGGCTGCAACGGTGCAGGTTTCGTATGTGGGGATGTCTTTCGTTGATTACACGATACACATGTCGAACAATATTTAATAATGTCGGGTCTCATACTGGGCCAATACAATCGGGTTTGGATAAAACTTAGTGTCTTTCCCTGACCGGGATGACCGGACATAGGTAGGTCGTGAAAATCTCGTATTGCTTTTATAACAAATGATCTGGGTATTACTAATTGTTCAGTTATTAATTTCTTACTTTGTCGGTATAACAGTCCGCTGGTATCTAAAAAATATCCAGATTCGTTCTGGGCGTCTGAATTTCCACCTTCTAGCTGGTCAATTATTGCCTTACAAAATTCATCTTTCTGTTGTTCGATTCTTAGTAGTTCTCGATCCCACAAAGGTACAAAAGGAGGGTTGTTTACTTGAACCACGTTAACCTTAATTATTTCCGGATTTTCATACAGGTATACGTCGATTTGAATAGGAGAATCTTTAAAAATGTACTTTATCATGGGTAAAATAATATCCCAATTCAATTGGTCTAATCCACATGCTATTTTAGGCATAATCAAATGTAGGTCTCCAGTTTTAGCGCAGACTGATTTTAGTTCTATCAACGCCTGCCAAACTGCGTGATACGAGGGTTTTTGAAATGATCGCTCTTTAGTTATTAAATTGTAAATTTTCCGTGTTGGTAACTGTAGAATGGCTATTTCTCCAATTGCTCTGTTTTGGGCTCTCAATTCTTTAATTCCGCCAAATCTTACTTTGATTTCTTTAGCGATTCCCGCACCTAAAGCGAGATCTCTAGCTACACAATGAGCGATTGAAAGGTGCCCAGGAGCACTAAAAATATCTCCATGTGTTATTTTGATATTTTCATTAATAATTTCATTTAAATTTGAGCAAGATAAAAATTTGGAACATTCGTCAGATTCGCGGTCATGCATTCGACTTAACGCGTCAACGTGACCGTGTTTCCTTCCGGGTCTGTGTATTACTTTGAAATCGTACCCTGACAATTCGGTTGACCAACGGGCTAATCGCGATGTCGGGTCTTTTATATTTAATAGCCATTGTAGTGCACTATGATCAGTTACAATAGTAAATTTTCGTCCGCAAAGGTAGTATTTAAATTGCTTAACTCCGTAAATGACTGCCAAACATTCTAGCTCCGTAACGGTGTAATTTTTCTCGTTAGTAAGTAATTTTCTGCTTGCATACGCAATTGGTTTTTCGAATCCTTCTCGTTCTTGGCTAAGAATTGCACCTAAACCTGTTCCACTAGCATCTGTAGCTAATACGAAGGGTTCATCAAAATTAGGCTGGATTAAAACTGAATCTGAAGTTAATGCATTTTTCAGAGTTTGGAATGAAGCGATAACTTCCTGGGTGATACTAAATTCGACTTTCTTCCTGGTCAAGTTAATCAAAGGCAATGCTATATTAGTAAAATTTGGTATGAATCGACGGTACCAACCCGCTAATCCTAGAAAAGCGCGTACTTGCGTGGGGTTTTCTGGAATAGGAAAATTTTTAATCGAAGATATTTTATCTGGGTCCGGACGAATTCCGTTCAAGCCAATAATATGTCCAAGGTATTTTACCTCTTGCACCATAATTTTACATTTACTAGGGTTCAATTTCACGTTCGTTTCGAGGAGCCTGTCGAAGACAGCTGATAATTTTTCTAAATGGTCTAGTATTCCAGTGGCGTTATAGACAATTATGTCGTCCAAATAAACTAAACAATCATTTCCGGTGAGGCCTGCTAACGTAACATTCATAAATCTTTGAAAAGTGGAGGGGCTATTAGACAGACCAAATGACATTCTATTAAATTCGAAATGACCATCGGGGGTTGAAAAAGCTGTTTTCTCACGGTCTAATTCTGCTACTTCAATCTGATGGAAAGCCCATGTAATATCAAAAACGCTAAACAAGTTAGATTTGCCAAAACTATCCAGGGTTTCTTGTAAATTTGGTAAGGGGTAAAAATCTCTTTTAGTAACGGCGTTTAATGCTCGATAATCGATACAAATTCGAAGTTTCTTTTCTCCACTTGATAAAATTCGAGTAACAATTACTACAGGAGCGGACCATGGAGATTTTGACGGTCTTATGATACCTTTATCTAACATTCTATTAATTTCGTCATTTAAAACTTCTCTTTGGTGAAAAGGTACGCGATAAGGTCGTTTAGCTATCGGGGGAACATCTTGAACCACGATTCGATGTTTCACATCGTGCGCTTTTGTCATCTGATTATCATCAATCTCGAATAGACGTTTGTATTTTGTCAAAATTTTACTTAAATCGTGTACAGTTGTATCATCTAGGTGCGATAGATCAAAATTTTTAGTAATCCACTCAGGATTATTTTCAATTAACTCGACATGGTTGACCGGGTACTTTTCTTTTTCCTGTCTAGGTAGCTCGATAGAGTCATAGGCGCAACCTATTTTTACATTTTTCCTCAATAGAATTTCCCACGAATTTATATTCATTATACGACAAGTGATCAATTTAGTTTTACTGACAACAACACTGGCACTCATTACTCCGTTTATGCCGCATTCGACTGGTTCTATTAATATTTCAGGATTCTCCAAATTCTCGATAAACTTAGTATCTTTTATTACACATTTCACGTCTATTTCGCATCTCGCGGGAACAGTTACATCTTCGAATACGAATACGAATACCTCTTTTTCTTCGGCGTTGAACATTTTATTTTGCGATTTTTCTACTTCGTCATCAGTTAATTCAACACTGCTAATACTATTGTTTTCATCACTTTCTCGCTTTACGCGGCCTTCAGGAATTTTAACCTGCTCTATCATTGCTTTCTTCTCAGCATCATTAGCAACTTTAATCTCTCGCTTTACGCGATCTCCAGGAATTTTAACCTGCTCAAACAAACTATCATCATTTTCATCAACATCTTTTACTATCGGCCTTATGGAGCCTTCAGGAATTTTAACCTGCTCTAATATCTCGTCTTTAACATCTTTATCAACAATAACAATATTACTATCTCGCTTTACGCGTTCTTCAGGAATTTTAACCTGCTTTATCAACTCATCCTCATTTCTGTTACTGTCGTAAAACTCATTAAAAACTCTATTATCTGCCTTTACGGCCACAACTAGTTCCTCAAGATCTCTAGTATTATCTGTTAATTCTTTTGCGTTGCTACTTATTATTTCATCCTCAACTAAATTATTAATTTCTTCGTACTCATCTTTTAATTCTTCAATTCGAGAGGTATTCGTCTCTCTCAGTTCTTCACTAGACTCTACTTCGTCTATTATTGCATTAGTCATTTCATTATTTTCATCGTTTTCACTCGGTGTATCTATTTCTACAAAATCCTCAGTTAATTGATCTGTATTCTCCTCCGTATCATTCACTAAAATTTCCTCTTTAGTGACTATGGGCAACACTACTCCATTAATAATTAATATTTGCCTATCATAATCTATTAAGGCTTTACTGCGCTTGAAAAAGTCTCTACCCAAAATTCCGTCTTCTACAAGGCCTATATCGTCATCACAAATAACAAAAGTATGAATCATTGATTTATGATTATTCAATTTAACTTTTAAGTCAGAAGATCCAATTGCTTCTACTTCTCCTGATATTCCTGTTAAAACAATGTTTTCTTCAAAATTCATTTTTACTCGATTTTTAACTGACTCTACTTTAACAATCGATGCTGCTGAACCTGTGTCTAGCAACATATTCAATTTACAACCATTAAGTACTAGTTGAATTATACAGGGTGTCGAATCTAGGTCTTGCGTTAAATACGGAACGTTTACTCTTAAATTTTTGTTCGGAGGGGTCATACGATTTATTTTTACTGACTCGTAGAGGGGCGAGCTCCACTGGTCCCGGGTGTCAACTGCGGAGCTCGAGCGTTTAAAGACGCTTGAGGCTGCGAACGATTATTACTCGGTTGGTTCCTAGTCGGCTCAATAGCTCTCATAGGTTGTCGGGAGGGTGAATTTCTGCGTTGATATTGGTCCTGGTTATTATAATTTTGATTTCTGTTATCATAGTTCCAATCGCGACTATTATAATTTTGACGCGGACTGTCATACCGCCAAGCATTGTTATCTCGCCTATTATTATCGTACCTTTCGTACCTTTGGTAGTTGTTATCCTCACGTCCAGGTGTTCGGTTTTCACTGAAATTTTGACGAGAATTATCTCGCCCGCGAAATTCGTTATTGGAGTTAAATCGAGGCGTGTCATTTTCGTATCGATAATTATTTCGGTTTGGTGCTTCGGCTGAGCCGGATTTTCTGGGAGACCTGCAATCCCGAATTCCGTGATCTGGCGACCCGCAATTAAAACATTTGAAACGGTGTTTAACTTCCGCTTGCATCACGGCGCCTCCGCGACTTTTCAACATTTGGTCGTTGATCTCTACGCATTGTGCCATCTTAATAGCATCATCGATGGTCATATCAGCTAAATCGCGAACGAACGAAGGGCCAATCTGTCTAAGTATATCTCGTTTTAGTCCAGTACGAAATTGGTTCAGTACCAACTGTCTAGATTTCTTTCGCAGGCCGGGGATCTCCGATGAATATGCTGTTTCTAGGTCCGTTTGCAAAATTCTAGTACCTAGTAATTTGACACGCGTCGCGAACTCGACCACAGACTCATCGTGTCTTTGTACGCACCTACCCATTTGTGCGAGGGCTTCGCCGGGTAGTTCCACGGGTGCAAACTGGCTAATGAGCTTATTTTTGAAGGTAGAATAATCGTCTTCTTCCAATAAATTTTCGGCTTGCGCAAACCGGTACGCGGATCCGCTCAATCTAAATTTTGCGATTTCTAGGGTGGTATTCTCGTCCCAACCGTCGAGACGGGAGCGCTGTTCCAAGCGTTCAAAGTAATATTTTACGCTTTCTTTCCCTGAATATGGTTCGACGGTATTCGCCACCATACCTAAACTCATACCCTGCGGTATTTGGACACGGGTTCGCGGATTGGAAATAGTTTGATTAGCGGGCATTCTAAATTCGGTGTCGATTGATATTTCAGGCACGGCGCCCGACGCCGTCGTCGTAGTCATTGTGGCTGTTACCGTGGTCGCGGTAAAGGATGCGCCTGCTCTCAGAGCGTTAAAATCAAGCGAAAACGGTGATAAATTACCTACGGTTGTCGCGGTAAAAATAGGTGGTTGTGTACTCAACGTCGTTGTACGAGGCACAAAATCGTCTCTTTCCAAAACCATTTTAGAGCTTTGAAAAACAAATACTACAAAAATTACTTTTTACCAAATCGCGCTTAGTTTAAAAATGGAAGAATTCTGAAATTCTTATTTTAGAATATTAAAAAAAAAATTTACTCGCACATGCTCAATCATAATGATGGTTTCTTCCTTTTTCTTTCTTTTCATTGTATGAGTGAAAAAAAAATGATTTTTTTTCTAACTATAATTGATTGAAAAACATCCCACCTTAAAGGCTTACAATTGAAAGAATCATCCCACCGCTGCCACCAAATGTGGCGAAATTCGAACTCGGTATTAAATTTTCCTCGAAATTCGAACTCCTCGTCTATCGGTTCTACAACCTTTGAGAGACGGGTAGAAATCGAGCGGTTTGGTTGTAGATATTTAGAGAAAAAAATTATAGTAACGGTAACGTTACGCTGCCACCAGTACATTTAAGGATATGCACATCCGGGTATTAGAATAATAGAGAATTTATAAAGGCTTCCTTCGGAGGATTGGCGTGGGTACGTTTTCAATCAGAGATGTTGTTTTTGGGATAACGAATTTACGCATCTATTGAACATACGTTGAGTACAGTAAATTTAGTGAATAATTATAAGAATAGAACATTACAATTTAGTAATAACTAACCAGTAGGTAATTTTATAGACGCGGACTCTCGACTACAACATTCTACAAATTCGGGCGACCCGGCGAAACTCGCGTACACCACGATTCAATATAGGTATCGATAAGAATTATTAAAACAGCGCAATTATAAAACATGGGAGGATTAGCGCATTCACAAATATAATTCCGCAACAATTTTTATAGACTTACTACTTCGAAGTCGGAGAGGGAGGAACGAATTGGTCGATCGGGCTCCGTAAAGTCGGTGATAGTATCGGCACTTTTACAGTTACACGATTAACGAAAATTGACAAATTAGTTAAAATATTATTTTTAAAAAGCCCCTTTCACAGGCTGTCGTAAATTAAGAGAATGAATTCAATGAGTGTAATTTAACAAACCGTTGTTAGGCCCTCATAGGCACTAACCCCTTCGGCCAGTCTTCCGGACTTCGCGCCGGTCAAATCACCACTGACTTTTTGGTACCGTCCGCGGTTTGAATTTTCCTCCCCCGCCTTGATCTTCGATCATCGAGCGTGAGAAAGCGTACCGTGAGATCTGCCCACCGTGCACTTTCGGCAGCTGCATGCGTATTCCTTAAGCGCGCCCAGACGCTGACTTGTCAATCGTTGAAGACTATTGGCAAAGTCGCGCGGGTTATCTTAGTTCGATACAAAGTAGACGCTATAATATCGAATTGCCTGGTGGGAACTCGCCTCTGGCTTTGTTAAGTAAAAGAGTGTCGATAGTATTTCGCCCACGTACAATTATACAAAGTATTCATCGTATAAAATATTAAAAATAATTAAAGAAAAAGGGCGCATTGTCACAGGACCCACAATATCAAAATCCTGTTTCCTTCCCTGATCTTCTATTCCGAATACATTTATACTGATTCCGGGATTTAGTTTTTCGAATTTTGCAATATCTTTAATTTTTAAAGGGAAGTGTAACCCCCTCAAGTTCAGTGATGTTATGGATGGATACGAAGAAACGCGCGAAGCGTGGTTATCTGTGGGGTATAACCCCGATAAAACTGCATACGCGAAGCAGTAATTATCATTATTCACTACATTTATACAAGCCTTCCTATCTTTGATACATTTAGGGAGCTCAATGAAAGAAGAGCCCTTGTCGGATTTCAATGGATCATACTTATTGACGGCAATTTCGAGTTGTAAAATTTTCCTGAGCATCCACCCGCTGTCGCGTTCCTGGAACTCTTCCGATTTCGCACAGATGACTGAGTACATGGAGTCCAAGATGATGTCCACATTTGACGATTCATTAACTGCGTCATTTTTAGTATTGAAAGATTTCACAGATTCACTCTCATCCACGGGTAACATATACAATCCGAATAATTCCAAGTTGAATTTAATATTTCTATGCTGCGATAATTGCTCACTTATTAATTTTTTCACATTTTCACGAGTAGATTCCAAAAAATCCCTGGGCGACAGTAGACTCTCCTCGGTATTCTTAATTCTGAAGGTGATTATCCTCAACTTGAACGCACTTTGAATTATTTCTACACCTCCCCCTAATTTTACAATAGATCGTTCTTTGTGTTGATTCGATTTCAAATGAGCCCCATATTTACCCAACGGCACTTGGATATCACACTGTGCACACGAAATTTGTTTTTTTATTTTCTCATCTGGTGGGGGTTGTGCCGACGTTGACGATGTCGAGGGTGTACTGATTTCTTGTCCATGCACTCGATCAACATGTTTCCGCAAATATTCATGTCTTTGAAGAAAGAAAAATAATTAAATTGAAGTCAATAATTAAATTATATATGAAATACCTTGAAAAGATTTTTCCACAGTAATCACATAATTCGACATTTCCCTCATGCTTTTTATTATGCCTGCTCAATGCATCTTTTCTCGTGAATGAACCACTACATTTATTACACTTCAACATTTTGTTCTCGTTACACTACAGTATGCACACCTCAAGAGGGTTATGGTTAAAGTAGTCGCTGACTGAATCTAGATGCACATTTATCGTATCATACGTGCACTGCGTTCAGTATTGTATATAAGAGGTGGGGTTTATAAACTGAGTAATCAGAAATGGCTTATTAATTATATGGATTTATTTCAATGTAAAATATTAATATTTTTTGGATTACATACGTACTTACAAATTATTTATGGGGGTTACAGATACTTGTACATTATTTTGAATAATATAACGCAGTAAAGAAAAAAAATCGATTCTTTTAAATGTGACAGAGCAGTTTTCTCCATACAAATAAGATGATGTCGATTGAAATTTAAATTTGTTGTCGAACATTGGATTATTTAGTAAAAATTGCAAATCTTTTTCAATAATTCTCAAGTTACTAGGTGTAAAATTAAGAATGCTAGCAGTAGCGAGATGTTCCAGTTTTGGCAAAAATTTCGGCTTACAATTGTCCTGTTTTAACGGTATAGGCACAGACCGGTAGAACACGATTTCATCATCACTACTACTGCTATCCTCAGATACAATGTCTTCTAAACTAAAGTCACACATGATAAATTGATATTTATATAAGAACAAAAATTTTATGCCTCAACAAATTCAATTTCATACGAATTTTTAATTTTTCCTTTGAAGACCAGTTGAAATCCAGATTGCTCCAAATTAAGCATGTCCTCGTCGGTCATTGAGGCCATGCGTTTTGGCAGATGAACCCTGCAGTTGTCGAGGACCAGGATTACTGAAGGACCGTATCTTTTAGGAATGAGAGAGTAAAATTAGCGAAAAACGTTCTCAGAGTAGAAATATATAACTTACTTTGAATCTTCCCGGTACACTTTTGTGATCGGATACTTCTGTTAAATCGTGAGTTCACTCAATAGTTTGTACTCGACCACTTTGGCCAAATTATTGAAAAACCTTTTCTTGGACTCCATATCGACACACAGACTTATACTAAACTGAATAATACTTACTACAACTTCAAGAGATGGGGAATAGGGTGGGGGTTGGAATTTTTAGATTTTTTATTAAAAGAGAAGATGTTGCAGTCTGGAGGATGTTTACGTTATATCTATTCTCACTTATTCATCAATTGTCTCAACGGTGAGAACAGAAGAGATACAGAAATCTCGTCCTGATAACCATTCAATGCCCCCTCACTGTGTATTGATAAAAGAGCACCTGCACTCTTCGATCTCATCACCACCCACTTGAATTATTTATTTTCAAATTCATAAGAAGAAGTGAATTTATATGTATTTATTAAACCATTTTATATTAATTTACATACGGAATACTGAGAATAATATATAATACTTATACATAAACTAAATTAATTGGGTTAAACAAGTCTAATCATGTTTAAAACTGTTTTATTTATACATTTCAAGAAACTTCTTTCGTACCAACTGTCTATGTCGAACATCCAAAATCCGTTCTAAAATAACACCAATATTTCCAATTCTCCTGCGGAATCTCTCTCTGTCTACAGCGAAATTCATCCATATGTTCTTCCGACTATCCTTATAGGCAAAGTTCCACGTACACATATAATGGATTTTATTATTAGATTCGCAAAATGTCACTCGTTTATCCATTTTTCGATTCATTATTGGGCGATATCCTCCTCACGAATCCAAGAATTATGTGATGAAGAGAAACCTAACCATTTAACGAATAAACGTTTTCCGTTTCGTCTCAACACCTTCTCGACTAAATAAATGTCTGGATATTCCGCTTTACGCAGTTCGAACTCGTAGAAACCACCCAAGATATGTTGGTCATTCAAGTCACTCAACAAATACGTTACTGGATACGTCTTTTGTATTTTGAAGATTTTAAATATTTCAGTCGTCCAATTCGGTGTATACCCCTTCTCGAAGACATTCTTATACTTGCTAATTCGAACTAAATCGCCCAATTTTAATTTCCCGATTTTAAAAGTTTTTATGTGATTGTAAACTGTATCAATGAGATGTGATTGGTTCTGTTCATTTACATCGACTGGTCTCATTTTGATTGTTCTATGTATTGTATGGTTATAGATTTTCATTAATTCATCCAATTCTGTAATCCATTTGTAATTTCCATGTAAACTGAAGACTTTCCACATTTTCTCCTTTAGAGTTCTATTAAAACGCTCAACGATCGAGGCCTTCATCGTACTGTAGGTCGAATAATGATTAATACGATTCGATTCCATTAGAGATTTGAACGTTTTATTGTAGAATTCCTTGCCGTGATCCGTTTGCAGATTTTTAGGTATCCGGTGTGAACTGGTGAAGATAGATGCCATGGCGATGGTCACAGCCTCTGCATTCTTCTTTTTTACAGGTACAGCCCAAGCATATTTCGAGAATGTGTCAACAACGGTCAATAAATAACAAAATCCATCATTTTCTTTTGAATATGGTATCATTTCAACCAAATTCGCTTGCCACAGATCGTCGATGCTTTTTATGATTACACGTCTTCTACTGAAATTTCTCCTGGCAGGTCTGTGCAATTCATCGACCAACTGACGCTTACTCATTTTGATGCAAGAATGGTGAATTCATATGCATTCAGTCGCGTTTTAATGCTTCAATACCAGTAACAATTAAAATCTAATAAATTATTTCCAATTCCCTCAGTTCCTCTAAAATAGACATGATTTCATTATCGTGTCCTGTGTGGCCTGACATTTTCGAAGAGATGATGAAACGTAGTCGATCCACAATTTCGTTTACGTCATCGAAATAAACATAATCGATTCTCTTCCGTTTATATACTTTTATTGAATCTGGTAGTAAACAACCGTTGCCGACTACCGCCTCCGCTTCTGATAACTTCGGTGTAGTGAATAAATCCTCACCATCTGCGGATTTATTCGGAGTATATTGTATTACTCGTTCCGCACGAGATTTAGGTGGGAATAATTTTTTTATTATACTTCTATATTTTTTGCCTCTATTGGCGTTTATATAACCATCTTCATTATAATTACGCTTATGAGCATGAGTTCTTTCCAATATGGTTTTGTATGTATCTATATCGTATTGTGTATATAATTCTTTGGAGGGTGATCTCATGAAAAGTAATTCATATAGACCGGGGGTGCCCACATATCTTTTACCGTCTATGAGAATATCATTTTTATCTATTTCAATGTTGGTATTACCCAGTTTAAGTTGATTATCGATAATTTTTACACCATAGTTTTGATCAATAGATAATGGATACTTTTGGAGTAAATTTATGTAGGCTTCTGCAAAATCCTCTTCGTAAGTTTTATGGTTCTCGGTGGACTTCGAGGGGACTTTATTAAATGGTCCTGGTGATGACGATTTTTCGATCGAGTCCGTTATAGTTTTATACTTTTCGTCCAACTTTGTTCTCGTGAAGTGTTTCTGCTCCCTGAATTCTTTATACTTCTTTCGAATCGCATTTGAAGTTTTCAAAATTTCTTCTTTCAACGACATTATAAATGATGTTGTGAAGAATGAAATGAAAAATTGCAACTGATTCAGGTGAGCAACGTAATGCCAATTTATATGACAATGAAGTGATCGAAACCTTTACGATATCTTCCGTCATCCATATTGCTATCCTTATCGATTACTATAAATCCATACTTTTCTTTCCAACATTCAATACACATCTGATGGAACTGATCGAATCGCATGTCCGTAGATACATGATCTTGGTATATGTGTTTCAGGTTTATATCGTCTTGTTTGAAGATAATAATTAGATTGGCGTTATCGCGTACAAGATGTTTAGGTACTCTTGTGTAACTTTGAATGAGATAAAATATATCGGTGGATTTGTGACGCCCCATGCAAAAGTATCGTCTTATATTATCTTGTTTGTCGCACGCGACATCATCGAATATAAAAATCGAATTTTCTTTGGCATCATCGGGTGAAATAATATCATCATTTTTGGAAAACTTGAACAACCCGATCTCTGGTATATCCTTTAGCGCCTCCTCTAACATTACATATTTGGGTTGATAGAGAGATTTAGAGAATATATAAATATTTTCAAATCGTAATCCATTTGGATGTTCTAGTAGACTCATGAGCACATTAGTCTTTCCACAATTCGAGGGTCCGCAAATGATACTTCTGATCGTGTTTGGTAATGGAGGTCCATGTTTTCGTAAATCTGTACCGTTTTCATGTCCACGGTCTGCGTTTGTTATGGTTAAACAGTGCTTCTGTTGAACGATTCGCATTTTGAAGAAGACTACTACTCTGGAGTATAAATATTATATTTTATACGAATTTCATTACAGTTGTTTCAAATCTTGTGAGGTGTGAGCATCTATCTTTTAAGTATAGAATGTTAATTCCAACGGTAGAAATTCCAAATTGTAGTAGAACAAAGTATAAAATGAATCGTCGACGCCAGGGAAACGGTTTATTAAATACGATGATAAACAAATTGCCTGTAGAACTACATTTGCCGGGGTACCAATACTGTGGACCCGGAACAAAATTGGAAAAACGCTTGGCTAGGGGAGATCCCGGTATAAATGAGTTGAATCGCGCTTGCAAAGAGCACGACATCGCATATTCCAATTCATCTGCAAATATAGATGTTAGGCATGATGCAGATGAGCGATTGGCCAAGGCAGCATGGAAACGCGTGAAGGCTAGGGACTCATCGCTCGGTGAACGTGTCAACGCCCTTGCCGTGGCCGGTGCCATGAAAATCAAAACAAAAATGGGCGCTGGAGGAAAACTACCAAAGGGCAAGAAAAATACTTTCCAGAATATCATCAGTTCGATTAACTCGGCGATGACTAAGAAAAAGATTAATAAGCACCAAGAGAGGGATGTTGAGACCATGGCGAAATATGCATTGAGTGCGGCCAAGCGAAGTTTCAAACGTGACAAAGTTTTAATTAAACGCCCTCGTATAATTCCAATACCGAAAACCGGTGGGGTGTTGCCATTTTTGGTACCCTTGTTCGCAGGTTTGTCTGCAGTGGGTGGTCTGGCGGGAGGTGCCGCAGGTATTGCAAAGGCGGTTAATGCAGCCGCCGATGCTAAGAAGAAGTTTGAAGAAGAGAAACGACACAATAGAGTTATGGAGTCAATTGCCATTAAAGGTGGGAAAGGAGCATTTCTGAAACCATATCGTAATGGACTGGGCTTGTACTTGAACCCGTATCCAAAAAACTAATAAAGTTGCTACCCGACAGAGTTCTCACCGACCGCGACTTGAACTTGTGGGTGAAACATGTACCTTATTTCCGAGGTGTTTTTATGAGAAATTTACTACCAAACAGACCCCATTATAGTGAGTGTGCAATTATTAATTTGGATGATGCAGATGGGCCAGGGACTCATTGGGTGGCATATGTGAAATTTGGAAAACGTGTACGATATTTTGACAGTTTTGGAAATCTTCGTCCACCAACTGAATTGATCAATTACGTAGGTGACGAATGCGATATCAGCTACAATTATGGTCAACTACAGAAATACGATACCATTGTGTGTGGGCACTTGTGTTTACAATTTCTCAACGAGCAGTATTTTATTTAATTCCCATTATACACCATTGATTGTGTATTATAATTGGAGAGATATAATAAAAACCATACTTGAGCAAGCTAATCAGTTATTGTTAAATGAACCACCATGTCTTTCACATGTATTCTCTCTGGGAATGACAGTATTATTAATGCAGTTCATTTCCCACCAATTCAACTTCCGGGAAGGTACGAGTGTGCATTGGTAGAACTTCAGACCTTTAATTCCATACCAAATGTGGATATTGGTAATAACAGATTTCATTTTGGCGAAGAAGCCATTAACTACTTTGAAATACCTGTGGGATCGTACGAGATTGTAGACATTAACAAGTTCCTTCAATCGAGTTTCAAAAAGTACGACATCGAACAGAATTCAACTGAACCTACGTATTCGAGAATCGAAGTTAACAACAACACATTGAAATGCGATATCAAATGTTCGAAAGCGATTCATTTCGATCAAGACGCCAATGAACGCCAATGAAAATTATAAGTCCGATCTACCTGTAAGTGTCATAAACGTTAACGCGATTAGAGTGGAAACTAATATTACAGGAAATTCATTCGTGAATGGTCAACCGGGGCACACTCTTCACGAGTTTTTTCCTGTGGTTTCACCAGGATATAAGATCGTGGAAGTCCCCACTGTTCTCATCTATCTCTTCGTGGTAGTTGAATCGATATCACTTCTGACTGTAAAACTGGTCGATCAAGAAGGGAAATTAATTAATTTCCGTGGAGAAGCAGTGACCGTACGACTCCATCTCAAACCATGTTAGTATGTGAGGAAAACAATTATTTCTATAAAACGTGTGAACAGAATGAGAAGAAGTCCAGTGTCAGCTCACTATTGACGAGAACACCATTAAACAGTCGCAAGCAGTTCTTAACTGAAGACAACGTCAAGTTTTTAAAATCTATTGGTCTCAAAGTGAGAAATAGGGTACACCCATAATCATGAGTAGAATTCTCGATGTGAGTAGGGGTGCCACCTTTGACACCAGTATTTCTGGCATCGAACTACATCCATATTCTCCATACAATAACCCTTTCCAAAACTCGGATGAAATTAAAATCGCAATACACCAGCAAGATCTTTTCTTACTGCCCAGCGAGAGTTCTATTTACATCGAAGGAAGACTAGTGAAAAAAGTCGATGAAAACCAGGAAATCATATCTGGCACTGCCACTCTGATTAACAATATTGCTGCATTCTTATTTGAAGAACTCCGATATGAGTTGAATGGAGTTATTATCGATCGTTGCCGAAATGTTGGAATCACATCCACCATGAAAGGATTGATATCCTTCTCCAGTGAGGAAGTCGTTGCATATGAAAATTCCGGATGGTTTTTCAATAATGGGATGCATAGTGTTGTTATGCCTGACGGATACTTTAATTTTATGCTTCCATTGAAACTCGTACTAGGATTTGCAGAAGACTATAAATCGATTATACTCAAGGCTCAGCATGAGTTAGTCCTCATACGAGCCCGAAATGATGCTGACGCTGTTTTATCATTGACCGATGACGTAAAAATAAATATTTCGAAAATACAATGGTTGATGCCTCACCTAAAACCATCTGATGAAGTTAAATTATCATTGCTGAGGTTGGTGAAAGAAGCTCGCATGCTGCAAACGAGTTTCCGTAGTTGGGATACATATGAATATCCGATTCTGCCTACTTCGAATAAAATTACGTGGACTGTCAAAACCTCAACTCAAATGGAAAAACCTCGTTTTGTGATTCTAGCATTGCAAACGAATAGGAAGAATCAGAAGAATAAAAATAATAGCTGTTTTGACCACTGTTTGTTGACCGATGTCAAGTTACGTTTGAATTCTGAATCATATCCATATGGAAATGTTAATGCCGATTTTGGGAGGAATAACTTGGCAAAATTATACGATATGTATACGAAATTTCAAAAGTCTTATTATGGACGAGGAAATCTTAACCTCTTGAATCCAACCTTTTACAAGGATTATGCTCCTCTGGTTGTAATAGATTGTTCTCGTCAACCTGAATCTTTGAAAAGTGGGCCGGTAGATGTAATCTTGGAATTTGAATGTAAAGAGAATATTCCGCCTAATACTACAGCATACTGTTTGATATTACATGATCGAGTTGTAGAATATAATCCGTTTACTAATATTGTTTCAAAAGTTCAATAAATTTTATATTATAAAGTGAATAGTTTAGTTAAGTATAGTCATTGAATTTAGAATCCAAAGAAGGACAGCCGCATCTTAGAGTCTGAAGCCTTCCGATGCTGTTTGCCGCCAGGGGGCACTATCAAATCCCTCTGGTGCCGTACAGCGCGAACTACTCGCCAAGACTCTGGGTAGTTGTCCAAGCTTAAAATTCTTTTCGGTTCTGTGATTCCCGAATATTCCAATGAACGCTGGTAAAGAAAGCGAGTTATGTTTACTGACCGATTTCGCCCATTAATGGCCGTTTTCCCCGTTTTATTTAACGTACGCTTACCTTTCAGTGACAGATGATTTTATTGTTGTAATAATTGAAAAATTATTACTTTGAAAAATAGGAGTTACTTTGTGTTAAGAGATACTTGAATAAAACGGGGAAAACGGCCATTAGAAACCTATCGATATCCGATCCTTATAGAGATTTTTCTCTAATTTTACTGATTTGGATTCAATATTCATCAATTCGTATAGGTACATACCTAAATAGATATCTCCAAATTGCAAGGACTATTTCCCTCACCTGTCAAACTGCCAAAATCGACCGTAATTGACAAACACATATGCGATTTTTGTTAAACTTGCAGTTTTTCTAACCTATTGCTAGCCTATTGCTAACAACAATGTGAAAAATCTTGAAATCAGGATCAGAACAGAGAAAATTTAACCGACTGAAAAGTACCATGGTTTATAAGTAACAACTTTTATGACTAAGTACCTATACCTGGTCATTACTTTTCTAGACCCTTATAATCCGCAACCGTTGGTGGCTACTTTCTAATCTAAATTTCATAGGAACTATGGGAATACCTAATCTTAGCAATGTGTCTTTGTTTGTCTGCTTAGAGTTTGGAATTATTTCATGGAAAGACCATAAAAGATAAATATGAGAAATGAAAAGTTACGCCCAAAAGTGCCCAAGAACAGGGTGTGTAATTTCTATACCGTTTGTAAAAATAAGTTAACTGCTATGTGCAAGTCGATACTTTTTGTTTGTATTCAATTCGAATTGAGCTGTCGAGTGCTTCGTTTGTGTTTCGATTATTATAACATTCTTAATTCACCAAGATGTCTTACAGAAAGTGTAATTATTTCAAATGTGAGAAGAAAAAACAGGGGAAAGGTTTTTTCACCTTTCCAGTTAAAGACAATGATAGGTGTGATAAGTGGATGGTAAATTGTGGAAATTCCGATTTATTAGGTATGTACATTATCCTTTTCAAGTTAGTTAGGTAGATAGATATTTTTTTGAATTGTGGTATGGCGACCGCGTCAAGTAATAATTAAATTCAGCAAATACAGGCTGTTTGATAAAAACTCCACAACGCCACAGTTTCTTTAGTTGTGATCCGATTTCAAAAACCCATTAACAAAAAACGATTTATTTTTTATGCTCTACGAATAGGACTTGTTACCAAATTTTTTCCCTCAACTTCTTTTTTCAACATTGATAAATTTAACTTTTTTAATAATAAAACGCGATTATTTCCAATTCAAAGTTGAAGTAGAAATTTTTTTCTATACCATCGGCCAATAAAAAAGTAAATTTTTCTTGATAATCATCAGAAAAACGCAAAAAATGATTCGCCAGATTTGGTCGGATTGAACAAAAAACGTCATTTTCACGTTTGCTTTGGAATCCAAAGCACTCCTGAAACTGACATTTTTTAAAATTTAATTCAAATCGGGCGAAACTTTTTATGCGTTTTCTTGGATAAACATTGAAAAAATGACCACTTTCTACATACCATAGTAAAGAGAAAAATACATACTTTAATTTTAAATTAGAAGTAATCGTACTTTACTCTTAAATAATTTAATTTACCAATGTTATAAAAAGAAGTTGATGGAAAAAATTTGGTAACAAGCTCTATTCGTAGTGCATGAAAAATAAATAATTTTTTGAAAACGGGTTTTTGAAATCGGATCACAACCAAAGAAACTGTGGCGTTCTGGAGTTTTCATCAAACAGCCTGTATGTATTTACAGATGATATCCTTAGTACCATTTCGCCACAATCAATTTCAAAAGTATTGATAAATGTGTTTATATATTTGACATTTCTTTATGTGTAGATAGATTTGAAAGGGCTTGCATTGAAAATTTTCAATTTTCAAAAATAATTAGTTTAAATTCCGGGAAAATGAGAAAAAATAATTGCAAGTCCTTTCTAAGCTTTTCGTTAATCGCAGTTTTTCCATGTCAGATTTTCAAAAATATTTCGTTAAAAAAAATCAATCAATGTCTATGAATTGATAATTGATTACCTATTATAAATTATCACAAAAAAAAATATGAATTTTAATTTATATTTGTTTGCAGTTGTTGACACCGAGAAATTGGGAAAGATGACGATTTGTGAGGATCATTTCAAAGAAGAGTCTTTTGTGAACTCCTCACACCATAAATTGATTTGGTCAGCCGTTCCTAAACACTTCCAAGGCAAAATGGAGACTGGTCCTGAGTTGGGACCTGGACCTGCTACCCAGGAAACTTCTATTATGGACTCGGAATTCACGATTGATGAGGCTAAGATCAAAGTCACTTATGGGAAAAATATCAAAGAACTCCGCTTGCCAAATTTTCCACCCGGCAAGAGAGGGTTTCCGAAAACAAGCCCTCCAGCAACACCTTTCAGAAAAATTCCCAAGATGTTACCAATATGGGACTTGCGTTCACCAACAAAGTCAACGCAAAAATCACCGAAGACACTGAAACTTCGAGAGAAGTCTAAGGCATTGAAAGTTTTGAGGCAGAAGAATTTGAGGCTTAGGAAAAAATGTGAAGAAACTGGGCATTTATCGAAAACAACATTTTCCATCAAGGACAGGCCTCACGTCGAAACCTTTGTTAACATGCAAATGTTCCACAAAAAGAGAACACCTTGGAAGCCAGCTGAAAAAAAATTATCGATGTCGCTTTTTTATAAATCTCCCTCGGCGTACGAATATATGCGGGACAAATTAGGATTTACTTTGCCATCGATTTCTTGTATACGAAATTGGATGAAAGTCGTACAATTGGAACCTGGATTTTGCCAAACATATTTATCAAAACTAAAAGAAAAGTGCCAAACGTATGATAATAAAGAAAAACAATGCGTGCTTCTTATTGATGGAATGGCGCTGAAAAAGCACTTGGATTATAATCAGCAACAGGACGTCATCGAAGGCTTCGAAGATTTTGGAAAGGATTTCCAAGAAAATATAAACTCCAGAGACGTGGACAAAAAGAAGAAGAAAACGATCAGAAAACTCGGGCGTTCACCTTTAATGGCGAACGAAGCGACCGTTCTCTACCTCCGAGGGCTTTATGATAATTGGAAGGTACCTCTTTCATATTTTGTTTCGGAAGGGCCAATAATCGGTTTAGATCAGGTCACGATTTTACGAGAAGCTCTGAAACAGACTGAAAGTCTTGGATTAAACGTGAGGGCAATTGTGGCTGATCAGGGAAGTAACAACCGAGCAGCATTTGATCTTTTAGGATCAACGAGTGAAAAACCGCATTTCATGTTCGGAGGAAAGAAAATTTTCACTATTTTCGATTTTCCGCATCTGTTGAAAAGTGTGCGAAATTCTCTAATGAAGAGAGATTTTATAGTGGACGGAAAAGAGGTGTCATGGAAAGATGTTGTTGCGACATACACTATCGATAAAGCGAATGACCCCCTTTCAAGAGCTTTGACAAAAATCACAGACCACCACATTTTCCCCAACACTTTTGAAAGAATGAAAGTGAAATATGCTGCCCATGTTTTCAGTAGAACTTTTTACTGTGCAATGAAAACTTGCATTGAGACGGGACAATTGAAATCTAAAACTGCTCTGAATACAGCTCAGTTGTCCCGAATGAACGACATTACAGACTGTATGAACTCAAAAGTTTTTAATGATCCAAATCCTCGACGATGTGGTTTATCCGAAAGAAAACCGGAGGTCTTGAAAACTATGGAAGATGCCCTTGTTTGGTTGAAAACGTGGAGTACACCCAAAAACGTCCCATATTGTTTTAAGGGGTTAATTCGCTCATTAAGTGCTGTCATAGAGTTGTGGAAAGAAACGAAAGACGAATTTCCAGTTTTGTTAACGTCTCGTCTAAATCAGGATCCGCTGGAAAATTTATTTTCAAAAATTCGACAAAGGCGGGGCTACGATCCGAATCCATCCACAAAACATTTTCGTTCGGGCCTACAAACAATAATGACAGCAACTTTGGAAAAATCAACCAAAGAATCGAATTGTGAAGAAGATAATGACATCGAAATAAGTGAAGATTTATTAATTCCCCAAAATAAATTCACACCTGTATTTGAAGACGAGTGTCCGCATGATCAGCAACAACAACAAGAGGAACCGGAACTTGAGCCACCGCAACATTCCTCAAGTAGTAATTGCAGCCAAACCAGTCAATTACGGACCAGGTCACATAAAAAAATGTCACCAAATTCTCTAGAGGAATGCTCCCTAGCTTATTTTGCTGGAGCCGTGATAAATGCAGCAAGAAAAAAATTTCCGTGTGAAAAATGTAAATCTTTCCTCAAAGAAGAAACCGCATTAATTACCCGAAATGAGACGTTTATTTTATTAAAGGAGTATGGGAATAGCAACCAAAATATTTCGACCTTAAGATTAAAACGACCTACTGACGAGTTCTTAACAATATTTTCAGACTGTTTAATTATTTATAGGCAGGTTTCAAAAAACAATTTTTCCATTAGAGGAATAAAGAAACAGATTATCCAAAAAATAATAAGTACTAATTCATTAGTAAAGAATTGGATCGGAAATGACGAAGAATGTACTCGACATAAACATTATATTTTAGAGTACACTATACGGACAAAATTGTTTAGAAATAACTTCGCCAATATTTTTGATAAGAAGATGTCAAATAAAAATAAATTGAAAAAGCTGCAAAATAAGTGACTTTTAGTGTGAATTATGTATATTTGTTTATTTAAATTTATAATAATGTTTTCATAACTGAAAAATAAATGATTTTTAGTGCGAATTACACTTTTATGTTTCATTTTATAATAATACCCTCAAAACTGGAGACAATCCCCCCTATTCCCTATTAGAATTGTTACGTAACAATTATTGTTGTCTATTGCTATCAACAATCACTCACATGTTGTTAGCAATAGGCAACAATATTGTAACATAACAATTCTCATAGGGAATAGGGGGGATTAAGTAGCCATAGTCGTTTTATACGATTCGTAATTTTCATCAGAACTATGGTTATAATTCCGATAATAAAATTTTATTGATTAAAAATGCACTTACTTTCAGATTTCAACCAATCAAAGTTCATGTAAGAATTCATACTTAACCATAATTCTGTTCAAAACTAGAGCATTTGAAATACTCGTTAGATCCTGACTTGATCAATGGCCGTTCGATTAAAACTGAATAAACTCAAAAAATTGAAAAGTCATAGAATATAAATATATTTCGTAGAGTTTCTAAGCTGAGCGGCGGAGATAGGCGGAGCGCAGCGATGGCTCGACCGAATTCGAATTTTAGCACGCTCAAGAACCGACTACCTGAGCTTACCGACGAGGCAAGGACAATCTTTGGATATTTTCAATGAAATTCGACATTTTGATGTATAGACAACCAGAGATACGTATTTACCTGGCTTCAGTTTTTAACATGGGGTTGTCCTTCTTTGTATTCTAAATTCAATGGTATAGTGTAAGTTTTTATATGATAAATAATGTACGTATTTTAACCGTCTTTTTTAATAAATAAGTCAATAAAGTTATTTGGTTTTTATTTCTTTGTTATAATACCACATAAGTAAATGAATGTATTATTGCATGTTGTAAGAAGGTTCCCAAAAATTTCGTGATTCTGGAGAGTTTCTCCTTCATCTTCAATATCATTTTCAATTATCCAATTTTGTTGTGTTGTCTCATGGAACCTCAATATGCACACTCCATTAGAATTCAGACCCATACTGGTGACATATAAATTCGCACCCTGTGATATGGCATCCACAATATTTTCATCCATAATGGAATATCTCGATGGTAAACGACATCTTGCAGTTTCCAATTCCAAAATAACATGACTGCCCCATTGTTGTTTACACTTTTTTGCATTCAACACGCGATAACTTTCATTTGGTTTAAGTTCGTTGACACCAACTAATGGTTTGATACACCCCAAATCGTTGAGGTATTTTGAAAGTGACGATTTATACATATCGTTCTGTATCTTGTCAACTTGTTAACTCAATTAAGATCATTTTACGATGCATATTTAATTTATCTGAATACAATGTCGACACCAGTGGGGAACGGGGGCGGCGCGGCGGCCTTATCGGGTACCCGGCGGCTATCAGGTACCGCCATGGGCGTAGGAAACCCTTTCAACACGTACCGACTACGCGACACACAGATACGACTCGCCACTGACCACACTCTCTCTCATTACGCATAAGAACGAGAGAGACCGACAACGCGATAAGAGAAGGTGGAAGGTGGGTCTAGAAAGCCCATATAATCACTACTTGCAGGTATGTCCGCCTTTCTTAAACTGTGATGCATACGATATTTGGTTTTAAATCATCGGAGATGATTAATTCCGTATTTGTGCTTTCCAATGCGAACACTTTGCGACAATCTTTGGTTTATAATCTTTGGTAGTGCTACTCCGGTTAAGGGGACCACTCGAGAGCGGATCACGATACTCTGGCATGAGGTCGTTGGCTTTCTTAAGAAATATGTAAACCAAACTGTCTGATACTCGGAGAGTACAGCGTTGTAAAGATTGAGCATTGTGCTTTAATTTGGGGAGTTTTTACTAATAATTTGGTCGATTGTATATCGATGCATCTCGGTTGTGGCTGGTGGTCAGACATGCTATTGTCGGTCATTTTTATTTCTCCATTGTGGGATAGCCCAGTCCGTTTATTTGTTTATTACATCAATGATGTTTTGTTGATAACGTTTGCCTCGATTGGTTGATAAACGTCTCAACCCGTAAATCTGTCTTACTTATTCTCTTCCTGGGGCATCGCTTGATATCCAAATGCGCTTGAGCTAGTCAAAGTAAAGGGGGGGGGGGGGGGTTCTGTGAAAAACACAACGTAATCGGGGTGTTAACTTCAGACGATCACAAGGCTAATCTGGTGTATTTAGCGCGCCAGATTTAAAATATTTAAGCGCTAACTTTGAGCTCAAGTCCAAACCGTTTCAAAATATAGTAGGGCTAGATATTAGTTATAACGTAGTTAGCGATTAGTTGTGGTTTGGATGTGTTCGGCTAATACAATAAGTAGACTTAAGTGAGATGCGTGGTTTATTCGTTCATCCCCCTATGTACCCTACGATATTACAATGTCTTTTATTAAGAATTAAAGGAAGGGGCCCTACGATATTACAAGAGCACCGCATTTCCGGCGGTCTCCGGATCTTCCCCTCGGACCTTGAAAATCCGGGAGAGGGCCACTTGGAGGTGTCGCGCCGGTTCGTACCCATATCCGCAGCAGGTCTTCAAGGTAAAGAGCCTCTAGTCGATAGAATAATGTAGGTAAGGGAAGTCGGCAAATTGGATGCGTAACTTCGGGATAAGGATTGGCTCTGAGGATCGGGGCGTGTCGGCCTTGGCGGCGAAGCGGGTCGCGGCTAACGTGCCGGGCCTGGGCCTCCCGCGGAACCGTCTTGCTGCGAGGCTCCGGGTGCGCCTCTAACCGGGCGTCCGGAAGTTTTCTTCGGCTGCCATTCAACGGTCAGCTCAGAACTGGCACGGACCGAGAGAATCCGACTGTCTAATTAAAACAAAGCATTGCGATGGCCCCAGCGGGTGTTGACGCAATGTGATTTCTGCCCAGTGCTCTGAATGTCAACGTGAAGAAATTCAAGCAAGCGCGGGTAAACGGCGGGAGTAACTATGACTCTCTTATTCGACTTTACCAAGCCTAAGTCGAAGCACGCGCTCCTCCATCTGACGCGGAAGTGTTCACCATCTTAGCTTCAATTGAGGCGAGGTCGGTCAGTGGAAAGTTTCTCGAAGAAATGCGCGAAACCACGAATCTGACCGATGCGCAGATCAAATACCGGCGCGGTAAGCCAGAGTATAAAAAATACCCTGCCCTGGCCAGACAGTCCTTGGTTGCAAATGTCCCTGCGTCTTCCCCTCCAGGGCCGACGCCGGTGATGCCCGACGCTCTGGTTAGAGTCATCTCTTCCAGCCCGGGCCAACATTGCTCCCAGACTCCTGGTCCCTCTGGCGAGCTACCCTACACCTTTTCTCGTGCTGCCTTTCCGTCGGTCTCTATTCCGGCTCGCCGTTCGCCCGTAAATTCGTCCCCGCCTGTCCCCGAGCACCCTTCCGAGAGCGACCAACTACCACCTTCCTGCCGCTCAGCGGACACGTCGAGTCCTTCATCCGACTCGCCACCGCGACCCCTCATAGCGACAAACCTGTCGCGCCGCAAGGGCTTCAGTACCTCTATCCTTTCTGAAGCCTGCGATGACCGGTCTGCCGAGTCGAAAGACACCACTGCCAGCGAGTTCACTACATATTTTTTCGCCTCTGCTGAATCGCTGCGCTCCGACCATCCAGAACTCGCGCGTCTGCAACCCACAGGCAGGATATTCTCGACCAAATTCAATCCTGCCTGAACACTTTTATTCCAGCCAGGAAGCGGAGACACGGCCCGCATAAAGGGACGACCAAGAGAAGGTACTCCAATTACGGCGCTAAGACCTCCCGCTCCGGTCCCAGAGCCTCCGACTACGCGGTCGCACAAAAGCTCTTCATCTCCAACAAGAAGAGCTTGGTGGAGCTTGCCAGGCGCCCCCTTGGCGCGCCAATCGAACATCCCTCAGTTGAGGACGTCGAAAGGCTCTTCCGGGGTATTTACGAGTCTCCCGTGGGTTGCTGGCTTGCGCCAGTCCCCACGCCCCACGCCCCACGCCCCGATCCCCGATGCTACTGCTTCCCTTACCGCCGAAGACGTGCAAGCCTCTTAGGTGGGATGGCTTCGCTCATTTGGACAGGAAATCTCTGACATATGGGAATTTAATATCCTATATTTGTAGGAGGATGGGAGGTATTTACTTGAGTAAGAGGGATGTGGTCAAGTTGGCATTGGTCGTGTTATTACAGGCCAATCTGATGCACGATGATAAGGACAAGATAGTTGACAACATAGGCGTAGGGTCGGTGTACGAGCGCATTTGTGGTATGTACATTCCGGTCTGGATTAAGAACTATTTTCCTTTCTATTGCATTGTTGATTGAGTGGTTAACAAAAGGGAATTTGGTCGACCAACTGGTTGTTTGGCCCTCGGGGTTGATGTATCAGTATGAGAGGACCGATTTGAAGGCTGATGATAGTGGTATAGATATCCCTTTCTTCTCTGACAACCCATACGATGGTGATATACCATCTTGTCCTATTCGTTTGGACTTGCATGGCAGGTTGGGTGAACAGGAGATAGTTTGTGACTACAAGGACTATGATGTTACACTTAAGATGACTACAGAACAATTGAATAAAATGCACACTGACTTGATTGATACTGACAGTGACCCGGGAGGTCTCAGGAAGGTCAAGGACAGGTGTGCTAAGGCAATACCAAGGATGGGTTTCGAAAAATCTGTGAAGATACATTACGTTGAGGCAGGTCCAGGGTGCGGAAAGTCTTACCTTTATGGAGGATGCCTCCATAATAAATAGAATTGTTGTAGGAGAGATGTAAAAGTATAATTCAATAGAACTTGACACACGCGTGTATAAATATAAAAATGTAATAATTTGTTGTTTCATCTCCATTAGCGACGTCCATAGGCGTCTTGTTGAACGTGCGGGCAGGTACCGCCACACCTTATACGCAAGATGGCCGACACTAGAGATCTAGTGTTGGCACCCTTCACGAAACTCAGGGCAGACTACATTGGAGTAGAGGACGAGGCTGGTGATAAGTCTGGCCTTAATTTTAAAACTGCACACAGAGCTATGGAAACAAAAGGGAGTCGGGCGAATATTTGTTGACGAATTCACATCTATGCCTTATGAGTACCTGGCTTATGTCGCCTATAACAACGGAGCTGAAGAGATATATCTTGTGGGAGACGTAAAACAGACAAGGGTGCAAGAGCCTATTGAGGGAATGTACATTGGCAATTATATACCTTTGGATAAGGTTTGCAAACATACTCTTGTTAAGAATTTTAGGAATCCCATAGACACTGTGGCCATGCTAAATAAGATCTATGGCTATAGAATGGTTCCTGTTTCGCAGGTTGAGAGGTCGGTGGAGTTCGTTACTTTGGCGGATTTGCCGGACATACCCTGTGCAACTAGGATGGCCTATTCTAAGGCGTCCTCTAAGCTGCAGACTGAGGTTGAGACAAATACTGTGAGGGCGAACTAGGGTGGTACATGTAAGGTGGCAGTATTGTATTGTACTTCGGCGGATGGAGCTTTGCCATCTATAGAACAGCTGCCAGATTGTTGCACTTAGCAGGCATACTGAGAAACTTTATATAGTCTACGATAATTGTGAGCAGTTTAAGATACTTGAGCATAAATTGGAATTAACCGGCGATTTTTACGACCATTTGAACACCTGGATAACATTTCCAAGATTGAATACGGTGCCCGTTTTGGTTGATGACGTGGACGAGTTGGAAATAGTTGGGCCCGTACAGCCTTCGAGTGATGCTTACCTATTGATAAACACCTATATACCGTCAGCAGCGCAGTGCGATATAATGACGAGTATGAATCTTGAGGCATCGCATCTTGTTGGTGATAGTTTTGCATCGGGCATCTGTCTGCCGGTGTCGACTAACAAACGAAAACATCCCGTGAAACTCGAAGAGACTTATTTCTCCATCGGTAGTGGTGTTGAAAAACATTACAGCGCTGGTAAGCTTGTACAGGCCATGCAAGTGCTTCAGGCTAGATACCTTGACGAGTAACACCCATACTCGCGAAGACATAGTTGCGAAAACCCATACTTGCGAAAAGCCGTAGTCGCGAACCCCATACTCGCGAAAAGACATAGTCACGAATTCCCACAATCACGAATGGACATAGTTTCGAATCGGCTGACGTAGGGACCGAATACGACATCCTATATGATAAGCGGGGCCTCGAGCCGAGCGTTCGCCAGGCGCGCTGCTGGCGCACTGCTGCCGTGTTAACGGTCAGAATTTCATGGAAGAAATCGCAAAATTGGTCATTTTAAAAGGACGAAAGGCCACAGAACAACCCCACAGTGTTTTCCGTGAGTTTTCCACGGATTTTCCGACCCAAATTATGCCTTTTTCGGTGGTACAAAAGCTTGAAAATCTGCCACGACGTATATCGACCACATTTGTGTTTATAAATACACAAATTAAATAATTTTAACGACACAAAAGGCCACCGTGTAACCCCAGAGTGATTTCCATGAGTTTTCCATGTTTTTTCACACACATCAAGCCTTTTCCGGTGGTTTAAAAGATACAAAATCTGCCTCGACGTATATCGACAACATTTTAATCTGAAATGGGTTTGTGAGCATCTTTCGTCAACTTCCGAGTTCAATGGTATCGTATCGTAGTGTTGTGTCCGTTGGTTCGTTAATTAGATCTAAATATAATTAGTTTATAAGAAGGTACAATTCAATGATGCGACGATATCAAGTGTGAGTTTAGGACTGTCTTTATTTATCAACGTGTACAAGAACCAGGTATAGAGATAAGGCCAGTGACCGCGAAGCGTCGAGATAATAAATATATGAATACATAGTAATATTAAATATCAATCATCACATACAACATCTCCCCTTTTCAAGACACGTTTCCAATAGTATTATACAAAACGTACCTAACAATAAATTACTTCCCGTGGGATACAATATACAACCGCATAAAATTCCACAACACATAACATCAATTGAGAGCAATAAAATATGTATCAAATAATATTGTATCCGCGACAATTACACATGTGTAAATTACCAAGGGCTTATAAAATTCAAACTGTAAAGAATACCATAACAATTGTAACCCAATAAAGGCAACCATTATAAAAACAACTAATACTAAATTACGCTAAATTACGATTCATTCCGACATATGAAATCGCTTCGGGGCCCTAACCATTCTTCCCGAACGAGTAACAATTTCCGCATCCTTACCAACACATTCATTCTCGTTACCCGTCGACTCGCATTCCTCATAATCAGAATCATCTCTTCCATCAGGCTCAGAATCGGCATTTTCTAAAATAACAGAACCCTCAGGAGTATAATGTACCGAATTTTCAGAACTATTAGTGATAACAATATTTTCATCAGCTCGCCTTAGCCTATTTAACAAAAATTCATCAAAAACATCACAATCATCATCTAGAGAATCTGGATCACCTTGAACAGGTCTAACCAAAGTCGGCTTTAAATGAACTCGATTCCTGACAAGAGTCGATCCATCCTCCTTTTCGATTTTATAAGTTCTATCGCGAACTTTTTCTTTAATATGAGCAAATTTCCATGTAGATCCCGGACGATCTTGAAACTTTACATTTTCTCCCGGTTTCAACACTCTCAAGTTTTTCGAGTTTCTATCATACAATATCTTAGATTTAGATTGACTTTTCGTAATCTCTCTATCGACAAAGCTTTTATCTACGATTTTCGGTTCCAGATTACGCTCATTCGTCGGCAAATTATCTCTTAACCGCCTCGACGTTAGTATTTCAGCAGGAGTAATATCGTGAAAAACAGGTGTATTTTTAAGGATCAGGAGAGCCATATCCAAATCTTCCCCATTCTCCCGCGACTTCTTTATTGTCTTTTTTACGGTTTGAATCATCCGTTCGGCCATTCCATTCGATTGTTGATGGTGTGGGGCCACAACTACGTGTTTAAAATTCCACTCAATGGCAAATTTTTTAAATACCGAGCCCGTGAATTGAGTGCCCCCATCGGAGACCAACATAAAAGGAACCCCGTGTGTACTGAACACTCGTTTCAATCTATTTACAATGATTTCTGCCGTCATACACTTATTCAGAAATTCCACTTCGAAATATTTCGAATAATAGTCGACAACAATCAAGTACCTCAATCCGCCAATCTCAAAAATGTCGATGCTTAACTTTGTCCACGGACGTCTCGGAATTTCTTGTGGAATCAATGTTTCTTTTTGATTTGAATTTGCATAAGTTTGACATGATCTGCACTTATTAATTTATTATTATTATTAATTCAATTTCCCAATTCATTTTCGGCCAATACATGACCGCATTCGCTCGCTTCTGACACTTTATAATGCCCTGATGCCCGACGTGAATTTTTTCTAGCATATATTTTCGCAATTTTGTTGGAATTATAATTTTGTTTCCCTTATAAACTAACTCGTTGCCTTCCGTGATTTCATCTCTGAAGCGATAATAGATTTTAATTTCGTTTTCCAGACGTTTAATTGATTTCGGCCAGCCCTGTCGCATATACTTCACGATGAGACGCAATTCAGGATCTATGCCAGTCGCCTCCACCAATTGTGTACGGCGTTCATCAGTTATATTTAAATTTTGACCGATCAGGCAAACTTGCTCTTCCAAGCCCAGGTTGTCAACATAAGGTTTATTAATTGAAGCTCTGGACAAGGTATCTGCAATTATCAGATCCTTCCCAGGTTTGAATGTCAAATCAAAATCATACTTTTGCACTGATAAGCGCATTCTCTGTAGGCGAGCGGGGCATGAATTTAAGGCTTTCTTGAATATTGGCAACAAGGGTTTATGATCCGTTTCGACTACAAATCTTCGACCATAGATATACTGATGGAATTTTTCTACGCCAAAGCAAATCGCTAAAAGCTCCTTTTCTATTTGCGCATAACGCCTCTGCGTTTCCGTTAATGTTCTCGATGCATAAGCACATGGTTTTCCGTGTTGCATCAACACCGCCCCCAATCCGAACTGTGACGCGTCAACCGATACTGTCACTTGCGCCTCCGGATCAAAATATTGAAGGGTTGTCCCTTTCATTATCTCTTTTTTAATTTTATCGAACGCGTTTTGCTGCTCAGTATTCCATTGGAATATTACATTTAGTTTAATTGAATCTCGAATTGGCTGCGTTAATTCCGAAAGGTTCCGAATAAATCTTCCTACATATGTTACAAGACCCAGAAGTCTTTGCGCATCTTTTTTATCCTTGGGAACCGCCATATCCCTTATTGCTTCGATTTTATCCGAGTCCATTTCAATTCCGCGGTTGCTAAAAACGTGTCCTACATATTTCACTTCCCGCAACCCAAATTTACATTTTTTTAAGATTAAACTTGATGTTATTTTCGCGCGCGATCTGAAACGCCTGCCGAAGTCTCTGATCATGCTCTACTTTATTTTTTCCCGATATTAAGATGTCATCAATATACACCTCCACGCCATCTTGGTCGAATATTTCTTTAAATCTTTTTTTGAAATACCTCTGGTGCTGATTTGAGGCCATACGGCATTCTGTTGAATTTATATCGGCCAAATGGCGTCCCGAAAGTGCAAAGCTCGCTACTGGGCTCATCCAGGGGGACGTTCCAAAATCCGCTTGTAGCATCCAATATCGAGAAGCAACTGGCTCCGTTCAATTTCGAGACAAGTTCATCAATTGTCGGCAGCTTATAATATTCGCGTTTAATTGAGTTTTTCAAATCTTGTGGGTCCAAACATACCCTTAAGGTCCCGTCTTTCTTTCGGACAAGCACCACGGGGTTGACCCACACTGAGCTCCCCTTCACGGGCTCGATAATTTCCTGGTTAACTAATTGCTCTAAAGTTTTTCTAAATTTTGACTCCAAAGCGAAGGGAACTTTTCGAACGGGATGTACTCTTGGTACTGCATCATCTTTTAATTCAATATGGTATGGCTCGCTGAGCCTACCTACACCCGTGAACAAATCCTTAATTTTTTTTATTAAATTATCGTAATTATTTATTTCACGAACATTACTTGCCACTGATTCGACTTTCTTCATTAAATTCAATTCTAAACATGCATTTAACCCTAGAATTGCGCGATGATTCTCGCCGCGAACCACATGGAAACTTATATCATACTTTTTATTTTTATAATTTATTTTCACTTTACATTCTCCAATGATAGGGATGCTGTCTCCTGTATATGAGACTAGATTCATTCTTGTTTCATTAATTTGTATTCTTCGACCTTCCTTCATTTTATTAAATTCCGCCTCATTAATTAGGTTTACACAGGCACCTGTATCGATCTTAAAATTAATCTTGCTATTATCAATTATTAAATTAATGGTCCAATCCTGATTTGTATGATTGTTTTTTATTTTCTCTAGTCAATCCATATATAGATCCTCAGGGTTTGGATCTATCGCTTCCACTACATGGACCTTATTAACTTTATATTTACAGCAAGATGCGAAATGATTTAAATTTTCGCACTTGGCGCATTTTTTTTTGTATGCTGGGCATTTATTTATTGGGTGGGTATAACCGCATCGCGTACAATTATTAATTAATTTGGCTATACCCGTGTTGGCTTCTCTCTGCTGACGACGACGACCATCCGAGCTTTTGCTCGTACTGGCTCGATGCGATGCTGCTGGTTTATATGAAGCTTTGGACCTGGTAAATTTCCCTCTGACGTCATGGACCTCCATGGACGTCCCAACGCCGCTGCCACTATTTTTCATAACTTGGTTCTGGCTTTTCGCACTTTCACTGATCATGCAGAGTGGAATCGCCTCATTTAACTTTAAACTTTCATTTTGGAGAAGCTTTTCTCTCAATTTTTCACTTTTCACTCCGATTGTCAACATGCTTTTAATGAGTCCCTCTTCTAGTGTTTGGAATTCACACTGTTTCGCGGAATTTTTTAGAGTGGTGACGAATTGCTCTATTGACTCCTCTTCTTGTCGCAAGGTAAAAAACTTGAACCGCTCGAAATCAACGTTCTTCTTCGGCACAAAGTACTCCTCGAACTTTGCTATCAGTGGGTCTATTTTATCTTTTTCTTCTGCCGTGAAGGTAAACGTACTGAAAATTTTTAGACCTTCGTCGCCGATAAAATATATTAATTTCGCACACTGCACTATTTCCGGTTTCTCACTTGCCTCCGTTGCGACTAAATAATTTTTGAATTTTTGAATCCACTGGATCCAGTTTTGGGAGAGATTGCCCGACATATTCATTGTCTCTAGAGCCCGTGTCTCCATTTTCCGCACTTTTTGATTTATTAGTTGAACCGATTATTTATAATTATTGTCCTTCCCGGAGTGAACACACTAATTATGCAACTACCGACTGCGCCATATTGTGTCCGTTAGTTCGTTAATTAGATCTAAATATAATTAGTTTATAAGAAGGTACAATTCAATGATGCGACGATATCAAGTGTGAGTTTAGGACTGTCTTTATTTATCAACGTGTACAAGAACCAGGTATAGAGATAAGGCCAGTGACCGCGAAGCGTCGAGATAATAAATATATGAATACATAGTAATATTAAATATCAATCATCACATACAACACGTAGCATGTTGCTAATAGTATTACATCTTCTCACAATCACCCTTACCGATTAACTATTCGCAATCTAAAACGTGAGTGATCTGCGTCCGGTCTTTTCCCTAATCAACTGATGTTTCTGCAGTGCGTAGCTGGTGGTAGTACCGAAGGTGAAACAGTAACTACACTTGAGTAGCTCATGTCAAAACCCGGAATGTAATCGACACCAAGAAAGTATCTTCCGCAGTTTGACGCATGGAGAGGCCCCTCGTGACTCTGTTAGGTAATGGAACGAGCCCCGATCTCCAAAGATAACGACACCCACCTAAAGCTCTTGGCAGAACGCTCCGAAAAAGTTGCCCATCGCATACCAGTTTTCGTCTGTACTTTTGGCCATACTCTTGGGGTTGGGGTGCTGTCTCATCACGGGGCTCTGTGGACCAACAGAGGGTCGGCGGCACAGTGCTGTCTAATGTTGACCAGGGGGTGCGTTACCATCACATCAGTCCTCATTCCTCACTCACCCGCAATTACTCATTATCAGTTATTGGGTCGTTAATTACTCAGTACTCAGTGATTACGCACCCTTTTCCTCAATTTCCTGGAACTCCGGCTTTTGGAGGCTGGCAAACTGAAACGTCAAATGTTAATGTGTCATTCAAATGACAGATATGATACAGTTTATATTCGCTCTTGACTTTTTTTGAATCGGACGTCAAATGAAGAAGTTATGGCTTGGGGCGTTTCTTATAAGACAGCCTGTACATACGTATCTCATTATGCGTAACAATTTCGCCATCGCCATTGCACAAAATTGATGAAATACGTTTTATCTTATGAATTATTATAATTTGTTGAAATCAAAAGATTGTTTGAATTTTAATAACTATTCTATTTATATGAGACAAATATGATGTGCGTTACAGAAATTCTCTTGAGCTTTCTTTCATCAGTTGCCATTTTATGGAATATGCAGTAACTTGCTTGCGTAGGGTACTGATGCAAAGTGATTAAAGAAACATAGCCCTGCTTCAGGTGCAGCTTCTCCACTAAAAATGAAGACGTAAGTAATCCCCGGGAAAGTGTAAGGTCGAAAATGTCTGTACACAGAGAGCCATAAAGTTGAGTATAGTTCAAACGATTTTATAATCACTGAAACTATCGAATATTTTTCAACGCGATGTTGCACGAAGTCAGCGCAATATTGAGGTGTCACATTATTGTGAAGTGCCAGCCCTTTTTTGCGGAGGTCCATCTTACATTTTTCTCCCGATTAAAATGAGGTAATTAATTGGTGATTGAGAATTCAGAATCAATTCTCTCGAAAAAAGGGCAACTTGTTCGAGGTCGCGCGCTGAGCCGTTCACGAGTTATGGGCGGTTTTATCGATGACTTCCGCGACCAAAAATTGTAAATTTTGTACGGTATTTAATAGTAGGCGATGATGGTGTTGTGGTTCTTATCTGTGTTCCTTTTTCGAATGGATATGTTACAAGAACTTATCGCTCTATGAAAGAATTATTGAAGGTAAGTCTCCTAACAGTGTTGGATTTTTCTCTGAGCGTATAGGTGTGCCAGATTAGCAAAGTTTCGACACAGTTTCAGTTATTTCCAAAAAAAGAAAATCTAGTTTTCCATTGCAGGTAAGAATAAGCAGATATTTTATGAAAATATCCTACGGTGCGGTCGAATAAATTTGACACAAAGGGAGGCTATGGTTATCATTCTGTCTCATCTGAAAACTACTAAGGGCCGGTTGTATAAAAAAATTGAACCGGGTTCAAGCTTGAACTTGGTTCAATTTCCGTAGAAATGATTGTTGTAACAATTGTAACAACGGAAATTGAACCAAGTTCAAGTTTGAACCCGATCCAATTTCTTTATACGGAGACATCAAAAAAATCTTTCATAAAGGGAGGCTAAGACTTTCATTCTCTCTGCAACCTTTTTAGTAGTTTTCAGATGAGACAGAACTATTATCATAGCCTCCCTTTATGAAGGATTTTTTTGATGTCTCTGTACAACGCGGCCTAAAAGGGTTACTACAGACATGGACAACTACACAGAACAGAGAAAATGGCAAGTCATGCATATTCTCCCTTTATGTCAAATTTATTCGATCGCTCTGTATCTTCAACCATTGTTTATACGGTGCGATAGAAAAAAAATCACATAATGGGAGGCTATGACTATCATTCTGTTTCACCTCAAAACTACTAAAAGCGTAGAGAGAGAATGATAGTCATAGCAACCCCTTATGTTAAATTTTTTCAATCGCTCCGTATTATTACCTAAACTCTGCTTCGACTCATTTTGTACTTTTGTTGATATAGTTTCAGATATCCTAAATATGCAACGTTTAGAAGGTGCTAGGGCTGGATCTTCCCTCTATTTAGATATCCACGGCTTTTTATTTTATTTAGATGAGGAAAGAGTAGATAGTAAGTATTTGAAATGCCGTAGCCCATTCTGTCCCGCTAGGTCAATTTTGAACGTCGACCACGTCTGGACTGTCACCATTGCGCACAATCACGAATCCAGTGCGTTGGAGATTGAAATGGGCCGATTCAAGGAGATGCTGCGTCATCGCAGCGGAGCCGAGAATACTGGATTTTTAGGAATCTACGGCGATTGTCAAAGACTTCTTCCAGGACCAGCACTTCGTTACGGTCGCAGTGCAGCCTTTAAAATGATGGCACGTAGTCGGGCACGTACAACTCCTAGGGTTCCCCAGAATCTGCAGGAGTTTGATGAATTCATAAGTGCTCCCGAGTATGTATTATTACTGGTACTACCCTCTGTTTCTGAAAAACAAGTTGCTTTTTTATCACTGCACAGTGCTCATAACCGATACGCTTGTTATATTGTACGAAACGTATATACTATACTTGTAAACCTACCTTAAGATTATTTCTTACTCTTTATTGAAATATGCTTATTTAGCAAATGTAGCAAAACGCAAATTGTAGAAGAGTCTCATCTCCGCAGAATGATAGTAGCTTTCGTTTACTTCACATCGTTATTGTTGTTCTCAACATTAATAATTTTGTCGAATAAATCTTTTTAAAAATCAAAAGTGTATTTGGCAAAAGCTATTTGGCGCAGTCGGTAGGATTGGCAGAAGAAATTGTTGGCGGTACCTTTCTCAACAAAATCTTGTGGATCAGCACTTAGTCTGTCAAACCGGAAATTAGTTTAAGTGAAAAGGAAAACAATCAATCAAAAATCGCGAACGCGAACGGAAATAAAATTCAAGTGAATAATAAGTTTCCGAACCGAAGAAATTCATCATCGTTTAGAGAAGACGGAAGGGACGTCTCATCTCAATGAAGAGGATACTAATGTAAGTACTGCTCATCCTTCTATTCAGATCCCTGAAAACATTTCATGTCAATTCCTGAAATTGATCCTTTGGAAGAAGTCGCTAATTTGTTTGCACGTGTTGCAATAAACAACGAAAACGCGTTACCAGAACCAGCAATGGCAGCTGAATTTCAAACATCGTTTTTAAAAGCAATCCCCGAATTTAATGGAGACCCTGCCAAACTCGCAGACTTCATCAGTGCCGGAGACTTCATCATCAACCAATTTTTCGTGGCAAATGACCCCAACGCGTTCATCAATAAATTTCTGATACTGTCCATCAAAAACAAATTGACCCATAGAGCAAGTCAAATTGTTGGAGCTCGCGACATCAACACTTAGCAACAATTAAAGAATTTGTTACAACAAAGTTTTGCGGATCAACGTGACGAAAATTCCTTGCTTAGAGATTTAATGCTTCTAAAACAAGAAAATGAAACCCCACAACAATTCAGTTCCTGATGCCTCGATATGAAAAGTTCATTGATGGCACATCTAGCAAAAACTGAAAACAATGCTAACATCAGAGGTGTAAAAATTCGAATGTTTGACGATTTAACATTAAAAGCCTTTTTAAGCGGTCTTAAGGAACCATTAGGATCTGTGATCAGATCTCGTGGTCCACCAACCATCGAAATTGCATTGGCACACGCCCTCAGTGAAGAAAATTTAAATTACTCCCGAAATCGCACAAATCATCTGTTTGTCCAAAAGAAACCAAATCATCAATCGCATCAGTATAGACCACGCGGTGGCGAGTTCCCCGAAAAATCAATCCGGACATAGTAGGCCGATGGCTATTAGTTCTGAGTTGGTGTCGCTAGATGGCATACACATGAACGGAAACGTTGCCAAGTAATTTAATTACAAATTTCAAATTTATGACAAGTGATACCATCAAGATACCGTATAATATTTTAGACGCGAAACGTCACTTAAAATTTTTTCTTCGTTATCATTGCTGTTATTCGATTTTTTCAAAGAATTTATTTTGCGGTTTTGCCGTAAAATGCCTTAAAAAGTGTGCATCGTGTGCGGTTGACGCCCGGCTGATGGAATTCTGCATTATTTTCCTCAAAATTAGTCAAGGTAAGATTGTCATTGGACATCAATCTATATTTCGAGGATTTCATTTCAAATAAATTGGTATATCCTATCCTTTAATGAACTAAAACTATTGTTTTTTAGATGTAGAGACAGTGGCTGCATGCGATGAAGCACTTTGATATGGCTGATGGTTCTGCAACAGCTCGTATTTTTGTTGACACCATTTTGCCGAGAAGCTCTACGCTTTAACCGAGAGATGTCCGAATAGATGGTACATAATACTTTCATGGTGGTGAAGGAATCTATTAATGAAAAACAATTATTCCATTTTCAGGAAAATTCACACGTTTTGAAAAAATGCGGTAGACAAATTGAAGGCACGCCAATCTCTTCATTTAGTCTGGGCAAGAATTTATGGATGCAGCACCACTACTTCAGGAATTAGAAAAAGTTTTCACCAGGTTTTCACTGAACATCAAAACAAAACGAAGAAACGGCGGGGAGAATTTTACTTGCAGTCTTGCACTAACCCAATCCAATAGTGAAATCAGAAAGAAGTTCTATTGTCGCCTAAACTGCAACACCTTGTATCTGATTTTTCATATTAGTTGTTTTCCATTGGAGAGTAGCCCTAACAGATTTTTAAATGTCTTAATTGGTCATCAATGAGCTTTTATCGATTATCAACATTCGAAGTGATCTTATTTAGATGTTACTTTTCGTTCTAAAAGGACATCAATGTGCAAAATACAAAAAAAAAATATGTGTATGAGGTTTAATTAGCAGTTTGGGCGACGATATTATAATTATGATGTTATTGATTGAATTATTTAATTTTATAAGTTAATATAAATAGAGTAATATGACTTCAAAATAATTATTTGATAAATTTTTCAAATGAAATTATGCGAAAATGTTTCAGTGATAACATTTTTGTATTTTTTTCATTTTCAAAAATTAGTGGGGAACGTGGGAAAAATAAAAAATCAAAGGTTGCGAAGGCTGCGAGGAGGTACGACGTTTCCGGTTCTTTAAACGATTGCTTAGCAACATTTCAGCATTTCCGGTTCCGAAATGCCATCTAGCGACACCAACTCGGAACTAAGCTTCCCCCACCACGGACAAAAATTCCCCTTTTGTTTCCCCTCTGGGTATACAAAAATCTGACCTACTCTGTGGTATAGACCAACGTTCAATAACTATACTCCGAAACCCAATACGTATCAAAATCAAGTACAATTTCGACCAGCTACGTCTTTTCCAAGACCACAGGCGAAAACATCATTTCCAAATTCGTTTCCGAATACACGCCCACCATTCAACCCGTCTTACAACAGTTACAACCAAAATAATACGCATCAACCACGTCCATTCGCACCGAATTGGAATACAAACCCGAGACCTCAATACCATAATAATTTCGGTGAATCTACTCAAAATACGAACGTATTTAGACCAAATGGAAATAGGAATTTCCCCAGACCGGAACCTTTGGACACTTTGTTACCGCCAACTGGCGATAACGGTCCAGTCCGGGCTGCTCGCCGGCTCAGTCGAAGACGGGGTGAGTTAATAATAAAAATAAGATGGTAATTAGAGCGCCACCCGTTTTATTGGTAAAAGCCCAAGAATATTGAGACTGGATAAAGTGATATACAAAACGGGAAACTTTATGTTACAAGGTAATTGAAGCTCAAGTAGCTCTAGTGGAAGGCGGTTAAATTATGCGCTGTTATATGTAAATATTAAGCAATCTCGACGAAAGAATCGAGTAATAATTATCTGATTGACAGGTTAGATTCGGCCTGGTATACGTATACTCGGTTTACAAATTGGGCAACGCCAGTCTGAAGGACTAGCGAGTAGTGAGGCTACAAAATCTTAAATAAGCAAAGAGAAAGAAATAGGGAAACGACGCAATAAATTTCGAACACAATTCGGGGGGGAAAGGCAGACTTAGCTGGATGGGAGCTGGTACCGTTGCGGCGTCGCGCTCTATTGCCGTGGCTGCGGCAGGGTAGGTGTCGTGGTCGCACTCCCACTTCGGCGAACAGGCGAGACGTCGGTCCTCGAATTTAGCGGCCTTGGCAACGAATCAGCGCACCCCCGTGTAGTCTAGGGTAGTGTAAGGTGACTCGCGCTACAGCAGCCCGTTCCAGGGTGGAGGGTAGGTTTTCCCCGTAAGAATCGGACGTCAAATGAGAGCAAGGGAGAGATCACAAAGACGGTAGGTACCGTAACTATAAAAGGCCTGTAAATAACGAGTAGAATAAGCTTTCGCCCCTTTCAGGTCCTATCGATGAGGGTTTACCTGTAGGTGAAGGGCGGCCTAACGTGTACAAAGGGGTTTCAGCCCTTGTGAGGAAGTGCGTGTGGAAGAAATTTCCGTGCGACCCACAATTCGTTAATATCTCCACTGGACGATACTATACACGAAACGGTAAGTGGAAATACAATAGAAAATTGTATAATTTTCTTAGATTCGAATGGATTTTCGCAGATTTTCTTCGCAGCACTTTACGACATTAACGTCAAGAAAAGAATGGCCGAAAGTCGGAGGACGGACGTCGTCATCGTCGAAGTACTCGTAAAAAGGGTCGAAAGAAGTGCTCAAGTGGATGCCAACGCTGCGAGACATCGGCGAGATTTGCGAGGGAAAATACCGCAGGAAGCTATTTGATGCCGAAAAGAGTGACTAGGCCAACTCAGAATCATCCCTAAATTCGACAGTACCGAGAAACCAAGACGGCCTATCCGAATATCTACACTTGCGTGCAAAAAAATCGGCCCACCTAAATTTTTAGTGAAATTCAAAGTCGCGTAACTCCTGAACGAAAAGAGTAATTCCAAAAAACTTGGCATCCCTGAATAGCTACATTCTTGGGCTATCACCCGCCAAACGCTGTGTTTTATACAGGTTCCCTGAGTACGTTTTACAGGGTGTCACGTAAAGTTCTGCAAAAATGTTAAACTTTGGATGACCCCACGGTCTAGGAAAATGATGTAATTTTTTCTTTAAATAGTCCTGGGATATTGTTACACTCATATCTTGGAACAGCACTGGAAAAACCGACTCATTTTGTCCAACTACAGGGTGGCCAGAGAAAAACAATTTTTCGTGCCACCGTCATCTGAATACGACTAACTGATGTATACGTACTTTTTGATCATTTTCTTGAGAAAACAAGTCCAAAAGTGGAATAAATAAATCAAATATTCAATAGTTAATTAAAAAAAGGCATTTTCAATACTACCCCTTGCTCTCAAAACTTCTCGAATTCTTCTTGAAATGCATTTTTTCAAATTAAATATTGAATTTTTGATTTATTTCTTTCAATTCAGGTATCATTTTCTTGAGAAAATTATCAAAAAGTACCTATGCATCAGTTAGTCGTTTTCAGATGACGGTGACACAAAAAATTGTTTTTCTCTGACCACCCTGTAGTTGGACAAAATGAGTCGGTTTTTCCAGTGTTGTTCCAAGATATGAGTGTTACAATATCCCAGGGCTATTTAAAGAAGAAATTACATCATTTTCCTAGACCGTGGGGTCATCCAAAGTTTAACATTTTTGCAGAACTTTACGTGACACCCTGTAAAACGTACTCAGGGAACCTGTATAAAACACATCGTCTGACGGGTGATAGCCCAAGAATGTAGCTATTCAGGGATGCCAAGTTTTTTGGAATTACTCTTTTCGTTCAGAAGTTACCCCACTTTGAATTTCACTAAAAATTTAGGTGGGCCGATTTTTTTGCTCGCAAGTGTAGTGCCACAGACAATAATGTCGGTGGATATGGCAGCAAAAGGGCACTATAGAGGGTGGATAATTCGAATATTCCGCCATCGGGGCGAACCGGAAAGTAGAGAGAGACAGGTAGAATTCTAGGTATTTTAGCGATAAATCCAGGTATTGGTACTCGATGATTGACAAGTGACGAACAATTTGACAGCAGTAAACAGATCGATATTATTGATTAATGTTAATTAATTAATTTAAGCGATTTAGCGATTTAAAAATGTAAGTAATAAACTACTCGAATCATGATTGTCCATCAATTATCAACCCGTAGGTCCCAGCGCGTCAGAAGAGTCGAATACACGAAATAGGTTAGGTAGGTTTGAGATCAGGAAAGTAAATAGAAATCGAAAGTACGCTATTTTAGGTCGAATCATCAGAAATGGTGCAAAAGTGGTACGACATCAGAAACGGAACGTAACAACACCCCCCGTACTTAAAAGAAAATTTCCTAAATTTTCTCTCTGTCGGTCGCACGCCATACAGCCTCTCAAGATGACCAACAATATACGCTCGAAATTCGTAAAATAAACAACTATCTTGCTCAGGCAATACGACAACAAGGCGCGATAAGACCGAATCTTCGAGAGCGGGGATTAACCCAACAGGGCAAACGACAACAAGGTGAGCCAATCTCCGCTGAACGAGTAATAAGAAGCGATATTTTCGGTTTACCAGATTTGCAGCAACTGCATCGTGAAGAAACCCACGTAATACCCGAAATTGCACATGTATGTGAGAGACTGCAATCGCGATCAGCACGACGTCCAGAAAACAGGGGAAAACCAGCAGGGAGTGCAGCGATAACGTACTTACGAGAGAGAAAAAGAAAAGGGGAAAAAGAAAGAAGGAACATAGGGCACTTTTAGGGCATGCCACTTGTCCGGCCCTACGACAAGCCAATCCCAAAAAATATGGACGACACGAGACGTCACAAAGAAACGAAAGCGTCGAAAAAGCTCCGTTGTCCCGCTCACAACAACATCATCGCCCAAGGGCTTAATAGCACCAGACTGGCGCACCCCAGACGCCAGCCGCATGCAAAAAAGTAAAACCCCTGAAACGGGGGGAGGAAAAAAAAAATCACACACGCATCAACTCATTCCAGGTGGCGCACACACATCTCAAGAATCATTCAGAATACATTCAACAAGCACACCAGTCTGTTTAGGAGGACTTCTACCCCAGGCCAGACGAAACCATCGCCGTATTCTACAGCCCCGAACAGCAGAGCGCGATGGCGAAAAGGGGAGTGGCAACCAGGGAAAAAACAAAACCCGCCACATACACACTCACACACACTAAGGAGAGCCTTGAACGCATGGACGACTAACCGTTATCGGGCGCGGGTGGATGTGGCTTAAGATCTATGGAAGACCATACTCCGAGCGAGCGCCCGGTCCCATCCTCCAACTCGTATGTCCACGGACTTACTTTTTTCCGCACTTTATACGGACCGACAAAGGGACTTGCGAGTTTGGACGTAAAACCTTTCGCAGCGTCAGAGAGGACGTAGTTACGCTTCCAAACGTACTGACCAACCGCGAGTTCATCGTCACGACGACGTAAGTTATAAGCGACTTTCGAGCGCTCATACGATCCCTTCAGACGCTTCTCTACATCGGCGTATACCTTTTCTAGGGCCTCAGCACGCTGTTGGAGGTTGGCGGAGCGGTCGAATTGGGTCGGGTCCGGAGTGACATCGGGCCCGTGACGCCACAACTTCACCTCGCGGCCGAAATTAATAAAATTAGGTGTGAGGCCTGTAACTTCATGTCTAGCAGACCGGATGCTAGCCGCAATAAACGATAAATGCTTATCCCAGTCTTTTTGTTTCTCTGAGACATATGCAGTTAACATCGACTTCACAACACGGTTAATGCGCTCGGTGGGGTTCGCTTGCGGGTGATAGTTGGCCGTGAACGAAATTCTAGCGCCATATTTTACTGTCAGCTCGCTAAAAAGTTTGCTGCGGAACTGCACGCCGTTATCGCATATAATTGTGACCGGGCAACCGAAGACGTTAAAAATATGTTCCTCCACGATACGCGTAACCGCAGACGCCGTTGCATCACGTAGAGGGAAGAGCATAACGAATTTGCTAAAACAATCCGCCACGGCGAGGATGTAACGATAACCGCGACTGCTGCGAGGCAACGGGCCCATTAAGTCCATACAGACCAGCTCCCAGGGACAAGCGACGGTGGGCTGCTTGCTGAGCTTCTGCCCGGCGGGGCGTTGTTGGAGCGGTTTGGTCTGCAAACAAACGCGACATCCGCGGATCCATGTCGATACGCTGGACCGGAGTTTCGGCCAGTAATACTCCGAGAGAATACGCGACGAGGTTTTAAACACGCCCGGGTGACCGTACGTGTCGTGGTAGCGTTTAACTATATCGCGACGCTGCTCGAAGGGTGGTACCGCCCGCCAGCGATCGTCCTCGACGTGCAGCTCCGGGTAGGCCATGCGCACACGCTTGAACAGTTTGTCGCCCGGATGGACGCGCCAGTTCGGATATGAACGAGGCCGTTTACGCACCGCGTTCAACATTTTCCGATACCACCGATCTTCAGTGACCACCGGAGGGTCGAGAGCAACCGGATCCGCGACAGCGATCAGCGCGTCGACAACCGGAACCGACCGAGAAAGCACGTCAGGGACGACATTGTCTCTCCCTTTCCGGTGTACGACCTCGAAGTCGTACTGGACGGCTATTCTGTAACGATGTGAACGAATGTTCACGGGAGAAAGTGGACCAGGTTCTCCTGAAAAACGTAATCATCTATTCTATAACTATGGGAGAGCTCACATGATATTCCCATCACTTGAAATTTGGGGAACTCGCTTCTCTTGGTAAAATTCAGGTGAACGGCATTTTCACTCCGTTTTATTTTGGATAAAGCGGCTGTGATTTCACAAGTGCTATATTGAGAAGTCAAAATAATATCCTGTTTCTCGTTATTGTCTTGTGCTGTGTGGCCAAAAATGGATATTGACGATATACTCATTGCTAATGAGGTATTGAGAGACCTAAGAGATGCAGAGGAAGCGGCCGAAGAAGTTCGGCAAGTTTTACCTATGACGGATCCCTTTGGTTTATCAAACGCTATGTTTATAAAAAAATTTAGAATAAGCAAGGACCTAGCCAGGGACATCATAGAAGCGGTTACCCCATTCATGCGTGCACCTCGAAGAAATAATGGAATTAGTATTCAACGGAAGGTAGGTGATGTAATAATATCTATGCATAGACTTGAGGGAACTAACATGGATAAATGCTCAAATAGTTACTGATGATAAAGATTATTTCAGGTTCTTATTGCCCTTCGGTTTTTGGGATTTGGGGCTTATCAAGAAATAACCGGCACCAATAGTTACACCGCTGTTGCTCAACCTACAGTTAGTAGAGCCCTGAATGAATTTTGTAATGCCATGATGCAGGATGCAATTTTTCAAGAATGGGTACATTTCCCTGGAAATTTACAGGAAATGCAACGTTTAAGGAATCGGTATTGTCTAATTTATACTCATATGATAACTAATAAATGATAAATTAAGGTTTTACGAAAGATATGGATTACCTGGCGCAATTGGCTGCATTGATTGCACACACGTTGCTATTATCAAACCAGCCAATAATAATCCTCTCCATCCAGAACATATCTATGTGAACCGCAAAAGTTACCATTCAATTAATGTTCAATTGGTAATATTATAAAGGATATATTCACGTAACATTTATTAGTAAAATTACTTATTAGATTTGCGATGCAGATTTGAAAATATTAAATGTGAATGCTCGATTTCCTGGCAGTGCCCACGATAGTCATATATGGCGAGAATCTGGAGTTTCAGTTATTATGGAGCAAGTTTATAGGCGGTATAATGAAGATCCGTATTTTCTAATTGGGGATTCTGGTGAATTTTAGATTTTCTACCTATCATTGATCATTGATAAAGTATTTTTTAAGGCTATCCGCTTCGGCCCTGGTTACTGACTCCACTGGAAGATGATCCAGTTCCAGGAAGTCCCGCAGACAGATTTAATACTTTGTTTTTGTCTTCAAGATGTGGTATAGAGAGATGCAATGGTGTACTCAAGAATAGATGGCGATGTTTATTAAAACATCGAACTTTACATTATACACCCACAAAAGCATCAAAAATTATCAACACGTGTGTAGTATTACACAACATGTGTATACATTATAATATTCCAGAACCTGAAGATGATGAAGAAGTGCTTAATGCTGATTTTGGAATATATAACGAGCCGCTACAAAATGTGGGGGTAGACGTGGACGGAGGTGCAAGGGTCAATCCTGACCTACGAGCAGCAAGGCAATTGCAGAGACGCATTATCCAAACTCACTTCAGATAATCATTATTGTTATGTACGGGAATTTTTTCATTTCAATAAAGTATAAAATAAACTTGATAAATTTTTATTTATGAATGAGAAACAATTAGCAATAAAGTAATGAAATAAAACGTAACACTCAAAATAATACTAATACGAAATAAACTTTGGCGCATCAGGTAATCAAAATATTATAACAAAAAAGTCTTTTTTCTTTTATTTAATAGGTTTTACATAATATTTAAGTAGCACTAGGCCTCCTCATCAGAACTTGAAACGGACTTTTCAAAACTGAATTTTTTAGAGATATCATTCAAAGTATTAGATATTTTACGAAGTTGGCAATTTTGTTGCTTTTTACACTTAATCATTGCATTTCTAAATAAAATTTTACTATCGCAATCTTTTGTAACCATTAAAGTTCACTGGGAGGATTGATTACAGTAAAACACATAAATGAGGGCCGAATTCTTTATTAACCCCCAAATGCTAAAACCAACACAAACTTCGACCTTTGTTCCACCTGGTTGACATTTGGTCGCGCATCTTCTGCAAAATTCCTAGGCAGTACTCCCACTCTTCTGATTGTTATCTGCATCTATCCGAGGGGAATTTTCTTTCCTTCCTGGCTCGTGAGCTCTCGCATGGTGGTGTGCTGAATAATTAGCAATTTCGGACTTTATCTAAGTCATCCATTACGGGATTTCAAGTTAATTATTCCAGTTTACTGTGGTGATTCTTTTACGAAACGATCAATCGTTTATTTCGTGAATTTTCGACGAAAAACCACTTCCGAAAGGGATTTAAGACACCACCGCGTGGTGAGTACTTTCGCCCGCCAAATCGGTGACAATCGGCGCTAATACACACGTTTACAGAGTCTCCTAAGTCTTCTCGAGCCTTCTTGCATCAGCACATTTGCGTTACGGACGACCCTCCTCCCAAAGAGGTAACCCGAGTTCGAATAATACAATCGGTCGGGAGACCTCATCAAGTTTTCTTCTCTAGGGTCCTAGTTTGGGTCTGAAGGTTTCGCCCAGGCCTTTCTTCTCGTTGGGTCGTGGTACTCCACCCTAGGACACCCCTATCGCCGGCCCTCTTCCGGACCCGCTTCGACTCGCTCGACTGCCGTACCACTTGACGACTCATCGCTACAAACAGATAGGACTAGATTTTAGTTAACCCCCTGGTAATCTTAGTTGCCGTCGCGCGCGCTCGTTTGCTCGTAGGCCTTGGCCTTCATTACCTTAATGTGGTTCCTTAAGAAAAACGCCAACCATAAACATTAGTACCTAACCTCACTCCTGTCAGAACTGTGTTTGACAGCTGTCAATTTAACGTACGTAGTCGTACACCTGTTTGACGTCTCGCGTCTCGTTGACACTTCCCACCGGAAACAACATCAACAGTAACCTCACTTTTCGGCGGCGTTCGTCTGCATTTCGCCCGTTAGTATTAAATAACTTAACTTCACTTTCACTGTTTTACCTTTAGCTCTGTTTAATAACTCCTTCGCGCTTTGCGTGTTATACCGCTTTTCTTTACATTTAGTTTGAGTATCGTTGTAAACGGAACGAAACAGTACTGCATCGTTTTCGGATAAATTGCGCCCAGATTATTTCCTGATATTATAGTGTGACTTTACTCTCGCCCGCCCTAGCGGCGGCTTGCTTGTTGACAATAAAGCCAACCGAACTCCGAAACCAGCGTGTGTTATTTGGTATCCTCTGAACTCGTTGCGCCATAGTTGTACGCCCTACCAGTCCCGGCAAGAATCTAAGCCGCTTCTTGTTTTACCACCTCCAGGCTTTGGCGCCCAGCAATTTTAAATAACGAACCCCACTGAGCCAGTCGAGGCCTAATGCCACGGCTGCACTCTGGCTGGTAGGTAGCGACATTTCACCCGTGACATTTATGGCGCCCAACGTGGTTTAATTCACTTAGTTGTTCATTCATTCAGTTGGATACGTTGGTTTCGGATTTCGTCTTGTTTTCTTGTGGTTGAGTCAATCGAGGGTCGTTCCCGTGGTTTTCACTTCTTGAGGGTGCAACCATTTTATAGTTGGCGTGCAGTTGTTGGCTTGTTCACCTGGAGGTTAACTGAAATACATAGAATGGAGATTAATAGGCTTGCGACGGACGAACTGACATATGAACTTATCGTTAGGGGAGTAAATCCTGAATCGGCCACAGTGGATGCGAAGCGTGCGCAGCTCCGCGAATTGATGAGGCGCGAAAGATCTGGTGACTCCGTGTTTCCCTCCGCGACAAGTTTCAGCGTAGAATCGGAGCTTGCGGTTTGTGGGGCGAAGCTCGAGGGATGCCTTGGCGAGCTTCAGGTTTTCGATCGGGGTAATCGGGTGAACGAGTACAAACGGATCCGTACTCGTTTGACCCATTTGGGGTTGCGTTTGGGGCGTCTTCAGTCCCGGGACGAGGCGTTGGAACGGGAACGCGTCCGCTTGGAGGTCCTGTGTCGTGACGGTTCCCAATTGCTCGAGCAGCTGTACGCGGAACTGGAATCGGGTGGGTCTCTGGTCGAGCCTTCCATTATCGACGAGCCGAATCCAGACATAGCCGTCCGCCCCTTGCTGGATGACCCCGGCGTTGCGTCGTCCGGTGGCCTTGATCGCGCCCCGGGGGGACCGGAATTGTTGCGCTTTCCTGACGGTGGCCTGGGCGATGCGAGCGTTCATCCTCGGGTCGGATTTCGCCCTGACCGTCGGTCAACCCTGCAGAACGCAGGGGACGGGGTTAGTCCCTCCGGAGGGTTCCCGAGTGACCTGGAGCGCCGAATTCGGTCCTTAAACTTTCAGGCGTGTAGCAGTTTTTCGGTAAACCGGTTCCCGGTCTCGAGCCTGGACGCGCGGTGCCCTCGTCGTCGCGTACATCGCAGTATCCTGTTAGTAAATGGGGAATAACTTTCGACGGTGAAACCTCGGGCGTGTTTACCTTTCTGGAACGCGTGTCGGAGCTTCGGGAAGCGCGTGGTTATTCGCGTTCTCAGCTATTCCAATCCGCGGTGGAATTATTCTCGGGGCGTGCGCTCGTCTGGTACCGGGCGAATCGTCATCAGTTTTCTGACTGGGACTCCTTGGCGCAGTCACTAAAGAGCCATTTTCTTCCGTACGGGTGGGAGGATGATCTTCGCGACGAAATCACCCGCCGCACCCAAGGGTCTGACGAAAAGCTCGTTATTTTCGTGGCCGTTATGGAAAATTTGTATCGACGACTTCCCTACCTTCCCATAGAGGAGATCCGGTTAACGCGCATCCGTCGTAACATCCTGCCCTATTTGCAAAGGGGGTTAGCGTTGCAGGCCATCCATACCATTGATGGTTTGATTGACCACGGTCGCTCTCTGGAGGAGGCCAACTTCCGCGCGACACGCTTCCAACCTCCTCCGACGGAAGTCGGTCCCCTGATGGACTCGGAGCTGGTCTACAGCCGGTCCCGCCGCCCAACCGCGAGGGTATGTGAGGTGGATGCGACCCTGGCGGAGGTTCGGCCCGATACCGCTCGTGCGACGCCGCCCGCCGATTCCTGCTGGAATTGTGGTGAGGCCGGGCACCGATCGCGCAATTGCCGCCGACCACCTCGTCGGCACTGTTTTAAGTGCGGCCACCCCGACGTGACCGTGAGGGACTGCCCAAGCTGTCCGGGAAATGGTCGTGCGAGGAACTAACCGGTCGATTAGTTGCCCCGCCGTCAAAACGTCATTCGACCGCCACGGGATTTAAGCGCCGCTGTAGGGAACAACGGGTGGTACTCGACTTCATCCTGTCGCACGCCAGGGCAGATAGACGTCCTTTCCTAGAAATCGACATCCTGGGACGTAAACTCTTGGGGTTGCTGGATTCGGGGGCTACACATACCGTAATTAGCCGTCGCGAATGGGATCGTTGTGGGTTTTCGAGTTCGCATCTCCGGAAGTCCTCCATCACGCACTGCGCTGTTGCCAATGGCGCGTCGGTCGAAGTGGACGGAGAGGTCCAGATACCCTTCACGCTGATGGGCCGCACCCGACTTATCGATGCCCTCGTTGTTCCGGGCATGGTGAGTTCATTGTTGTTAGGCGTCAATTTTTGGCTCGCGATGGGTGTCGTCCCCGACTTGTCGAGGGATGTCTGGCACTTCTCCTCCCCTGAAACTACCGCGACTGTTTCGGAAATCGGCGAGGTTACGCACGAGGGTCGACTTACCCCCGACCAACGGGCCGAGCTGCAAAATTTCCTGAGGGAAAGTCTCACCCCCTTGGAGGGACCTTTGGGCGTGACTCCTTTAGTTAGCCATTCCATCCAAACTGACTCCCCACCGATTAAGCAGCGGTATTATCCGGTCTCCCCTGCACGGCAAAAACTCATTAACGAGGAGCTCGATCGCATGCTGGCGTTGGGGGTCGTGGAGCCGTCGAAAAGCGCGTGGTCCAACCCTATACTGATGGTCCCTAAAAAAGATGGCAGCTTCCGATTTTGTGTCGATTTCCGAAAGTTAAATGCGGTTACGAAAAAAGACGCTTACCCTCTGCCGTACATCTCGTCGATCCTCGATAGCCTCCGAAACGCGCGCTATCTGAGCTCCCTTGATATAAAATCCGCCTACTGGCAGGTGCCCGTCGCTGACGATTCAAAGGAATTAACCGCTTTCACCATCCCCGGACGCGGCTTGTATCATTTCCGCCGCATGCCTTTCGGCCTCACCAACGCTCCCGCCACGTGGCAGCGCCTAATTGATTCGGCTCTAGGGGTCGATCTTCAGCCGCACGTCTTCGTCTACCTAGACGACATTATCGTGATTACCCCCGACTTTGCGACGCACCTCCGAGTGCTGGGGCAGGTTCTGGACCGCCTTAGACGCGCCGGGCTGACCGTCAGTCCGGATAAGTGTAAATTTTGCCGGTCGGAGTTGCGTTATCTCGGTTACGTGGTGGACGAGGGGGGCCTTCGCGTCGATCCGGATAAGGTGGAGGCAATTTTAGGCGTTCCCACTCCGCGTTCGGTTCCCGAGGTTAGGCGGTTTATCGGCATGTCCTCCTGGTACCGGCGTTTTATCCCGCAATTTTCGGACCTCATTGCGCCCTTGACGGACCTAACCAGGAAGCACGCTCGTTGGGGGTGGACTCCGGCGTGTGAGAAGGCGTTCCGGTGCATCAAGGAGCATCTCGTGTCGGCACCGGTGCTGGCCTGTCCGGACTTTGACCGCCCATTCGTCCTCCAGACGGACGCGTCCGCTTTCGGGATCGGGGCGGTCCTCTCGCAAACCACTCCAGATGGCGAGGTCGTGATCTGTTACCTCTCCCGCTCTCTCACTAAACAGGAGCGAAACTACTCCGTCACCGAGAGGGAGTGTCTTTCGGTTATTTGGGCCATAGAAAAGTTGCGTCCTTACCTGGATGGCATCCACTTCACGGTTATCACAGACCACTGGTCCCTCCTCTGGCTGAACCGATTACGGGACCCCACCGGTCGTCTGGCTCGTTGGGCGGTTCGCCTGCAACCCTACGATTTTGAGATTCTCCACCGGAAGGGGAAGGATCACGTGGTCCCAGACTTCTTGTCCCGTTCGGTTCCTGAAGTGGCCGCCGTGGTGCCCCGACCCGCGCCCCCACCCGTGGATGCCTGGTACCGGGAGATGGTGCGTAGGGTGGAGACTCACCCCCAAAAATTTCCTGTCTGGCGCGTTCACGATCGGAAACTGTATAAGTGCGTTCTTACCGGATTCGGTGATTTCTCGGATGACCGGGATAATTGGAAATTGGTGGTACCGAAACTCCAGCGCCACGAGGTCCTTCATCGCTGCCATGATGAACCGGCGTCCGGCCATTTGGGCGTATCCAAGACGTTCGCGCGCGCTCAGCAGGACTATTACTGGCCCAAAATGCGATCGGACGTCGTTGCTTACGTGCGGAAGTGTCAGGTTTGCGGCGCGTGCAAGCCCGAGCAAAGGGCCCCCGCGGGGCTCATGGGCACGAGACCTCCCGTCACTTGCCCCTGGCATACCGTCAGCCTCGACTTCGTTGGGCCCCTTCCGAGATCTTCGCACGGGTATACCCAAATTTTGGTTATCACTGACGCTTTCAGTAAATATGTTTTGCTGCACCCCCTCCGCGCGGCTACCGCGCGTTCACTTTCGCAGACGGTCGAACAACAACTCTTCCTTGTTTACGGCGCACCGGCGTACCTTATTTGCGACAACGGTGTGCAGATGAAGAGCCGGTTGTTTCAGGCTCTCTGTTTGAAGTACCAGGTTCGGATCTGGTTCACGCCGCTCTACTATCCTCGAGCCGATCCGACCGAGCGGGTGAATAGGGTGGTTAAAACGATGCTGTCCTCCTATGTTAAGGATAACCACCGGACTTGGGACGTTTTTCTCGGCGCGATCGGTTGCGCGATCCGCACCGCCAAGCACGACAGCACCGGTTTCACTCCCTACTACACCAACTTCGGGCGCGAACATAAAATCCTAGGCTCCCTTCATCTCACGCGGCCTCCCGATCGAGCGCCGGATATCGCTGGCGATCTCGAGCTTCGACAAACGACTTTCCGGAAGCTGTATGTGAAGATCTCTGAACGCCTGAAACGCGCTCACCAGCGGAACGCGCACACCTACAACTTGCGCCGTAGACCCGTAACCTTTACCGCGAATGACCTCGTCTGGCGGAGGAGTAAAGCCCTCTCCAGCGCAGTTGACCATTTTGCCGCGAAGTTGGCTCCAAAGTTCGTAGGGCCTTTTGTCGTTGTTCGCAAGCTCGGGGCCACTTCCTACGAGCTACAATCCCCGGCCGGAGGCGCAAAAACTGTATGGCACGTTCAGGATTTAAAACCTTATCACTCGCCAGACGACGGACAGACTGACGACGGAGACGATCCACAACCTTGACCTACCGTTCTTTCTCTCTTTTTTGTGCTCTGCTGTACGGGGCTAATGAATTCGGCAGCGGCGTAATCTGCCTGAGGTAAAAGTCCTCTAATAGGATCCGTTTGTGTTCGTCTTTCTTTGGGGGAGAACTTCATTCTCCCCAAACCAAGGTTCTGGGTTCCCGTTGAAAAAAACTCGGATTACGGTTGGCTCTTCTCACTTCACCACTTCGGTGAAATTTCAATTAAAAAAAATTTTACTTTCACTTCGTACGGGGGATAATAACCCGTTCGAATTTCACCCGGTCGCCGTTGACGACCAAAGGCACGTCCTTAAATTTGTCCCAAATTCTTCAACGTTTCAGTGTGACGTCTATTTTAGTGGTATTTCGAGGATACTAGGTAACCGACAATGTAAACCCACAACCCCTCACAAACCCGTAACATTTTCTTTTGCCTTCATCTACTTTGTTTTGAAATTTTGGGAAAATTTCTTCCGAGTGAGGGAGGAGTTTGTAACCATTAAAGTTCACTGGGAGGATTGATTACAGTAAAACACATAAATGAGGGCCGAATTCTTTATTAACCCCCAAATGCTAAAACCAACACAAACTTCGACCTTTGTTCCACCTGGTTGACATTTGGTCGCGCATCTTCTGCAAAATTCCTAGGCAGTACTCCCACTCTTCTGATTGTTATCTGCATCTATCCGAGGGGAATTTTCTTTCCTTCCTGGCTCGTGAGCTCTCGCATGGTGGTGTGCTGAATAATTAGCAATTTCGGACTTTATCTAAGTCATCCATTACGGGATTTCAAGTTAATTATTCCAGTTTACTGTGGTGATTCTTTTACGAAACGATCAATCGTTTATTTCGTGAATTTTCGACGAAAAACCACTTCCGAAAGGGATTTAAGACACCACCGCGTGGTGAGTACTTTCGCCCGCCAAATCGGTGACAATCGGCGCTAATACACACGTTTACAGAGTCTCCTAAGTCTTCTCGAGCCTTCTTGCATCAGCACATTTGCGTTACGGACGACCCTCCTCCCAAAGAGGTAACCCGAGTTCGAATAATACAATCGGTCGGGAGACCTCATCAAGTTTTCTTCTCTAGGGTCCTAGTTTGGGTCTGAAGGTTTCGCCCAGGCCTTTCTTCTCGTTGGGTCGTGGTACTCCACCCTAGGACACCCCTATCGCCGGCCCTCTTCCGGACCCGCTTCGACTCGCTCGACTGCCGTACCACTTGACGACTCATCGCTACAAACAGATAGGACTAGATTTTAGTTAACCCCCTGGTAATCTTAGTTGCCGTCGCGCGCGCTCGTTTGCTCGTAGGCCTTGGCCTTCATTACCTTAATGTGGTTCCTTAAGAAAAACGCCAACCATAAACATTAGTACCTAACCTCACTCCTGTCAGAACTGTGTTTGACAGCTGTCAATTTAACGTACGTAGTCGTACACCTGTTTGACGTCTCGCGTCTCGTTGACACTTCCCACCGGAAACAACATCAACAGTAACCTCACTTTTCGGCGGCGTTCGTCTGCATTTCGCCCGTTAGTATTAAATAACTTAACTTCACTTTCACTGTTTTACCTTTAGCTCTGTTTAATAACTCCTTCGCGCTTTGCGTGTTATACCGCTTTTCTTTACATTTAGTTTGAGTATCGTTGTAAACGGAACGAAACAGTACTGCATCGTTTTCGGATAAATTGCGCCCAGATTATTTCCTGATATTATAGTGTGACTTTACTCTCGCCCGCCCTAGCGGCGGCTTGCTTGTTGACAATAAAGCCAACCGAACTCCGAAACCAGCGTGTGTTATTTGGTATCCTCTGAACTCGTTGCGCCATAGTTGTACGCCCTACCAGTCCCGGCAAGAATCTAAGCCGCTTCTTGTTTTACCACCTCCAGGCTTTGGCGCCCAGCAATTTTAAATAACGAACCCCACTGAGCCAGTCGAGGCCTAATGCCACGGCTGCACTCTGGCTGGTAGGTAGCGACATTTCACCCGTGACACTTTTTTCAATAGAGATAATTTTGTTCTATTATAACGATTCTGCATTTGCTTCTGACTGCGTTGATTGAATACTAATTCATTTGTCAGTGTTAACGATTTATCTAAACGGCTAGATTTGGTGGTAAACTTTTTCTTTGTTATAGGTGGCTTAGTTGTTGAGGCTTTAGATTCCTGCCCCTGGGAGATTTAAATATACATATTTAATTTAGAATTTAAAAAGATGATAAAACAATTTTACCTTGTTGAGATTTTCAGCTTTAGATTCGGTAAGATTGTGTGGGCGTTTATTTGATACTACTGGCTTCTGTATCTGTTGAACTTGAATGAGTGGCAACGGTGGAGCTAAGGGTTTCGCTACAAGTGTATTAGGAATCACCTATAAAAATAAAACATTTTCAAATATAAAAACATGGATTCGATGATTAATTACCTCCTCAATTTCCTCATCATGGTCTACCTCAATATTTTCGACAAAATTTTTATAATTTTCTTCATTATATTTGTCGGTTGTGATGTTATTGTTTCCTTCTGGTTCCGTTTGTGGGCCAAAATCAAACACAAACACTGATTCTGGTATTTTATCATCACCAATTAAGGAAGTGGGATTCTGTAATGCTAGTATTTCAGCATCAGCTGCTGTCCATTTTATATCCGAAGGGGGACCTCCACCAGTTCCTTGTTCATGTTTTTTAATTTGACTGTTTTTGGTTTTAGTGTTCTTTTTCAAGTCTTGCCAGGTCAACAAAAATTTTAGGTTATAAACTTTCATTAAGAAATTGAATATTTTACCTTCCGCCACTGCATCCATTCCTTTTTACTACCTCCAGCGACTGCATTAAGGGTGTTAGTCACTGATTCCCATAATGCTTTTGCATCTTTTTTCGTAAAATTATTTGTAAATAAGCCGCTTATAAGTTCTGGATGGGTTTTCATCCATTCCGTCAGAATGCTTTTTTGAGTGCCGTTAATAGGAGTAGCTCTTTCCTTAGACGACATTACACAATTAAACGCACAAAATCACAGAATACAACAAAGAAACACCTACCGACACGTGCTTGTTTGGAAATAAACAAAAGTTTTCCATGTTGTCAGTGGTTGAAATGGATGAACAAATGTTACCAACTTTTGAAAACTAAAGGTGAACTCACATCACATCACGGCTCGATCATTCCTATTAGAGAATAGTTCATTTCGGGTATGAGTGAATTACGCGTGATGTGACCATTCCTTTCTCCCGGTGGGAACTTCACGTTCCCAAAATTACAGAATAGCCGTCCTGTTGGAGACGGACCGCCCAGCGCGCGATTCGTCCGACCGGATCTTTAATCGAGTTCAGCCACTTTAACGAATAGTGATCCGTAACTACGGTGAACTTCGTCGCTTCCAGATACGGCCGGAGTTTTTCGATGGCGAACAATACTCCAAGGCACTCCTTCTCGGTCGTGCTATACTTCCTCTCAGCGGATGTCAAAGAACGACTAATGAAGCACACGACCCGCTCGCCATCAGGATGGTTCTGATACAAGACCGCTCCGAGTCCGTAGTCCGAAGCGTCCGTCTGCACAATAAACGGCAGGTCGTAATTTGGGCACGAGAGAGTAGGCGCCGACGCGAGATGTTGTTTTACGGCGGTAAAAGCCCGATCACAATCGTCACTCCACACAAAAGGCCGATCTTTCCGCAACAGGGCAGTAAGTGGTGACACGACAGTGGCGAAGTTTGGGACGAATCGTCGGTACCAAGATGCGAGGCCCACGACTCTACAAACCTCGGTGACCGATTTCGGGGCGGGAATCTCGACGATAGCGCGCACTTTTTCTGGATCGACCAGGAGGCCGTCAGCGTTCACGACGTAACCAAGGAAGCGCAATTCCGGCTTACAAAAGATACATTTAGACCGGCTCAGCGTGAGTCCGGCCGCGGTGAGTCTAGAGAATACTTCGCGCAGGGCTTCCAGGTGCTTATCGAAAGTCGGCGTGCAAATTATCACATCGTCCAGATAGACGAAGACGTACGGCTCTAACTCGGGACCAAGAACGCGGTCAATTAGTCGCTGCCAAGTCGCGGGGGCGTTGTGAAGCCCAAAAGGCATTCGTGTAAATTGGAACAAGCCGCGTCCGGGGATGGTAAATGCCGTATACTGCTTGGAGGACTCCTGCATTGGAATCTGCCAGTACGCGCTTTTAATATCGAGAGTGGTGAGAAATTGTGCGTCGCGCAATTTATCCAGGGTGGACGAAACAAACGGCAGCGGATAGGCGTCGGGTTTACTGACTTTATTCAAGCGGCGAAAGTCAACACAAAAGCGGAGAGAACCGTCCTTCTTCCGCACCATAACGATCGGCGACGACCACGCGGACTTTGACGGCTCGATGACGCCCATCTCCAGCATTTTATCGAGCTCGACGTCGATTTTTGCGCGTAGCGCCGGTGAAATGGGGTAGTGTCGCTGTTTTATGGGTGTCGATGTGTTATCAGGTGTGATGACGTGCTCGACCAGGGTCGTACGACCCAGACCGTCACCCATGTTTAAAAAACCCGATGTCGTGACGTCATCGAGACGCTCGCGTTGTTCGACCGAGAGAATATCAAGCGGTACGATCGCGGCAACTCTCGGCTCGGACGCCCCGCGAAAAGCCCAATGACCGCTCGACAGATCAGGCACAATTTCCATGAGCCGCCAAAAATCCGCTCCTAAAATAATATTGTGCGGCATATCGGGGACGACAAGGGCTGAGACAATACGAAGGCGATCTGCGACGACGACCGGAAGAGAGACAGCGCCTAACACCGAACACGATTGCCCATTGGCCACCTCACAGGCAAGAAAATCAGCGGGACGGAGGCTACAAAAAATCTCTAAAATCGACCAGCCGTTTTTACCGATAACGGTTCGGGAGGTGCCAGAGTCGAGGAGGGCAGTGAATTTTCGGCCGTAAATGGTGACGTTTAGGTAGGGCCGCTCGTCGCCAGAACATTTAGATAACAAATACGCGATCACAGGGTAGGAGGGTGACACATCGACCGATCTGCTCCCCGAGGACACCTCGCGGTCCACTAGTGGCTCGGGTTCGCGTTTCCCGCATTACCGCACCTCGGGCATGACAACGACGTAACCTCAAGACGCCCACACCGATAGCAAAAAGGCCGTCGCGGCGTGACAGGGCACCTTATGTATGTATGGCCCGGCTGGTGGCAATTCCAGCAGGCCGGTGCGCGAGATGACGCGCTGTTTGACGGGGCCGTGGTGGCTGCCGGCACCGACGGTACGTGCGCGCTTTCGGGAGTGAGAAGGTCGACAAATACAGGTGCGTGTGATGGTGCCGCGCATGGGGTTGGAGGCTCCAGCGAAACGAGGTGCGCGGTCGGGTTCCGTACCCGTCGGAAAGCCAGATCCGGTTCGAGGAGGTTTGACAAGTTCGCGGAGGGTGGCTGATATTTTTGTGCGAGCACCGCCGCCGCTTCGATCTGCCGACAAAGGGCCGCCAACTGGTCGATGCTGAACACCGACGATAAGGCCAATTGAGTCGAGAACGTCGGATGCAAATTTTTCCGAATGATGGCCAGACGAGTCGATTCATGCGGCAAAGAGGTAAGACGACCGAATAAATTCTCCATCACCGAGATATACGCCCCCGCACGTTCACTAGGGTGCTGTCGCCGAGCCCGAATTTCGTCCCACAATTCCGTATCGTAATCGGCCGGGTGGTACTCCGTCAAAAGAGCGGTGACGAGATCCCGCCAACTGCCTAAATTCGGGCGAACACGACGGAACCACAGCAGCGCCTCGCCCGAGAAAAGCTCGACCGCGCTTTGGAAAAGTTGATCGAGCGAAACGCCACGCGAACTTCGCAATTCCTCAAGCCGCTCCAAAAATGCTGACACGCTCGATTGCCCATCATACGTGAGATTCCATTTGTTGATGGAAAACGAATGCCGGCTCCGGTATGAACACTCCGGAGTCGGTACGGGATGTCGGGTGGACGAGAGACCGCGGGGGCTGAGGACGCATTCGTTCAACCGCTCTGCCAGGCGCGTGGACACGTGCAGAATGTCCTCCGCCCGACGCATCATTTGGGCGACACGATCTTCTTGCGCGGTGGTGGCAGCGATCGTGCTAGGGCCCTGCGAGGGTGGTGGAGGCGCGTCGACTAACACCGCCTCCTGAGGACCCCGCGAGGACGACAATAACACCTCCGGCAACAAAGGGTTGGGCTCGTCCATAATTGAGACGTTAGCAGCGGTTACCGGGTTGGGGTGGATGCGTCGATTTGCTTGGCTGGGGCCCGCAGGCACCGACCGAGCCAGTGCGTCGACCGCCGCGCAATGTTGGGCCCACATGATTTCGAGCTCCGCGAGGTACTCCTCCGTGAGAGCGATATGCTCGCCACGCTCCGTCAAGACACCCTCATCGAGGCTACGCACCCTCCCGAGGCGGTTACGCACGTGTGTCAAGCGAGCTTTAATGCGCCGGAAGTCATTCTGCGCATTCTTGAAGTCGAAGTCCTGCATATATCCCAAAAGCTCGACAAGTTTGCTACTACAGATCCCGAGCTCGGTTCGCGCATCAAGCTCGACGGAGGGATCGACCGCGGAGGCACCGGACGCAGTCTCATCGGCTAGAATGCCCTGCAGGTGAGTGCGCTTTTCCGCGACCGTTCTACCAATAGTAGCGCCCCGAACCATCAATTCGTGGGTCAATTCGTCCCCCAACAGTCGGTATACGTCCATTGCGTTTAGGTATGATACGAAAAGCGGCCAAAAATAATCAAATTCACAATCAAGCCCTAGTACAACCCCGTAAAAACCGAAGGTACAGAGAGGGGTCGGTTTAGTGATTAGACAAAAAATAAAAAGAGGGGAAAACCACGACGTAAGGAGTGCTCACCCCCTTCCAAAAGGAAAAAAAAACGCGCTTTACCAGGGCCAAAAACAAAACTGAAAGTGCCAATACCACAATAACCACGTTGGGCGCCAATTTGTTACCGCCAACTGGCGATAACGGTCCAGTCCGGGCTGCTCGCCGGCTCAGTCGAAGACGGGGTGAGTTAATAATAAAAATAAGATGGTAATTAGAGCGCCACCCGTTTTATTGGTAAAAGCCCAAGAATATTGAGACTGGATAAAGTGATATACAAAACGGGAAACTTTATGTTACAAGGTAATTGAAGCTCAAGTAGCTCTAGTGGAAGGCGGTTAAATTATGCGCTGTTATATGTAAATATTAAGCAATCTCGACGAAAGAATCGAGTAATAATTATCTGATTGACAGGTTAGATTCGGCCTGGTATACGTATACTCGGTTTACAAATTGGGCAACGCCAGTCTGAAGGACTAGCGAGTAGTGAGGCTACAAAATCTTAAATAAGCAAAGAGAAAGAAATAGGGAAACGACGCAATAAATTTCGAACACAATTCGGGGGGGAAAGGCAGACTTAGCTGGATGGGAGCTGGTACCGTTGCGGCGTCGCGCTCTATTGCCGTGGCTGCGGCAGGGTAGGTGTCGTGGTCGCACTCCAACTTCGGCGAACAGGCGAGACGTCGGTCCTCGAATTTAGCGGCCTTGGCAACGAATCAGCGCACCCCCGTGTAGTCTAGGGTAGTGTAAGGTGACTCGCGCTACAGCAGCCCGTTCCAGGGTGGAGGGTAGGTTTTCCCCGTAAGAATCGGACGTCAAATGAGAGCAAGGGAGAGATCACAAAGACGGTAGGTACCGTAAACTATGAAAGGCCTGTAAATAACGAGTAGAATAAGCTTTCGCCCCTTTCAGGTCCTATCGATGAGGGTTTACCTGTAGGTGAAGGGCGGCCTAACGTGTACAAAGGGGTTTCAGCCCTTGTGAGGAAGTGCGTGTGGAAGAAATTTCCGTGCGACCCACAATTCGTTAATATTTCCACTGGACGATACTATACACGAAACGGTAAGTGGAAATACAATAGAAAATTGTATAATTTTCTTAGATTCGAATGGATTTTCGCAGATTTTCTTCGCAGCACTTTACGACATTAACGTCAAGAAAAGAATGGCCGAAAGTCGGAGGACGGACGTCGTCATCGTCGAAGTACTCGTAAAAAGGGTCGAAAGAAGTGCTCAAGTGGATGCCAACGCCGCGAGACATCGGCGAGATTTGCGAGGGAAAATACCGCAGGAAGCTATTTGATGCCGAAAAGAGTGACTAGGCCAACTCAGAATCATCCCTAAATTCGACAGTACCGAGAAACCAAGACGGCCTATCCGAATATCTAGTGCCACAGACAATAATGTCGGTGGATATGGCAGCAAAAGGGCACTATAGAGGGTGGATAATTCGAATATTCCGCCATCGGGGCGAACCGGAAAGTAGAGAGAGACAGGTAGAATTCTAGGTATTTTAGCGATAAATCCAGGTATTGGTACTCGATGATTGAGAAGTGACGAACAATTTGAAAGCAGTAAACAGATCGATATTATTGATTAATGTTAATTAATTAATTTAAGCGATTTAGCGATTTAAAAATGTAAGTAATAAACTACTCGAATCATGATTGTCCATCAATTATCAACCCGTAGGTCCCAGCGCGTCAGAAGAGTCGAATACACGAAATAGGTTAGGTAGGTTTGAGATCAGGAAAGTAAATAGAAATCGAAAGTACGCTATTTTAGGTCGAATCATCAGAAATGGTGCAAAAGTGGTACGACATCAGAAACGGAACGTAACAACTTCCTCAGCCAATTTTTCTAGAAGAACCAATTAGCAACAAAACCCTCAATATCCCTCTGAAGGTTTATTTTATCAAGAAACAGTAACTACTGAACCGGAACCAGAATGGATTCCCCAAGAAGAGTACGCAGAATACGAACAATACTACGATCAACCCTCAGAATTCACCACATCAGGACAAGAATCTCAAGATTTCCAAAATACCCCATCTACAAGTTCGTCATTACCTAGTGACGTCATCAATTTAAACATTTTAACGACCTCTCAACTTCCACACATCGAAATCCCCGAATTAAATGCGAGATTCATGATCGACACTGGATCTACTAAATCGCTAATGAAACCCGAGCTTGCTTATCACTTTTACTCAGATAAGATCATTGAAGATTTCTTTCAAATACAAACGGCTCACACAACCACTCAACACAATGAAAACGTTTTAATCCCCTTGCCTCGTTTATTCAGAACACCTGGATATCACAAATTTCATTTATTCGATTTCAACCCCCAATATGACGGTTTAATTGGTTTAGACCTCCTTACTGACCTTGGAGCTCAAATTGATTTTAGCTCTCGTAAAATAATCACACACGCAACGGAAATTCCAATAATTCTCGATAATGTTGAACAACAACAGCAACAACCCCCTGTTATCTCCACATTTTTAATCCCTGCAAGAACAGAAAAAGTTGTTCAAATCCCTGTTTGCAATATGAAAATTGATTCAGGCCTCATTGAACACAGGAAATTCGACTCCGAGCTACAAATGCCAGCCGCTTACGTTAGCGTTAAAGATGGAAAAGCACTGACGACACTCATTAATATCTCCGAGATAGATAAAAAAATTCAATTGTTCAAACCCATCGAAATAATTCCCGTTGAAACTCAAATCGAAAATCTAAACTACCAAGAAACTCTCGAAACCCAAAACATGGATCCAATTTTGACTCAAAACCTTCAAAAATCAAGACTTGATCACATGAACGAAGAAGAAAAGCATAACATCGTGTCCTTATGCACTGAATACAAGGACATATTCTTTTGCGAACAAATTCCACTCACTTTTACCAACCAGATTAAACATAAAATAAGAACCACCGACGATAAACCCGTCTACACTAGAAGCTACCGATACCCTCAAGTACATCGAGACGAAGTCGCTACACAAATGAAGAAAATGCTTAAAGACGGCATAATCCAGCCCTCATCTTCCCCCTGGAGTTCCCCAGTATGGGTAGTGCCCAAGAAATTGGATGCTACTGGCCGAAGGAAATGGAGAGTAGTCATTGACTACAGAGGCTTGAATGAGAAGACCGTAGATGACAAGTATCCCTTGCCGAACATCACGGATCTATTGGATAAATTGGGAAAATGACAATATTTTACGACGTTGGACCTAGCAAGTGGGTTCCATCAGATCGAAATGTTCCCCGAAGACATCGAAAAAACCGCATTTAGCACAGAACAAGGTCATTACGAGTACAGACGCATGCCCTTTGGACTCAAAAATGCTCCATCGACGTTTCAAAGAGTCATGGATAATATTCTGAGAGGAATCCAAAACGAGACATGTCTTTGTCTATCTAGACGACATAATCGTGTATTCCACCTCTTTACAAGCACACATGGAACGACTTAAAGAAGTATTTGAACGTCTAAGGGCCAACTGCACCGCTTTCACTTAAAATTTAAAGAGGAGCTTAAGCCTTGACTACGATTGTTAACAACAATTGTTGCTAAGGTTTAAGTTCCACTTAAATTTTAAGTGAAAGCGGTGCAGTTGACCCTAAGAATTACCAACTTCAAAGTTCAATTGGACAAATGCGAATTTCTCCGAAAAGAAGTTCAATACCTTGGACATGTCATCACCCCCGAAGGCGTATTACCAAATCCTGCTAAAATAAAAGCTGTAATCGATTACCCGTTACCGAAGACGCAAAAAGAAATCAGAGCTTTTCTCGGACTCCTAGGATACTACAGAAAATTTATTAAAGATTTTGCTAAATTGACGAAACCCATGACTAGATGCCTCAAGAAGAATGCGAAAGTAAAACACGACACCGAGTTTCTCGAATGCTTCGAGATCTCCAAGAAACTGCTTACTACAGTACCCGGATTTTAATAAAACCTTCAATCTAACGACCGATGCATCGAATATTGCATTAGGTGCGGTGCTATCGCAAGGCGATATCGGCAGTGATCTTCCGATCGCTTACGCCTCTAGAACACTCAATGAAACTGAACAAAAATATTCGACAACCGAGAAAGAACTATTAGCAATAGTTTGGGCGACCAAGTATTTCAGACCCTACATTTTTGGCCGAAAATTCAAAATTTTTACCGATCATAAGCCACTTCAATGGTTATTTTCGTTGAAGGAACCTAACTCTAAATTAACCAGATGGAAATTACGTCTTGAAGAATACGATTACGTCATCATGTATAAAAAAGGTAAATCTAACACCGATGCGGATGCTTTATCTCGAGTGCAGATAAACCCAACAGACACCCAGTCTATGCAAGTTGAAATAGATGAAACATCCCACGCATCTTTTGAAGATCCGTTCCCCTCAATTCGAACACCTGAACCAACCTACGAAAATCTTGACGATATCAGAGTACGAAGCCGTTTCGATATTACGGAAGTAATGGATTTTCCACCTTTCACCCCAATTTTGAATGAACCCGTAACCAAAACACCAGTACCAATAGAAATTCCAGCGAATTCGACAAATTTCGCTTCTTCACAAATAGATAGTACTCCAAGTATTCCTATTTGCCAAGACGCCATTGAAACAAAAGAGAAACAGTTCATAATTACCACCGTGAACTACAACCCATTAAAACCAGTAGTAAATCAACTTGGAAACCGTGTCATAGTAAGAGCAAAAATCAGTAAAGATTACAACGAAACTCAAATTTTGGATTTGCTTATACAGTATTGCGAACCGAAAAAGAAATACTATTGTTACTTTGATACCAACAAAATGTATGAAGACATTTCTCGAGTTTATCTCAGGACCTTCAACCTCAACAAACCTTTACTCTACAGATGTTTAAATAGACTTGTCGTTATAGCGAATGAGCAAGACCAGCAAGAAATAGTTAGAAACTATCACGAAGGAAAAACCGGACACCGTGGAATTCAAGCAACACACTCCGCCCTCAAACAGAAATATTTCTGGCGAGATATGATGAATACCATCTCAACATACATAAAAAATTGTCCAATATGTATGAAAACAAAGTACGAAAGACATCCACCAAATATTCCCCTGAATGTCACAAATACACCAAGTAAACCATTCGAACATCTTTCTATGGATTTATTCCAAATCGAAAAACAAAGCTTTTTAACCATCATAGATGCTTTCTCGAAGTATTGCCAAGCTTATGCTATCACCAGCAAAACCGCGATAGAAGTAACAGAGAAACTTATAGAGTTTTTCTCACACCATGGCGTACCTCTACAAATAACTTGTGATAATGGAACCGAGTTCAAGAATGAAACACTTCAAGGACTTCTCAAATTACACAAGATCGACATCCACTTTACGACCCCAAGACATCCTCAATCCAACGGATTAATAGAACGTCTTCATTCTACATTAATTGAAAACTACAGAGTCATCCGAGAAACTACACCGAAAGAAACACCCAAAAGAACAATGCTTTACGTAGTTATTGCATATAACCACACAATTCATTCATCGACAGGTCATACACCATTTGAACTAATCACAGGCCATACATCAGCTAGAGATCCATATGACTTATTTTTAGACGAGTTTTACATGGAAAAATACGTCGACGATCATAAGAAGAAAATGCAAGTTATCTACAATGCACCCCTCGATTATTGAATCTGAAGATTTAAACCACGAACTCATCAAAATTCAAGAACATCTCATGGAAACCAAACTACCGTTTGAACCGACACTAAGCAACATCAATTTCTACGAAAAGATAATTAAAATCAAAGCGTACCAAATCAAAGAAACAGTCACATTTATTTTTGAAATACCACTAACCCAAAATTTAATCTACGATTATTATCATTTATATTCTCTTCCCATCCAAAAAGAAAATTCAATTTTCCAATTAATAATTCCTCAAAGTAAATTCCTCCTCCTCACCGAGCAGTCATACATTTCGACGGACGAAAACTGTGAAGAAATTCAACCAGAAGAATATCTGTGTCGATACCTCGAGTCATCAACATCACCAGACTTACCTTGTGAAGTTCAATTAATTCGATATGAACGATCAAATAAATGCACACCTCACCATACCAAGATACTTGATATGAAGACCCAGAAGATTAACTCAAACCAATGGTTAATCATAACACCGATCGAAACCGTTACAACTCTCACTTGTAACCAAGAAACCGGATTACTACCATTATTTGGAACGTATCTTGTCCAACTTCAAAATGGATGCAAGATCAAATCCAATACGACGATTCTTCAAACCAATCAATTCGAAGAACATGAAGTCAAAATTATCAAGATACCCGATGTCCCCATCGATCTTGATAAACATACCATTCATCAATACGATAAGATGCCACCATTATCGATTGACCAAATCAACCTTGACGATCTCAACCAGATGAAAATCAAAATGGGTGAAGTCAATAAAGAACTTGACGCCGACTCAACTATAATCCACTACAAGATCAGTCCTCTTACAATAATTGTAGCAATCAGACTTGTACTAATGATTATCGTTCGTTTTAGACACAAATTGATCTCCTTATTTAAGAGGATCAAGAGCCGATCGACTTCAACCGAACCCAACAACAGTCGTTCTCGATCGCAGGACCAGGTCGTACCATCACAACCGATCCCGATTGAGCAGATTCGACTTCGAACTTCGCCGCGTCCGTGAACACCGAAGTTCTCTCTGAGAAGGGAGGTGTTATATTCGAAATACTTTCTGAGTATTTAGTATTTAGTATTCGGATACTTTTGAATATGGGTATTTAGTATCTTGTATTCGGCATTGGAAATTCAATATCCGTTATTTAGTATTCGTTTTTTATTCGAATACTCACTTTCGTTATGGTTTTTACAAAACTGGGGGATTATACCGTCGTATAAAACTCCTAGCGCAGATTTGGTAGGTCGATAGGTGACGTTCAAAACTCGCATTCTAGCAGGCCCCCCAGACCACAATTCGGACACGTTTTGTTAGTCACGCACTAGTGAAATGACATCTTTAAATTCTTATGTTTTGTTCATATTTCAATTGATTTTGATGTTCTGTTCGATTTAATCAATAAATTTTCAAATAAGATTGTTATCTAATGTGTAATACATGGTAATACTAATTTTACGAACATATCTTAAATCCACAACTTCGAAGCGAGTATTCGATCTGGGTATTCGAAAAGTATCCGAACCAAAGTATTTAAATACTAGTATTTTAAATACTTTTAACCTACTGGTATTTAGCATCCGAAGAAAACCGAATACTATTTTTCATGGTATTCGTTATTCAAATACTCATTTAGAGTATTCGACCCAGCTCTGGTTATATTGTACGAAACGTATATACTATACTTGTAAACCTACCTTAAGATTATTTCTTACTCTTTATTGAAATATGCTTATTTAGCAAATGTAGCAAAACGCAAATTGTAGAGGAGTCTCATCTCCGCAGAATAATAGTAGCTTTCGTTTACTTCACATCGTTATTGTTGTTCTCAACATTAATAATTTTGTCGAATAAATCTTTTTAAAAATCAAAAGTGTATTTGGCAAAAGTTATTTCGCTGGAACATGGGCCGGAAAAAAGAGAGTTCTACCGTGGTCACTTTCTCACAGAAGACGGTGAATTCTTACTGTTTGTCTCACCCACAATTTCTCGGTTTGCCGCGCAGCAAAAAGAACTGCACCTCCACGCGGATGCCACATTCAAAGTGGTTCCGAGGACAGGCGGCATCATGCAATTATTTTGCGTTCATGTTATGCATGACGGCCACGTAAGTTTCCTTTTATTATCCTTATACCGGGGGTAATATCACAAGTGCATTGATTGAACTCGAAGAGGAGGTATATCTCCAGACAGAAATGACAACTACTCGTGCTGTGGTTTCGAAATAGTGATGATAGAAGATAAAATAAATGCACTTGTGATATTATCATTGAAATAATGACGCGATTGGTCAATTTCAAATGAAATTCTCAATTTTGATTGGTTTATATAATGTTAGAGTCGTTATACAGCGTGCCCTAAAAATGGCGTACCCAAGGTATAATTTAAAGGTTACATCAAAATGACCCTCATAACATAAAAATAATAGACCGAATCGAGAGCTTTAGGTTGTTTTCATACGTTTTCAGCCTTTTGTCCAAGGAATTTTATTGAAATTTTAAAATTTCAGCCTTTTGTTTTCCAATCAGCAGCATATGTTTCCATAATATCAGACTTACACATGAAATGCGGAGGCTCCGGCCGGCTTCAGTGAAGAAGGGGCGGGTTAATAAATTTATTAAAAGATGGTAGGTTTGGGCGCCAAGTAAGTTTACTTTATTCTAGTCATTTTATGAGGACAGCTAAGAGTCATTCAAACTTACTAAAAAAATGTCTCATTATTGCAATTAAATTATCAGGCCACAAAAATATACGATCGTATCAGCTTTGCGCAAAATTGGTCTGATTTCACAGTTGTTATACAAAATCAGAAGTCAAAATTATGCTAGATGTAAATGGTTCAGAAAAATTGAATAATAAAAAGAAAGGTCTAGGTAGTTCTTGAAGCTTCTAGTAATTTATATTCTTGAGTGCGGAAAATACCGATAATAATTCTAAAACACGCACGAGTTCGTGTCGTTCTCGGATTCTAGGATATCGTTCTCTATCCGCGTGAGTTTCGGGCCAGTTCAATCAAAATGGAAAGATCTGACCTGTGGTGGAGAAGTGGTCGGTGGTGGCCGGCGAACGTAGGCGGAAAGTCCTCCACTAAAACCCCACGGAAAATGCTCGTACAGGAAGTCGACTAGAAACCGGTACCAAAAACCTCGACGAGAACCCGATACTAAAAACCCTCTAGGTGTTGGAGGGTTGAATTCGACGGAAGATTCTTCCAAAAAGGGGTCCGGTCCGATATACCCAACGGATCCCTTACAAAAACGTGCCTGGAAAGGCTCTCGGCAATTCGTGTGTCAAAAGTGGAAATATCCCCCACGGGGTATGTCTACAAGTCACCAAAATATCCACCAAAATTGTAGACAATTTCACCTGATGAAAGAAAATCCCAACTCGGCTTGATTTACATCAAAAACCTTTCAAACAGGGCCACAAAACTGAACACGACGCCAAGATGACGGACCGTGCGATAAAGACCAGAAGAAAAACGGCCGAACGGCGACTAATCTTAGCCGGAAGACAAGAACTGACCAATGGAAATCCAGAATCAGGGAAGAATACATCAAGAAGGATCTACTATCGAACCAAAATACGAGAAAAAGTCATGGAAACATGATTCCAGTGACGTAACAAATCACACTAATAATTAATGAAGAATTTAAAGAGGAAGGGAATATTTATTGTTTATTATTTCGACTAACAAGCGTGCTACCGACTCCTTATCAAGATTGGCCTTAAAATCTCTCCGGTAGATATCGCCAGCGGAACATTCGCGAAATATTTTGGGTAGCTTTTAAAAGCGAATTCGTAATGTAACACATACTGAAATCTCAATATACCTTTGGAAGTAATGAATGAATGAAATGTTGCATAATGTCAAAAACCAATGTGAATCGTATCTTATTAAGCGTTCGAGGGCGATACTTTATAGGAACTTTTTCTGTTATAATGATGCCTCAACAATGTTGTCTCGGTCATGATCGATTTTGAATGGGCGCTGAGGAAGTCTGCTATGGACTCATTCCAAAATATTGATCGGGTCAAAGGGTGCTGGTTTCATTATTGCCAGGCTTTAAGGAAAAAAGCAAAAACCCTAAATCTGCACGAATCGAACGATCCCGTTATCGTGCAGATCATTAATATGTCCTATGCGTTACCTCTGCTGCCATCCGATCGCATTCCCGAGGGTTTTCAACATATTGAGGACATCGCTGCAAACAACGCAGAATTAGGTCCATTTCTGGAATACATGAGCCGCACTTGGATGAACCGCCAAAATCTGGATTTCTCGGTCCATGGAGAAACACACAGAACGAACAACTCCGTGGAATCTTTTCACAGAATGTTCTTTCAGCTAGTTGGCCGACCACATCCGAATATTTGGGCGCTCACCGAGTGGTTGTTGAAAGTCGAAAACATTCTCACCGGAGATTTGGCTCGATTACAGACGGGAGCAGAACACCGTCAACGCCGAAGGCTCAAATATCAAGAAGTCGATGAGCTAATTCGAAGAGCGGAGGCAACATTAGCCGAAGACAACGACGTGGTTCACTTCCTTTGTAGGTGTGGACACATCGTATGTGCCAAAAGACGCGGTTACAACGTCCCATTTGAAGTTGACGACCATGACGTCGGAAACGATTTCCATGACGATGACGTCAATGATCGTCATGATGACATCGATCCCGATGCAGTGATGGAATTGGAGGTCATCGATGTGCCAGGTGAGCTTAAATGCAATCAGTTTCTATAATGTTCAGTTTATATAATTCAAACCTGAATAACATATTGTCATTTCTCTTCATACAGATGGAATTCCGGCTGGCAACGCTTTTCACGTACTCAATGAGAGCGACCCCGACGAATCTGACTCTGAAGTCGAAGATGAACCGAATCCTAACCCATGAAGCTGATTATCATTAGTATTATGTATACGGCTAGTTGATATACTTATCGTATGATTGATTTTCACTCACAGGTTAGAAAATTATATGGATCGCATTTTGAATGAAACCTTGAGAATGAGATATCACTGTGACCTCTGGATTCTGGATTCTGGATTAGGATTTGGAGAGTGAGTGGCTTGCGCCACTCTAGCACTTAGGCCTCTTACTTGGGCCCATTATGCCACCCCTCCGGCGCAACTCCCTGCCGCCCGCCGCTAGCCCTCGAGCCAACCAACAAAGTTGATAAACTCGAGGACCGCACCGGGTGCGGTGTTGCTAATGTCGGCCATACTTGGACAGAAGTCCCCTAGTATGGATCCTCGGGTCGACGCAAGCGCGGGGCAGTGACATAGCACATGCTCCGCTGTCTCGTCCTCTTCTAAGCACCCTCGGTTACGGTTACGACGCCCAGCGTGTAGAGATGTTTGTTCAGTCGGCCGTCGGCCGTGCCCGGTCCATATCCCTACGAGTTTTCGGAGATTGTCTCTGGTTAGTCGCAGGCAAAATTTGGCTCTTTTGAGGGATGGTGCCTTGATGGCGGCCGTCCCCTGTCTGTAGCCTTCAGTCGATTCCCAGCGCGTAGAGTGTCTGGTCCGGGTGTCTTCTTTAATCAGAGTATTCTGAGTAGAAAGGGCTACCGGTAGCGCCGGCTCCGGCCCGATCAGGTGTCGGTCGGAGCCTTCGCGCGCCAGCTCATCTGCCTCTTCATTGCCCTGTATTCCTGTATGTCCTTTCACCCATGCAAGGTCTAGGACATTTTCTGCCGCCAGTCTTTCCAGAGATAGGTGGCATTCCCAGACCAGCCCTGAGTTGATCCTAGACCCTCTCAGAGCTCGCAATACCGCTCTACTATCTGTCATGATGCGTACAGACTTGCCCATGATTCCAAGTTCAGTGGCTCTTTTGGCCCCTTGAGTCACCTCCGTCAGTTCCGCTTGGAACACGCTGGAGTAGCATACAAGAGCTAAACTATCTCGCAGGTCTGGATCTTCGAAGAAGATACCCGAGCCCGTGCCTCGACTATTTTTGGAACCGTCCGTGAAGATGTTCGCGTCCGATACTTTTTCTTCGCAACAGTTTATTTCAATGCCATAACGCCTTGTGAAGTTGTATTTCACCGGGATGCGATCAGACCTCGCCCCCGGAATAGGTACTCTCATGAGCGCCTCATTCAGGATGCGAGTGTGACCGCCATCGTGGTTTCTGTCATTCCATAGACTCTCAGCTGGCAGTCTCAAAGCCGCCCCCAGAGCCACCTCCTCGACGTACAGGTCGAGGGGAGGCAGGCAGAGAATCGTCTCCAAGGCCGCAGTTGGGGTCGTCCTCATAGCCCCAGTCACTGCCAGGCATATCAGCCTTTGGATGTGACCTCATTGTAGTGATACATAATCGTCCCAAGATATTTTGGTCAACACGTGACTCACTTTGCTAATCAAGATTTAATTAAAAACCACTGTTGAACATTCATGTTTTAATCAGAATAAATTGGGAGGAGTATAGATATCTTCGGTTTGGGCCCCATTTCATTATACTAAATGACTTCAGCGATCCTACTTTGTACTCAGTTAAATAATTATTTCATGTATTATTATGATATTATTATTATGTCATGTACAGTAATCCTTATTAGTTACAGGCCATTTGTTAATGGGAAGAAGAGCGGGGGGGCAGTGGGCTACGTTGGTTGTGCCCCACGTTCACGGGCGGGGAGGAGCCCGTGAATCAATCAAGCAATCAATCAAGTTTTCACAATAACTGCAATATACCTTGTATAAAAGTGAAAGAACTCTGATTTTGCGGGTATCACTTGATCGGGATGGTTGATTATAATTATCAAACTTTTATACCTTAAGTATATATATTTCTGTTTTCAATTGTAATGCATGATTTGAAATCATAATTTCATTAATTCTCATGATTAATAAATGAACACTTTTGCATTCATAAGTATATGTATGTGATTTATTTCCGTCATAGCAGCAAAATTTTTCATCACATTCCAATGGAACGGTAGCAGTTAAGTATGCGGGGTTTATCCGGTATCGTCTTTGGTCGGGTAATACGTGAACGTGGCTGGATGCTTATCAAGTGCGATGCCGGTAAGGGAGTTTTCTGTATGAAAGGTAGGTGGAAGTACCTACTAGGTAGTTAATTTTCAATACTTCGGAAACGAATTATTTTTCCAAATCATCATACACTATAGGTTTGTTCGGGCAACAGTTGTGGACCGAACAAGTGCGATTTTCTGGCAAGAACCGTCGGATTAGTTTCTGACTGTTTGCAAACCGTCAGAGTGATCAGAACTTCTCAGCGTGAACTAGTGGTTTGTGACATGCGGAGATAACAGCCCGCTTGCTTCTAAAACACGTTTTGGCCACTGTAACCACTTCTTCAGCGATCACAAAGTTAGCCGAGCACGCTCCTGAGCTCTGAAATATCCACAAACAGTTGGTGACCGGTTGCCAACTGGTCCAAATTTGAGGTGCCCGAACAAACCTATTGATACCTACCTGAATAGTGGCTGGTGATATAGATAATTTCATGCGCAGATGTGTTTTTTTTCTTCAGATGCTTCTAGAAACCAATATCCACGTAGTCAGTTCGTCCCACGGCCATGGATGCAGAAGAGTGAGTATTATCTTTGCCAAACTTAACGATTCTATTCTAATTAATTATACACTATATCAAACTAACGAATACCTATTTTATTGCAGAGAACTGCGTAATGTTTTGAATGTGAGTATTATTATATATGAGTACATACATTACATTTTGAACTTATTTCTCACACATCCGATGTATGTCTGATTAGGACTTGTCTCTCGCGCAGGGCGGCAGAATGTCGGAGGCGGTGAGGGTCAGCGGCAGCCCTGAGACGTCGGCGCCGGCGGGGGTTAGCGGCAACCCTCGGACGGCGGTGGCAGGGCTGCGTTGGCAGCCCCTTTCCACCACCCGGTGCCTCCAAATAGGGGGGCAGTAGGCCCGGCTCGCCAACGCCATCGCAGGCGGCGACAGCGGCGCCAATACGATCGGTAAGAAAAATTCAACTTAAGGGGAGGGTATGACTATAGAGTATGTCCACGGATGGGGTTTGAAACAGGGGAAAATTTTTTTTTCAAATTTTACATAAAAAGTTATTGTTGATAAAATCGTCTACTTATGCTCTCAAACCTCAGTAGTGTCAGGAGGTATGTTCTAAAACCTCACCACGACAAGTTGCCTACATTCCGGCGTTTTGAGGTTTTGTGAATGTTAAGAATTACAAGTTGCCTAAATTCCGGCGTTTTGTGTGGAAATCCCAGGTGACAGCTGTCAAGATGGCGGAAGAATTGAGTTTAAAAAATGCGGGATATTTGAAAAACCTCAAAATGTGAGTTTAATTGGTTGCCTACCTAGCGTTCCGCAATTAAAAAACAAAATGCGGGAATCCCCGATTTCTAGGCTCAGCATTACAATTTACCCACATTCCGGCGTATTGTGTGAAAACCCCAGGCTGACAGTAGCCAAGATGGCGGAATAATTGAGTTCAAAAAGTGCGGGGTATTTGAAAAAACCTCACAATGTGAGCCGCAATTAAAAATGCGGGGATTCCCGATTTCGGTATTTTCAAACGAAAAATCTACCATTTATGAAATCCATAATGGTGCATATTTAAATTCGAAAAATGTGGAATTTGAAGATCATAAGTAGGAATTCAGGGGTTATGAAATGCGGTATATTAATTAAATTCAATACATTCAAAATTTGACATTTTTTAAATTTCTATACATAATGTGAATAATGACAATAATTCCCTCAATAATTGTAATGATAATGAACATAAAAACAATATTAATAATAATAGGTATAAGAATAATAACATAATATTATCTATAAGAAATTTAGGAGGTGAGGATGTAATGGCCAGTATAATCGTTATCATGATCAGCAATACACGCTCGAATACATGGTAATTTATTTGTGACATAATCGTATATTTTAAAGCCATTCCGCACACTGCACTCATTTAACTTCGGACACTAAGCCCGATAATGAATGATAATTCACAATGCGATCATGTATGATAAGACAATAAGCCCGCGTATGTGGTGGAAATATTTCGGCACTTTCAAACTCTACTTGGACATCTACGGTACTGGATTTCACAGCCTCTTCTTGTTTTGAGCAATCGATAACGAATAAAGCCTTATTCTTGAAGGTTTTATAGTCACTGATGGGCTCACTAATTTTGCGATGGTAAAAAGTCCTTTGAAAGTCACTGTAGGTTTGATACGCCTCCGTGTAATCGTCCTTGGCAAAGTCGCAACGTAGGCAATCGTATGGATAGCAGGTAGAGTTTAACCACACACGAACTGATGTTAAATTGACATTGTCAAAAGATGCAATATCACTTCGAGCATTATCTTTTCGATTCGATTGAAAGCCTAAAATAATGTAGCGGGGCCGCTCCAGACTGGTGGACGTCTGCACACTCCAAATGTCCTTGTTTGTAGCTTTAACGGCGGGGAGTTCATGAACTTGCCATTTGCGGAACGGTATCGATATTAGAGCACCGACACTCATTTTTTGAAAAAGTTGTAATTTTCTCTCATCGTTCGGATAAATGTGTTTCACACGTATTTCCATATCGGTGATGTAGATCTTGGCAGTCACCGGCACGATGCCCCCTCTCCTCTTTCAATTCCAAAATCACGACCACTTGTTCACCGCGGAAATTCACTGGTCGCCACTCTTGATAGAGTAAATCGACAGTTATTTCATGAATGATCGATTCATTGATAACTGGTAAATATATAGGATTTCTGGGCTCGACATTAATACTGTAACCAGGTTCAACGTTCGGAGCGAACTCGTAAATCGTGTGTGACGGCTTATTGTCATAGTAGGCACCTTTTGTAATATTACACTCCACTCGTATAGTGACGACTTTGATGATATTTATCGGTAAATCAGAAGTATGTAATAAATTCGCTGGTAACTTTTTCGATGAGAACCCCAGCATTCGTCCGATACTGTCCAGAGGTTGAAAGTCAACTTCATATACCGATTTCACCTCACATTGTAGTGTATTATTATTCGGCTTCAATGAAATCAATTCGATATCTTTAAATTTTATTTCATCATCATCGCTGAGATGTGATTTAAGTAAACGTTGTAGACACTCTTCAATCGATGTGATTTCATAAGATCCCATCGGGATCGTAATAACTCGTTTCGCCCCATCATTTCCATAATAATAAAATTTATCATTTCCTGCGTCGACATTTGGAATACTATTGCACGTATGAAGGCCGACTAGACGAAGCGAATAACTACAATCGGAATTCAGCTGAATCGGCGGATCTTGGACGGCAGCAAGAGTACTTCCGCGTCCCGTTAAAGTGAATGTTCGCGACATGACTAAATGAGACTGACGTTGCAACTTTATTTATTATTTATTATTATATAAAAATTTCAAACACAAATGTCCACAATTATAGGTGGTACTTTGATAAGTATCATGATTATAATAGATATTGAAATGCTCAAAGTATTTTGTCAACTCCAAGCGAGGCGATAAATTCCCCATACTATCAAAGTATATGACGTCAGGCCCACATTTTTTGTGAGAAGTCCAATGAGTTCCACTACCAACACTCGAATCGATATTAATGATCCCAGATTCATTCCTGCGGGGTACAGCAGGTAATTCATCCCGCATGAATACACCGCGGAAATGTGGGATTTTGAGAATTTTCACGTAACGTCGCAGGTCGATGTCCGTGAGGGGGCGCGTTGGTAGTTTCAATGGGAGTTTTTTGGCCGAATAAATAGACCCATGCCACTCTTGTAAGGTTTCAGATAAAGCCCGTCACCTTTTTTACCTAAAGCTATAGTCTCCATGGATCGATTATGACGTTGCGATTCCTCAAACTTTTGCTTTCCGATTTTAGCGTCATTCACTGCTTTTGCCACACTGGCGGCACCTCCTAAATTGAAAAACAAAATTATAAGTATTTCAAGGCTACTACTTATCAATGAATCAAACCAACCTGTCAATGCTCCAAGTGCCGAGAGTCCTGATAAAATGGGAACAAGAAAGGGTATGAATGAACCCGTCTTCGGTACGGGTATGACCCGTGGTAATTTGACACCTTTTTTACCACCCACTCTCTCAACCGCCACCCGAGCCGCTTTTAGAGTTTTCACAGTGTGCGACTTTAAATCGCCAACATACTTGTCTCCCTTCTTTTTCAGTTCATTCACAATAGCCTTATGGAATGTCGCCTTCACCTGTCTTCCTTTTTGCTTAATTTTCCCATCCGTAATACCGGCCCCCATTTTACGTTTAATTTTCATCGTATTGGTCGTCAACCAGGCAGCCGTTTTTTCACCGAAACTAGAATCTTTGGCCTTGACACGGTCCCAAGCTTTATATTCCAAAACTTTATCAGCGGCGTGACGTGCACTGAGGTCGTTGGACTGTGAATAAGAGATATCGTGCTCTTTACACGCCTTATCTAGACCATTTACCCCCGCATCACCCCTGGCCAGACGTTTCTTCAATTTAGTACCGGGCCCGCAATACTGATATCCGGGTAGATGGGCCTCAAATGGCAGATTATTTATAATCGAGTTAATCATTTTCATTCTCACACCGCGTCCTACTTGTGTAACTATCGCTTTTATACTGATGATTTAACAATACCTAAGTACTCATATATATATATTGATAAATCATTATGAATATGGATCAGTATCCATCAAAATGCGGTTCGTGCAACAGAATGCTAAATTACCTATACGCAATCAAGATACCGACGATGATATTCATCACCGCAACCAAGTACAACGTCACGGAGGACTTCTCCCAAATTCGATACGTGCACTAATAATCGGCCCCTCAAATTGTGGTAAAACTAATGTGATGATGAGCCTCCTCTTGGAATCCAATGGACTTCGCTTTGAGAATGTGTATGTGTATTCGAAGTCGCTTTACCAATCAAAATTCCAAATGCTGGATAAGGTATTGAAACGTATACCCGAACTTGGCTATTATCCCTTCAATGAAAACGCGGAGATTATGGATCCGTCAGAGGCCAAAATGAACTCTGTGTTCATATTCGATGATGTGGTATGCGGTGCACAGAACAATATACGAAAATACTTCAGTATGGGTAGGCATAGGAATGTTGACAGTTTCTATCTAGCTCAAAGTTATATGAGTATTCCCAAGCACCTCATTCGAGATAATGCAAATTTTTTAGTAGTTTTCAAGCAAGATGATAAAAATTTGAAAAATGTGTACGAGGAGCATAATGTGGGTTCCGATATCCCAACATTTTCCGAATTTAAAAATGTGTGTGGTCAATGCTGGAAGGATAGACATGGATTCCTCGTAATTTCAAAAGATGATCATATCACTAAGGGGCGTTATCGTAAAGGATTCGACAGCTACATATTGATGTAGTCCTTGTGCGTGACATGTAGTTTGATAGCTACTTCCCTATCGAGAGCATCTTTGCCATCGTCGTCGTCGTTATTGTCATCATGAATACCACTCTGAAGAAGAAAGTGATCGAGGCATCACGAAATGTGAAAAATAAATTTGAATCATTAAAATTGGATCGTCTGCAGCAAAAACAGACAGTGGAAGAAGTTTTTGAACCGGTAATATCCCCATTGAAAAGTTTATCGCGAGCAAATTCGGCATCACAACCCTTGAGCCCAGTTTTGAGGACACCATCACCGAAAGATATGGGAAGGCATATTCTAAAAAGAAGTAAAATGTTCATGTCACCAACATCATCATCCACCCCTCAACCCAAACGATTAAAGCAAGAGCGTCAACCGCAACCACAATAGCGTCAACCGCAACCACTAGATCCACTGGACGGTGTGGATGGTATGGATGATGGGGTCGGAGATGATGGGGATGAAGAAGAAGAGGGTGATTTGGATGAAGAAGAAGAGGATAATGTGAATGAAGAGGGGAATACTGATGATGATGATGAGGAAGACGTGACGATAAGATCGAGATCATCCGTTCTACTCTCTGAAATGTTGGAAAGAATGCCCGACATTGCAAAACCATACGTTAGGAAATTCCTATTCGATAATGATCAGCAAAAAATGGATCATCGTAATGTGCAATATTCCACGGGGAATGATGAATGGCTTATTGGCAGAACTCCAATGAAAATCCATTCAAATGGTGACCTCAAAATTGATCAACGCTTGATAAAAGGGACACGTGGTATTTATGAGCTGATTTTTATCAGATACCCCGATGATGACAAATACAAATCAGAAGATTTGGAAGCTTATTTATGGTTGGCGCGAGTGGCGAATTTATATCGTCAAGATTTCGAACGGAATGGAAAAGTTATGGGTAGTAAAGGCGAAAAATATAAATTAATACGTCCCATATTTCAATCTCTTCAATCGAAAACCAAGGAAGGTGTATCTCATTCGCATGTCGGCAAAGGCTACTCCGAAACATACCATCACCCAATGTTGAATCATCCAATAAAATATAATGAAAAACCGATAGAGTACATTTATTGGGATGATATTAATGAGCTGGTGGAACGTTTGGGACTTTTGAGTGCATCACGGCGAGCTGGTAATACATCTCATAACAACGAAATCATAGCGATCGAAGAGGAATTGCGTGAAGTTGAAGTGATATATTAATTCCGCATCAATCCGTATGTAGATCAGTCAACTCCCAACGGTCATCATGAGTGTCGATAAATTTGGTAGATCTAATCGCATTAGACATGTCAGTAACGATAATAATGGATTCATAAGTTCATATCAAAAAATGGTGAAGGCGTTTAATTCCTTGAGTTTGAATGAAGATGGAGATTACGATGCGTTGAATAAAAAAATAACTAATGTTATGAGCCCCACCGATGCGAGTGACTGTGCCAATATGGAGTACGTGGATACTGCATTAAATTCCAATTTTAGAAAAGTGGAAGATGAATTCAATGAAATCGTAAAAAAATTAGACGAGAAATGGCAGAGGATATTTGAAGAGAGTGAAACCCATATTCATACGCTACTGGATAAAATGTCATCGACTTCAAAAGTGAACCACACGATGAACACTCTTATAAAGAAAAAACGCCCTCTCCAGGAGGTTATTCCGTCTAATATATCTGTAGCGGATGCATCGTTGAAGCCATGGGTCGAAATCGAGAAGAAATTGTAGAAAAAAATCGTCGTATGAGTGTAAAGGAGCAAATTGTGAATGAGATATATAAACCTGCAAGGCGAGCATTTCCTCGCCGACGTACTATCATGCGTGGGATAGATGACCTGTGGCAAGCTGACTTGGCAGACTTTACAGATTATTCTCGTCAAAATCGCGGATTCAAATATATATTAGTGGTGATCGATGGATTTTTCAAGTACGTATGGACTGAAGCTGTGAAATCGAAATGTGGGAAGGATGTGACGGCCGCCATGAGTTTGATAATGAATAAACGCACTGGGAAAACTCATAGGATTCCCAAAAATTTACAAACTGATAAGGGAAAAGAATTTTATAATGAATCATTCGAGAATCTCATGAAGAAATTCAACGTAAATCATTACAGTACATATAGTGTGATGAAGGCGGCTATAGTAGAACGTGTAATACGAACCATCAAAGGTAGACTTTACAAATTATTCACATTAGAAGACTCCTACAATTGGATCGACGGTCGATTAGATCGGGTGATTGCTGCATATAATAAAAAATCCATTCATCGTACGACGGGTATGAAACCGATTGATATTACAAAGAAAAATGAGCGAGCTATTTTAGAGACTGTGTACCTCAATCCAATCAAATCAGTAGCTAAGGCAAAATTCAAAGTTGGAGATATTGTACGGATCAGCAAAGAGAAGCATTTATTCCGCAAAGGTTATCTCCCCTCCTGGACTACGGAATTATTTCAAATATGTAAAGTGAACATGACAGATCCTATTACGTATTTATTACAAGGAGTCGATGGCTCATCAATTTTGGGAAGTTTCTACGAATATGAATTACAGCGGACCACTCATGAAGATATCTATTTGATTGAGCGAATTTTACGCAGGAAGGGGAATAAAATCTACGTTAAATATCTCGGCTTTGATAATAAGCATAATAGTTGGATCAATTCATCCGACATTGTAGACTAGTGTGTGTTCGATAGTGATTTTTATTATCATCATCATGAGGATGCAGGAACAAGTTACGACAAGATATCCATCATATGCACCACCGTTGGCTTCGACACCATCACCACCAGCACCACCATTACCACCATCTTCAACCCCACCGAACCCTTGGGAAAATGTCGATCACTCAATCAATGCGGGGAGACAGAAGTTTTCATCATCAGCTCTTGCTCTGGTCATGGCGCTTCAAAATATTGAGCAGAGTATAAAAATATTATCGTTAACCGGCTGGAATTTAGTTATCAATCAATTAAATCCATGGGAATTGAATAATATTTGGACCGAACTTCCGCTCCGATATCAAACTGATGAAGGTATACAATCCCGTTTGCCATGCTTCGAGCATCATGGAGAAGACGAGTATCTCGCCTACGGACCCGTACCCTTAACCAAGGATAAGTGTCACCGATGCCGCGCCAATAAATATGAACGTGAAAATAATATCGGATATGATGTAATTAATTAAAATTTTAGTACTTATAAATATTATAATATGAAACATCTGAATGCCCCCATTTTAATTTCTCAATGTATAGACTTGTTATTATAGAAATAAAAAAATTCTGATGACTATTTTTATTTTTTTTTCAAGCATAAAAGTAATACAAAAATATGCAATTTGATGATCGACATCCTGTCTGTATGCAGCATGATCTATCTATCTACATAATATTTTGTAAGTTAGCAATTTCTTCGATATGTAAGAAAGTGATGCCGTTCAACAACCTCTGCTACATCAGTTAATAATCGCTTCCGCCACCTCCATCATTACCACCACCAATTCTGATATGTGGCTCTGTTTCCCCTCTTCTCACCTGATTAGTACTATCATTAATTCATCATTTCTCAAACTGATAAGATGGAGAGCCTAAACAGTATCGGTCAGTGCGAAATTATTAAACCAAAGTTGAAGTTAGACCAGCTCCAAATCGACAAAATTTATAGAGTGGTAGATGTGAGAAAAATCTCTACCAGTTTCGGCGACGCAGTGTTGGTGGAGTTAGATGAGAATATCATCTTCCTCCCCAGGCGCGTAGTACATCTCATCACCCCCGAAGCGATCCAGGAGCTGTTGGCCGGTGCTGGTTGCAGCATTAAATTCACCGGCAAGCTTGCAATTGGTAATCGACCCTTTCCGGCCAATACTTTTTCATTCGAAAAATTTTTGGCGGAGGCGACGACGACGACGGCGACGACGAGGACGACGACCACGACGATAATATAATTAGGTAAGTGAAACATAATTTTTTTCTATGAAATTTTTTTTCACGAGTAGAATTACTTATATTCATAATTATTTGAATTAACAGATATGTATATTTGTGAAATATGTGGGAAAACCTACACGAGGAAGGACAATTTGAAGCGGCATGAACAGGCATTTCATAAAAAGGATGAGGCGGGGGAGGAGGAGGAGGGCGGACTAGCTCTACCTTCAACATCTAAACGGAGATGTGTTGCAAACGTCTACTGCTCCCATTGCGATTTGCAAGTACCAAAGTCGAATTGGAGCGGCCATTTACGTAGTCAACAGCACAAATCCAACCTCCCTGTACACCTGGATGATGATGATGATGTTCATGTCGTGGACCAAAATTTCAAATCGCGCATTATAAGTTTACGTATTTTAAATAGAGATCAAGTGCTACTTGATATCGCAGCTTTCTTGAATAATATTGAAGATAAAATACGGAGAATTATTTCAAGATACGTTGATAAATTCAACACAATGAAGACTAATTTCGAGCTATTCGCCGACTATCTACTCCCTACGAAATTTGAGGTTGATATGAAGTCCTTCAATACGAAAAACAGCATCGTCACGCCTACGACGGATTTTGAAGATATTTTCAGTCAGCTTGTAGATGTACTGAAAACTAAAGCGGAGGAATTTCAGGAGCGAGATTCAGGTATGTCGATTATATTGCAAAAATAATAAATATATATATATCGAATTAACGATTTTCTTCACTTTCCTCTTATACCAGGATGGACGCTCATGAGGATTCTACATCTGGAAGTTAACATCTGTAAATTCGTCGTTTTTGGAGGCTCTAGCTACATTCCACTACCAGCGGACATAGATCGTAGAAAGGCGATTGTGAACGTACACAATTTTGACAACCAATGCTTCAAATGGTCCATTCTTGCTCATCTTCATCCAACCGATGTAATGCCCAATCGTGTTACGAATTACCGAAGGTATGAAAACGATTTAAATTTCGATGGTCTATCATTCCCCCTCAATTTACGCGATATCGCTGCCTTCGAACGGCTTAATAATATTTCGGTAAATGTTTATGGGCTAGAAGCTCATTTTGATAAAAATACTGCGAGATGGAGATCGGAGGTTGTGGGGCCACTTCATTTTTCAAAGTTCCGAAACGCTGCCACTCATATTGATCTTTTATTGATTACCGATGATGATGCGGGTGGACAACATTATTGCCTTATACGTAACTTATCGCGTTTGATACGCTCCCAGATCACCTCACATACCGAAGCAATTTTTTTATGTCGCGGGTGTCTGACTCATTTTACAAGTGAATATAAATATAACGCTCACATTGAGAATGATTGTAATCATCTCAAAACGAAATTACCTACATCTGAAATGCGGCAAGATAAATTTGGCAATCCGTCTGTCGGTAATATCCTAAAGTTTGAAAATTTTGAAAAATCATTAAAATCACCATTCGTTATTTACGCTGATTTCGAAACTATTCTGTTACCGATACAAACTTGCCAACCTAGTTCCGCTTCATCATCTACCACCAGTACACATTTGAATGCCCCCTACAGTTTTGCTTACGTAATTAAATGTGACGAAGTTTGAACTTTATCGCGGAGAAAATGCTTCCGAAATATTCATCGAGCGACTGGAGCGCGATGTCATTGACTTATATAAAAAATATTTTAAATATCCTAAACGGATGATACCCTTAACCGACGAGGAGAACGTAGCTTTTATAAATTCAACCCACTGCTCTATCTGCGACAAGCCTTTCAGTAATAATCCTTTCGACAGTAAAGTTCGCGACCATTGTCACTTGAGTGGAAAATTCAGGGGTGCCGCACATGGTACTTGTAATTTGAATTATAAATTACCTAAATTTGTACCCGTTTATTTTCATAATTTATCGAATTATGACAGTCATCTTTTTATAAAAACACTTGCCTCTGAATTTGGTCATATAGACGTTATACCTCAAAATAAGGAAAAATATATCTCATTTACGAAAAATTTGCTTGTGGATAAAGATTTTAAAGGCGATAATGTATATTTTAAACTCAGATTTGTAGATTCTTTTCGATTCATGCCGTCATCACTCGATAAATTGTCTCAAACTCTATCAGATGTTGAATGTTCGGAAGTCATAAAGCATTTTCCGGATCGTGGACAATTCAATTTACTGCGACAAAAAGAGGTTTTTCCCTACTCATACGTCGATTCGTTCGAGAAACTGAACGAAGACACCTTACCGAGCCGCGATAAGTTCTATGATAACTTGAAAAAGTGTCACATTACCGAGGAAGACTATACACGCGCCCAGCGCATCTGGCAGCTTTGCGGCTGCAGAACGCTTGGTGAATATGCGGACGTCTATCTTAAATCGGATGTCTTATTACTTTGTAGCGTATTTGAACGTTTTCGGGAAGTGTGCCTTGAAACATATAAATTAGATGCAGCGCATTACTTTACAGCACCGGGGCTTAGTTGGGACGCTATGCTAAAACAAACCGGTATCGAGTTGGAGTTATTTACAGATATCGACATGATACATTTTATTAAAAAAGGGATACGTGGCGGAATTTGCGTATGTAATCACCGCAAGAGTGAGGCAAATAATAAATTTCTTCCTCATTACGATCCCACGTTACCATCAAAATATATTATGTATTTAGACGCGACGAATTTATATGGTGCGGCAATGTCGCAAAGTTTACCGCAAAGCCACTTCGAATGGGTAAGCCCAGCTGAGTTTGAACGTGCAAATGCTGCCGGGATCGATGATGATGCTGCAATTGGTTATATTTTGGAAGTTGATTTGGCGTATCCTGAAAATCTCCACGATTATCACAATGATTTGCCATTTTGCGCGGAGAATATTATTCCTACTACATCTCGAGCTAAAGTTTCTAAATTATGCCCCAATTTGAATGATAAAACTAAATATGTAATTCATTATCGGAACTTAAATCAGGCCTTGAGCCACGGATTAATATTGACTAGAATTCATCGTGTATTGAAATTTAAACAGTCGACTTGGTTGAAGACATATATTGACCTCAACACACAAAAACGGAATCAGAGTCGCACTGCATTCGAAAAAGATTTCTATAAACTAATGAACAATAGCGTTTTCGGTAAAACTATGGAATGTGTCGATAAACGAGTCGATGTGAAATTGATAACTCATTGGGAAAATCGTGGACGAAAAATCGGAGCGCAAACTTTAGTAGCCAGACCCAACTTTAAAAATTTGCTATCATTCACTGATAATTTTGTGGCAATTCAGATGGAGAAAACCCAAATTGTGTACGATAAACCAATTTATGTGGGTTTTTGCGTATTAGATCTATCAAAGGTAATTATGTATGATTTTTTTTATTTCCTGAAAGGGATTTACGGCGATAGAGTACGTCTGCTGTATTCCGACACAGACAGCCTAATACTAGAAATAATTACCGAGGATTTCTATGCTGATATGCGTGAACATTTACACCGCTTTGATACATCTAATTATTCGGCCGATAACATCCATAATATGCCTATTACAATATCGGTGGTCGGCAAAATGAAAGATGAATATAAAGGGCGCGTTCCCTGGGACTTTGTTGGTACGGGCGCCAAAGCTTATTGTGTTAATGTTGAGGGGGATTTGACTAAAAAGGCCAAAGGGGTAAAAAAGGAAGTTGTTCGAAATAATTTATCTATGCAGGACTATGTTGATGTGGTCACCAATAAGACGCCTATTATCTATCGCGCTATGAATGTATTTAGGTCTGAAAATCATTCAATTTATACGAAATTAATTTATAAAGTCGCTTTGTCTCATAACGATGACAAAAGGTTTTTAATACCGGGTACCCACAGTACCTTAGCTCTAGGGCATAGAGATATTTTACATTTATCATAAATAATTTTATATGTATCGTCACTATGTTTAATTATATTTTATACTGTTGTATAGTTCATTTCTTTAGTACTATTATTATTATTATTATTATTATATCTCTTTAATGTACTGTTATAGTTGTCGTCGCCATCGTCTTTTTTTTCACTTTGAATAAATATTTTTAATTCTCACCAGTTGTTGCCTTTGTTATTACCTCTTGTAACCGCAAATTCCCCATTTCATAATTTACAAATTCCACAATAAAATTCAAATTTGTAGATTCTTATTTTGTATTTTAAGATCTTCAAATTCCACATTTTCGAATTTAAATATGCACCATTATGGATTTCATAAATGGTAGATTTTTCGTTTGAAAATACCGAAATCGGGAATCCCCGCATTTTTAATTGCGGCTCACATTGTGAGGTTTTTTCAAATATCCCGCACTTTTTGAACTCAATTATTCCGCCATTTTGGCTACTGTCAGCCTGGGGTTTTCACACAATACGCCGGAATGTGGGCAAATTGTAATGCTGAGCCTAGAAATCGGGGATTCCCGCATTTTGTTTTTTAATTGCGGAACGCTAGGTAGGCAACCAATTAAACTCACATTTTGAGGTTTTTCAAATATCCCGCACTTTTTAAACTCAATTCTTCCGCCATCTTGACAGCTGTCACCTGGGATTTCCACACAAAACGCCGGAATTTAGGCAACTTGTAATTCTTAACATTCACAAAACCTCAAAACGCCGGAATGTAGGCAACTTGTCGTGGTGAGGTTTTAGAACATACCTCCTGACACTACTAACCTCTAACCCCCAATTTCATAATCGAACTTTAAATTTTCTTTAAAAAAATTAAATGTGACAGTGACAACTCCACTCTTGCATTTGTCACATTCTAAACTTCACATTTACTAAAGTGAATTTGATTATGAAAACGGGGGTAAAACTCATTTCGTTTTCATTCTACCAATAAAGTTACAATTATTTTTCTCAACAGACCACCACCCATAAATATCATACAGCGGGGAAATGTGTATAATATGGGCCCCCCCACCCAAGGGTGGTGGTTGTCACAGGCGCCGCCGCCGTCTTGGCAGCAGCCCCCTTATTGGGGCCAACACGGTTGGCCCAATTTGCTACAGGCGGACGCCCGGACGCCCTACTGGCAGCAGCCGCCCTACTGGCAGGAGCCGCCGCCTCGACAGCCGCCCTACTGGCACCAGCCGCCGCCTTTCCAGCCGCTGCCTCTCCAGCCGCCGTCACCTCAGCAGTCACCGCCGCCCCGCCAGTCGCCGCCGCCGCCTCGACAAACTTAATAAATATAATTGAAATTACTGTAATCGTTTTATTTCACCATTTTCCCTAGTAGGCGTTCCGATGTAGTCCTGCGTTCCGTGTTCGGTTTAGAATTCGTCAAGTCGTGGGTGGGTGTCTCGAAGGTGTCGCCGATCATGCTGGTCGATGGTCCGGGAGTAGGTAAGTAAACACAGGGGCGAATCGGCGAATCCACAAGTTTGTCGTCACTCGTTATTTCCATTCAATTGTTGGGTCTCAAAGGATCCCTTCGATGCCGCATCTATGAAGTTTTTCGGGAATAGTGCGTAAAATGAGTCGGTATACAGCGAGCCGAGGCGTACGGTAACTGTTCTATTCCGTAGACTTCTATTGCAGATGTGCTTCTTCTAATTTTCAAAAGAAATAATTCAAGTGTTCCCGACGATTATAAAATCTGCGTATATTTAAACACAAATGTCGTCGATATACGTCGTGGGAGACTTTCATGGTTTTGTACTACCGAAAAAGGCATAATTTGGGTCGGAAAATCCGTGAAAAAGTCACGGAAAACACTGTGGGGTTGTTTTGTGGCCTTTCGTGCTTTTGAAATGAGCAAATTCGCGATTTTCAAACACAAATGTGGTCGATATACGTCGTGGCAGATTTTGATGCTTTTGTACTGGAACGTAATTTTGAGTGACGATTACACTGCGAACGACTCTCAGTTGGACGTTGGAGAGCGGGCGTAGGTTCTGTTGCTTACCACTGATAAATAAACCACTTGCGGGCGCCAGAGAGTTTAGAAAAAAGGAAAGACCAGGAAAAACTCACAAATGGTCTACATTGAAACATATATTCAACATTCAGAAATAAAGAAGCAGAAAACAAGAATCAGAAAAAAATGCGAAAAGCGAAATTCAAAAATATTAGGAGTTAAAAATTGGCAAAGTGAAAAATATTGCTAATTATGTAAAGTAGACGTGAATGAAAACATACTTAACAGAAATTATCGATCGATTGCGCAAAAGTCGAGACTAAAAAAACTTAAAACTAAGAGCGACATAATCTGAAATACAGTGATGGTAAAACCGAACAACAACAATGGAATAATTTTGCCAAACAGTCGGCAGGGCAAAAAAAATTATGAAATGATGAGTAATAAATTAAGGAGAAAATATTGAAGGTAAAAAATTACAGTTAAAGCGACCAGGTGGTTTTGGCTACACCTGTGTCGAGCAAAAAGTGCTGATAACAAAATTGGATGAAATGTAAGAAGTTAAACTTGAAATATTTGAAATTTAGAATAATATAATAAACGTTATATTAAATTAGATAAAGCGACAATTATGTGGTTTTAACGGCACTAACGAGCCGTCATGATTTGTTGATGAAAAACGAAATTTTGAAAAAGAGCGAAAAGAGGTACGATACATCTGACCTTATCGGCAGCGGGAGTCAGTAGAGAAAATAGGCGAAAAATCCTGGTCGACAGGCGAGATGACGATAACGAAAATCCCGGTGGAAAAATCCAGCCTCAACCATCATATCCCCCTCATGGAGCGGTAGTGGGCGGAAAACGGTGAAAAGCGGTATTGGCCGGGACGCAAAATTGGCGACGTTGGGGCTGTACTGTGAGGGCTAAAGAAGAAAGTAAGAAAAAAAGTACGAAAAGGAAAAGAAAAAGACTTACGAGACAGAAAGATGGTAAGACATGTCTCCCCTCACAGCACTGGCACCCAAGTGACCAGAAATGGCGCACCCCCCAGATCACCAAAAATTTGGAAACACGCGACAAATCTGACCAATCGGAGACTGACCGGTGGCGAAAGATAAAAGATAAGAAAATAGAGAAATTCGGCCACCGCCGGACAGGTGTCGGAGTAATTACACGACGGAGTTCAATGCAATACTAAACTTGTATATTCAGTCTCAAAATACATATACGAAAATCGTTCAATTATGTTGACGCTTTCTTTGTTTGTGCTTACCAACAGACACAGTTTCTTCTCTCTTTTTACTTCTTCTGTTACTGGCTCCGTCTGAGCTTCTCCAAGCGGATATTGCGTTGACTTGAGCCATGTTGGCCCCTGCCACCATAATTGGAAATGCTTCAGCCTCGATGCGTCAACTCCCCTAGATATGCAATCAGCTGGATTTTGTTCCGATACCACGTGATGCCAATTCTCCGCAGGAAGATATTGATTTATTTCTGCCGCTCGATTCGCTACAAACGTTTTCCATCGCGAGGTATCTCCTCGGATCCACGCTAACGTGATCGTTGAATCACTCCATGCGTAAATACGCACGTTTTTGACTTGTAACGCAACTTGGACTTTCTTCAACAACTTCGCCAACAGATGCGCCGCGCACAATTCTAGTCTGGGCAGCGTAGTTTTTGTTTTGATCGGAGCGACCTTTGATTTGGCCGTCATCATCGTGATTTGACCGTCCGCAATCACCTTCACGTACACTACTGCGCCAAAAGCCTTCTCCGAGGCATCACAGAATCCGTGTAACTCGATTTCTGACTTTTCATTTTGGTTAGTCCATCTCCTGATCGCAATTTTTTCGAGATCCGCCAGCTGTCTGTAGAACTCATTCCAGCTTTTTTGAATGTCGTCTGAGATTGGCTCGTCCCATTTCACGTCTTTAATCCACAATGTCTGAATGAACAGCTTCGCCCTGATCACCACTGGAGCTAACCACCCTAGTGGATCGAATAACTTAGCCACTTCGGCTAAGATCGTCCTCTTCGTATTAGGTGGATTGTCTAATATCTGGACTTTGAACCGAATGGTATCATCTTGAGGCGCCCAATTCATCCCTAACGACTTCTTCACTTCTCTTCCATTCAACTCTTCAGTCGCGTCATCTCGTAACTCCGGAGACAACCCTTCAATGACCTCTCTCGAATTGCTGGACCATTTTCTCAGCGTACATCCGCCCGCTCTTAACATCTGTATCAGTTGACCTTGAACTTTTATGGCTTCCTCTGCTGAGTCCGCACCGCTCAACAAATCGTCGACATAAAAATCGTTCATCGCCACTTTCGCCGCTTCAGGAAATCTGCCTTGCTCATCTCTTGCCAATTGCTGAATCGTTTTTACTGCAAGATATGGTGCTGCCGCCGTCCCATACGTCACCGTTGTTAATTTAAATTCCTGAATAGGGTTGCCGCGATCAAATCTGTACAGAATTCTATGATACTCTTGATCATCTTCATGAATTCTTATCTGTCTGTACATTTTCTCAATGTCAGCCAACAACACTATCTTATGAGTCCTCCATCTGAGTAAGATGTCTACCAATTCCTGTTGTAACCGTGGCCCGACCAACATCCTCTCGTTCAGACTAACTCCATTTGTAGTTCGACAAGACGCATCATATACCACCCTGATTTTCGTGGTTGTGCTGTCCTCCCTGACTACCGCATGATGGGGTATGTAATAACGTCCCTTCTTTTCTTCCGACTTCGGTACCGGAACCATGTGTCCCAGATCCAAGTATTCTTTCATGAATTTCGCATAGCCGTCACTTAGATTTTTTTCTCTCTCTAAGCGCTTTTCAACTTGTAGCAACCTTGCGAGTGCTCGTGACCTTGACTCACCGAGTTGTTTATCTTCTGTGAACGGAATTCGCACTTCGTACGCTCCATCACTTCCTCTTTTTGTCGTCCGCTCAAAAAACTCCTCGCAATATTTTTCTTCATTGCTGAACGTCACGGGCTCATTCAACTCCTCCATTTCCCAAAACTGAGACAATTCAACTTCTTCGGCTCTAGTGATCATACTGATCACCTCAATCGGTCTTGCTACCCCGGATGACCTGCTTCCCTGTATAATCCATCCGAACTCAGTGTTTTGCCCTAACAGCCCGTCGTTAGTTTTGCGGCCGATAATAACAGATAGGACAGAAGAAACGTAAAGCGCACCAAAACAGAGAAATTACAAACATTAGACAGACAACAGTTCTTTAGGGGACTCCTACCCCAAGCATTAACCACTTTTGGCCTATTCTGGCCTTGGACCAAAAGGGGCTAAATTCTTAAAACGTTACAGTACCACCAAAAAAGGCATAATTTGGGTCGGAAAATCCGTGGAAAACTCACGGAAAACACTGTGGGGTTGTTCTGTGGCCTTTCGTGCTTTTCAAATGAGCAAATTCGCGATTTTTAAACACAAACGTGGTCGATGTACGTCGTGGCAGATTTTCTAACTTTTAAATCACCGAAAAAAGCTTAATTTGTGGCGGAAAATTGGTGGAAAACTCGCGGAAAACACTGTGGGGTTAGTCTGTGGTCTTTTGTGCTTTTTAAATGACCAATTTTTCCCGTGAAATTCTGACCGTTAACACGCCAGCAGTGCGCCAGCAGCGCGCCTGGCGAACGCTCGCCTCGAGGCCCCGCTTATCATTTATGATGTCGTAATCGGTCCCTACGTCAGCCGATTCGAAACTATGTCCATTCGTGATTGTGGGAATTCGTGACTAGGTCTTTTCGCGAGTATGGGGTTTCGCGACTACGGCTTTTCGCAACTATGTCTTTTCTTGAGTATGGGTGTTACTCTACCTTGACAAGCAGCCGATTTTCTTGTTTGGAAAGAAACAAGAACATCTTATTAAGGAGATACTGGATAACGTCGGGTCTGGCTTCAAGAACAACTTGTTTGAAGAGTATGAAATCCAAGAAGTGATAGACGGGTTTATTTCACATATTACTGCGCGTAATTACCACGCATCTTTTGAAGCCAATGGTGGAATGGATAACAACAAAGGAAGAATAATAAGATTCCAATTGAAGGGTATATTTAAGCCGAAATCGGTTTTACCCGATGTATATAAGGCTGGCCAGGGCATTAGTGCTTGGTCGACAGATGCTTGCGCTATGTTCTGTTCCGTTTTCAGGTTGCTCACCGGAGTCGTTCCGAAGACCGAGAAGGACCATGTTGTGACTGACGCTTATACCTCGGAAATTGATTTTATAAATAAGGTCAATTCCAGGTTGAATAGTGTAAGTCAGGTCGCCTTGAATGCCGTTACGGATGGTGTGACTTTTGATGCTAACCAAAACAAATTTACTCAAGCGTTGGAGAGAGCATATTGGAAGGAGTATGGAGTTTGCGAAACCTTCCTCGATCATTACTATTCGTTTAGGAAAGATTATAAGATCGTATCAACTGTTATGGTAGGTTTTGCTGGAACGCAGAAAACGAGTGGAGAGAGCCTGGCACACTGGTCAACAACGGTGTCGTGTCCAAGTTGATATCTAATTACATGATAGATGGTGAAGGACCACAGGTTACCATTTATAAAGGGGACGATTACTGCAGGAGGCAACTGAATTTGTCTTTGAATAAGGAGAAGGAAAAGAGGAATAATGCGGCTTGTGCTTTAAGATTGCGTGTAACTATTAGTGATACCGCAGAATTCTGTGGTTTACTTTACGCAAATAAATTTCTGTTTCCGGCAATACAGAGGAAACTGATCAAGATCCATGCACACAGATTTAAGAACTACAAACATTGGTGCCAGTACCAGACAGCATTAAGAGACTGAATTGCTAACGTGGCACGATTGGGTGAGATGCAAGTTATAGCTTCCAATGCAGAGCACTTCAAGGCAAGTGTGGAAGAAATAACCGGGGCTCTCGATTGCATTAAGAGTTACTTGCACATTGATGGAAGACAATTTTTCAACTCATTCCAGGCAAGGTCCGAGCAGTCATTAATACCAATCAAGACGACCAGAAGACAAATTGTCATGGTCGAGTAGGATGCCCAACTCACGAACATCTTTATTTATTTAAATAATAATAATACTACTACATGTCTCAAAATTCTAGTAGGGAGCAAAGAATAGAGCGAGAGGAAGATTTGGCCCGGTTAACATCTGGTTTTGAGGCTTTAACGATTGCACACGAGTAGAGGACTATAAAACTTAAGAAGCAAAGTTTTCTTCCATATAACACGAAAGAAACAACCGCTAGTTGTGATTCTGACAGAGAGGAACAGCAGGATTGCTTTTGCACTAGTGTTCACAACCATCATTCATCAACGGAGCTTCCTGACTTAACAGACGAAGAAAGTGATTCAGTCCACTCTTACCACAGTCAGTTAACTGCATCTTTGCCGACTGGTGACGATTATCAGTTCGAAGAACCAAGAATGGCTTATATTAATTGGGATGATTGCAATGGAAGACGTATTAAACGTGCCTCCTGGTGGAACGCTGATGATCTAATCAGGATAATGCATGGATTGAGAAAGAGAAACTTCAGCATCGACGAAGAGAGGCAACATGCGTTGACTTTGCTGAACACCTTACTGTGTGCAGCACCGTTCGACAGGGATATTAGGTTTCCAGAGGGGCAACATTACATAACTGAGGCAAGAGTGTAACGACGCTCCCCGAGCGCCGTCACTTAAAGTCCGCTCCCGTCTTGTTTTCCCGCCGTTTCCTTATCACCTCTGTCGTCACTGTTTGTTCTAGAATGTTCGATTCCCTCTCCCGCCTCCGAGGCTATAAAAGGCCGCCCCCGTTCCGGTTTCGCTAGTCTATGTTATGCCGGTGGAATAGCACGGTCATAGACGTTTGAGTTAACCTACCCCGTTTTTTCGCTGCAGGTAAATTAACCGCGGCAGTCCAGTGCGAACCCCCGTTTTTAAGGGGATAAGCAAGTCCTGTTTTCTCCAGTCCGGTTCCCCAATTTTACTAACAGACCCAGGTCAATTAACCGGGTCACAGACCTTTTCTACTAACACCGATCCTGCGTTTGGCGTCGAGGACCTCTAACCCGACGCATCCCACACCGCTTTAGTCCGCCACCTCCGGGTGTATCCCGAACGGCCGTAACAAGCCTCCTGTGACACCGTTCCGGCGTTCCCGCCCGGTGTCTTAACTCGCCCCCGGCGAGCTCCGTTCCGCATCTCTGTTTCGTTACGTCTTTAGTTCTTAAGTCTAGATTAAGCCGGCTAGGGTAGTTTAAGTTTCCGTCCGTTTCCGTCTGTGCCGTCCGCATTTGCCGCTATTGCGAAATAAAGATAGTTCACAGACCCCTGGTGTTTCCGTTTCTCCGGCTTAAGTTTGCTACCCCGGTAAGAGTGCTTCCTCTTTAAACGAAGCTGGCGCCCGAGACTTCCGTCCGACCGGAAGTGCGTCACAAATTGGCGCCCGAGCAGGGACCGTGAAGGAAGCCCGCCCCGTCCGATCCGTTCATCACCGAGAGGGACTATTGTGGACTTTGACGGACAGGGATGTCAAAGCCCACGAAGATGGATCCGCCGCCGCTCGATTTTGAGCTCGAGGCCTCCGGTCCCGTGCCACCCGTTTCCAAGGTCCGGAGAGCCGCCCCCGTCTCGCCCGTTGGCCTGGAGGCCGCCGATATCCGCGTCGGCTGGGTCTACACCCTCCGCAAGGAGGACCTAGTGCAGGAAGCCGGGAAATTCGGCCTTGCCACCGTCGGCACCGTCGACGACCTCCGGCGCCGCATTGTCCGCTTCCTCAGGGAGGGAACCACCTCGGTCGGCACCGTTCCCCGGGAGAACCCCGGGATTGCCACGTTCGCGGCCGACGCTCAACCGGCCGCCATTCCGCGTTGTGTCGAACCGCTTCCGACTCCCCGCGCCGTCGAGCCCCTGGACACCGCTCGATGGAACGTCCGCTTCAACGGGAAAACCGACCCCGTTGCGTTCCTGGAACGTTTGTCCGACGTTCAAACCCGTTACCGGATCACCGACGACCGTTTGCTCCTCGTCCTGCCCGATTTGTTGACCGAATCCGCTCTTTTGTGGTACCGGAACAATGTGTCCGAATGGGAGACGTGGACCGCGTTTCTGGCAGACTTTTCCGCGTTCTACCTGCCGCCGGATTACCGCATCCACCTGCAGGAGCAAATCACGAAAAGGCTCCAGTATCCGCATGAATCCGGCGCTGATTACGTCACCGCCATTCGCACCCTGGTACGCCGCCTAGGGGACGTCCCGCTCGAAGAGGAGCTATTCTGGCTCCACCGCAACCTTCGGCAGGAATATCGCCTCTATATTCGCCGGTCCGATTTCGATACCGTACGCGACTTGATAAGCCGGATCAAGGAGTACGAGGCCGTGATCGGCGATAGCACGGCGACAAAAACCCGGCCGCCGATAAGCGCAGGTAGCCAAGGTGACCGCCCCGCAACCTTGACCTCGACCCGCGTCGAGGCGCCGCTCCCGCCGCGTCCGGTTCCCGCGCTGCGACCGACTCCGGCGCCGCGAACCGCCCCCGACAGTACCGGCCCCGCAATAGTGGACCCGAAGACGGCATGCTGGCGGTGCGGCAGCCAGGCGCACAGCCGTTCTGCCTGCACCGGCGTCCCGATCACGTTTTGTTCCCGCTGCGGGAAACGGGGAATCTACTCCCGCGATTGCCCGTGTCCCCGCTCGGGAAACTAGAGCCGAGTCCGGTTTCCCGGAGACCTCCCGGACTCCCGCACAACGCCGCTACCGTCTCCAAACCCGTGAAGGAGCTCCGACCGCAGCTGAAGATCCGGGTGAACGATCGTTGTTTTACCGCCCTCCTCGACACCGGAGCGACGCGGTCGTACGTCAACGCGACCGTGATGAACTGGTGCAAAGAGCACAAAGTGGGTACCGTTTTCACGCCCGACGAGACCACAGTCACGCTCGCCGACGGTCGTTCCCGGGAAATTCATTCCGGCGTCCGCCTAACCTGCTCCGTCACCGAGGGCTCGCTGGAATTCGCATTTCACCATCTCCCAGGCCTACCGCACGAATTCCTGTTGGGGGTCGATTACATGCGGGAGACCGGTTGCGTCATCGACTTTCCCCGGAAGAAAATCCAGCATCTCCGGTTGCCGTCCGCCCCGGCCGCCCCGCCGTCGCCGCCACCACCGGAAGTTTCGACCATCTCGCACCCGGCTAGTGAGAACAGCCCGCCTGCAGCGGAGGCCGACCTCACCGACGCCGAACGACGGCGAATGCGAGAATTTCTGGACGGGGAATTACCGACGTTCGCCGAAATTACCGGCGTCACCGATCTCGCCGTCCACGAGATCCGCTTATCGCGCCCGGAGCCGATAAAGCAACGGTACCGCCCGCAAAATCCGAAGATGCAAGAAATCGTCGACCAGGAGGTGGATAAGATGCTCGCTGACGGCATCATCGAGCGCTCTCAAAGTCCGTGGAGTTCGCCCATCGTTATCGTCCGGAAGAAGGACGGAAAATACCGCTTCTGCATCGACTTCCGGAAAGTTAACGAGGTCTCCGTGAAAGACGCGTACCCGCTCCCGCAAATCAACGGGATTCTGGCGAAGTTGCGGGAGGCGAAATACATTTCCACCCTCGACCTTCGTTCCGGGTACTGGCAAGTGCCGCTCACCGACGCGAGCAAGCCGATAACCGCCTTCACCGTCCCCGGAAGGGGGCTGTTCCAGTTCCGCGTAATGATCTTCGGGTTGCATTCCGCTCCGGCGACCTTCCAGCGCCTGTTGGATACCGTAATCGGCCCAGAAATGGAACCTCACGCGTTCGTGTACCTGGATGACATCATCGTGATCGGCCGGACGTTTGAGGAGCACCTGGAAAACCTACGGGGGGTGTTCCGGCGATTACGCGGCGCGAATCTCCGGATAAATCCGGAGAAGTGCCATTTCTGCCGCCGATCGATTACGTACCTGGGGCACGTCGTCACGCCAGAAGGCATCGCCACCGACCCCGGGAAGGTCGCCGCCATTAACCAGCTCGAGACGCCGAAAAGTATCCGCGGCCTCCGTCGAGTTTTGGGCATGGCGTCCTGGTACCGCCGTTTCGTCCCGGCGTTCTCCGAAATCACCGCGCCCCTCACCAAACTACTCCGCAAGGACGTCCGCTGGCTGTGGGGCCCCGAACAAGACCGGGCCTTCGACCGTCTGAAGGAAAGTCTCACCGAGGCGCCCGTCTTGGCCTGTCCGGATTTTTCCCGTACGTTTTCGTTGCAAACCGACGCATCGGACTACGGAATCGGCGCCGCCCTCACCCAGGAGGTCGATGGCCGCGAACACGTTATCGAGTTCGCAAGCCGCACTCTCAATCCGGCGGAGAAAAATTATTCCGCCACCGAAAAGGAGTGCCTCGCAATCGTCTGGGGCATCGACAAGATGCGCCCCTACCTGGAGGGCTACCGATTCACCGTCGTCGCGCGGTGGAGTATGCTGCTGCAATCCTACGATTTTGAGGTAAGATACCGGAAAGGTAATCAGAATCAGGTTGCGGACGCGCTCTCGCGAGATCCGTTGCCCCACACCGGGGAGGAGCCCGACTTCGCGTACGTCGTCGCCGAGGACCGTACCTGGTACGCCAGGAAACTCGCCGAAGTCGTCGAGAAGCCCGCCGAAAGTCCCGATTACGCCGTCAGAGATGGGAAATTGTACCGCCATTTCTGGGATAATCGCGACCTCACCGAGCCCGAAATGTCCGATCCGTGTCGAAAATCACGACGCGCCGACCGCCGGGCATCTCGGAATCGCGAAAACCGCCGCGCGGATTGCCAATCGCTATTATTGGCCCGGGATGTTTCGCGATATCGGCCGCTACGTCCGGCATTGCAACACCTGCCAACGCTTTAAGCCGCAACAGCAGCAGCCAGCAGGGAAAATGCATCCGACGCCGAATCGACAGCCGTGGGAAACCGTCAGTACCGACCTCGTCGGGCCGCTCCCGCGCTCGTCTAAAGGGAACAACTTCCTCGTCGTGTTCCAGGATCGGTTCACGAAATACGTCGGCTGTCGCCCGGTTCGGCGCGCTACCGCCCAAGCCGTCACCAAGGCGCTTTACGAGGAAGTCATCTCCCGTTTCGGCACCCCGAAAACGGTGATTTCCGACAACGGGACGCAATTCGTGAGCCGCTGTTTCGCCGATCTGCTGGCGGATTTTCCCCCGCGTTTTTAAATTTCGGCCGAGAATTGAACTTGCCCCGGACTCTTCACCAGGAAAATGCACCAGTCTCCGACCCGGAGGAGTCCGCAAATGAAATTCCGGGGAACCACCTCTCCCGACTCGGGAAAATGGCCGAAGTGTTCGCGTTAGTCCGGACGCAACTCTCTCACGCCTTCACACGGCAAAGCCGGCACTACAATCTTCGGCGTCGGGACTGGAGATGTTTCTCGGGGGACGTCGTCATGAAGAAAGAGCACCCGCTGTCGTCCGCCGATAAGGGTTTCGCCGCGAAACTCGCCCCGAAATTCTCCGGCCCGTACACCGTGTCGCGAGTCCTTTCGCCGGTCGTGTACGATCTCAAGGACGCCGCCGGAAAGACCGTGCGCCGGATCCACGTCAAGGATCTGAAACCGTTTCGTCACGAAGGGCCCGACGAATGACAGTCCGACCGGCGTTTTCCAAAACGAAAAAACGAAGAAAATCCGCTGTCCGTCGCCGTTAAATAGCCGCCCACCTCCGCCGCTCGGCAGTGTGTTTCGTCGCAAATAAACAACCGATTTAAAAGACGGAATGCAACGCCGCGACCTACCGCTGCCGGGTCCGCCGATGCCGGCCCTGCGCCCGATCGCCGGTATAAAAGGGGCCTTTTCTGCCGACATGGAGATCGACCTGACCTCCGACACCGACATGGAAATCGACCCGGAACGCGAAGAGCAGCTCCTGCGTTCGCCGGAGCCGATCTCGTCCCTGATGGAACCAGCGAAATCTCGCCCGGTCACGTCTGACGCCGCACCGGCCAAGGTGTCGTTACTGGAGCACGTCATAATCACGCCGGCAAGCCACGTCCAGCTGCCGGTCTCGATAGCGCTGTCCGACCTTCGTCCACCACATCGGCCGCAGGGAAGGTATCGCTTCCTACTTCGCGACCCGGATGGTCGCCGCTGGGTGAATCTCCCACCACGTGACGTCGCGGCCGTGCGAGCGCAAAACGGCGAAGATCTTCCCGCGCGCCGGCCCCCCGCTACCGCACCCACCGCGGTTGTCTGTACGTGTACGCGCGGTCGGAGGGCAGTACCGTTCCTGTCGCGTTAGAAAGTGTAGTACGTCAACAAACAAATCGAGAACGATGCGCCAGAACTCCGTCCGAGGCCGCTACATCACGCGGCCCGAGGCCCCCGCCCCCGAGGCTCACCACCCCGAGGCTCGCCGCCCCGAGGCCCCCGCCCCCGAGGCTCACCACCCCGAGGCTCGCCGCCCCGAGGCCCCCACCCCCGAGGCTCACCACCCCGAGGCCCGCCGCCCCGGGATCAGTCCCGGGATTCGTCCCCGCCGGCACCGGCGCCGGCCTGCTCCTGGCGTCCGCCCCCACCGCCCCCGGAGGAACAACGTTCCTGGGGTGGATGCCGGTCTTCGGGGCACTGACGCCGGCACCGGCCCCAGCACCAACACCGGCCCCAGCACCGACGCCGGCCCCAGCACCGACGCCAGCCACAGCGCCGGCGCCGGCTCCGGGCACGCCACCGGCGCTCACCCCGGCGCGCTTCCCGGCGCTCACCCCGGCGCCTACGCCGACGCGCACCCCGGCGCGCTTCCCGGCGCTCACCCCGGCGCCTACGCCGACGCGCACCCCGGCGCGCTTCCCGGCGCTCACCCCGGCGCCCACGCCGACGCGCACCCCGGCGCTCACGCCGGTGCGCCATCCGGCGCCCACCCCGGCGCCCGCCCCGGCGCACACCCCGGCGCGCACCCCGGTGCTTCCACCGGCGACCGGTTTGATCGGCTGGCGACCGGCGTCCAGCAGTACCAGCACCAATGCAGAACCAGCGGCGGCTCCCCAGCGATGGATGCCGGGCCCATTAGAGCAGCGCTGCTGGAATTGCGGCGACGGGGGGCACACCCGCAGCTGGTGCCATAAGCCCGCTATAATTTTTCGTTCTCGGTGCGGCTTGCGGGGCATTCGCTCGCGGGACTGCCCCTGCCCCCCCCGGCGGTGAACCGGCGCCTTCCCCGGCGCCTTCCCCGGCGCGCTCTCGTGGCCGTCGCCGTTTTGACGGCCGCGTCGTTTAAATAATATTTTTAGTTGTGCCGCGGTCTGGGCCATTTTGTTTTTTTTCGTTCGGGTGCAGAAGTGCCGTTTTTTTCGTTCTTTCGGACAGTTTTTTTTAGTTAACCCCCTCAAGGGGTAGTACCGTTCCTGTCGGGAAAACATTTTCCGGGAAATCTCCGTGTGTGCGTAAACCGTCCGTGCAAGTTCGCTCCGCGAGTTTTTGGGGGTCCGATATCCGGCAACAACAATTTTTTGTGCCGGTACCGTGCGAGTGTGAGACGCGGGAATAATTGTGCGCGGCTATCTCCGTCTCCGTTCACGCACCGGTCGTCTCCGTTCGGCCCGCAACTTGCCATCCGTTGCTACCCGCAACCGCACCGACCGCCGAAGGATGTTCCTATCGGCGATGTTTACGCTGGAGTTTTTGCCGTCCCGACCGACTACCTGCCCCGCTCCGGTCTTGGCCGTGAAATTCATTTTCGACCTGTAAATTTATTTTTGGTTTCCGAAATTTTCATAACTTTGTCCGGGTGTTTTTCCGCGAACCTTGGTGTTCGCCTTTGTAATCTAGTCTAGATTTTTGATATTTATTTGTTTAATTTTCTTACATTTAGCTCCGGGCGTTTAGCTTTATTCCGGCTCGTCCGGTAACTTAATGTTCAGCCGAGGGTAAACGTTCTGACGCTGTGATGTCCATGTGATAATCCGCTCTTTTTCAGGAAATTTTTGTATCAAAAATTTTCGTAACGAAGGAGGGGTGTGTAACGACGCTCCCCGAGCGCCGTCACTTAAAGTCCGCTCCCGTCTTGTTTTCCCGCCGTTTCCTTATCACCTCTGTCGTCACTGTTTGTTCTAGAATGTTCGATTCCCTCTCCCGCCTCCGAGGCTATAAAAGGCCGCCCCCGTTCCGGTTTCGCTAGTCTATGTTATGCCGGTGGAATAGCACGGTCATAGACGTTTGAGTTAACCTACCCCGTTTTTTCGCTGCAGGTAAATTAACCGCGGCAGTCCAGTGCGAACCCCCGTTTTTAAGGGGATAAGCAAGTCCTGTTTTCTCCAGTCCGGTTCCCCAATTTTACTAACAGACCCAGGTCAATTAACCGGGTCACAGACCTTTTCTACTAACACCGATCCTGCGTTTGGCGTCGAGGACCTCTAACCCGACGCATCCCACACCGCTTTAGTCCGCCACCTCCGGGTGTATCCCGAACGGCCGTAACAAGCCTCCTGTGACACCGTTCCGGCGTTCCCGCCCGGTGTCTTAACTCGCCCCCGGCGAGCTCCGTTCCGCATCTCTGTTTCGTTACGTCTTTAGTTCTTAAGTCTAGATTAAGCCGGCTAGGGTAGTTTAAGTTTCCGTCCGTTTCCGTCTGTGCCGTCCGCATTTGCCGCTATTGCGAAATAAAGATAGTTCACAGACCCCTGGTGTTTCCGTTTCTCCGGCTTAAGTTTGCTACCCCGGTAAGAGTGCTTCCTCTTTAAACGAAGCTGGCGCCCGAGACTTCCGTCCGACCGGAAGTGCGTCACAAGAGGAACATACATCAGAAAGCTTCAGCAAATAAGAACGTCGTTGGCTTTTAAGGAGAATGTCGAGGACCCAAAGAAGGCCTCTTCGAGTGTTGCTGGTTCCAGTATCTCTATTTCCGATACGGAGGCGGGCGATTCCATGCTTGCATTTCACAATCCCGTTACAAGTGTGATCACCGAAATCAATTCGGGTGAGAATCTTTACGAGCGTGAATTTGCGCTAGAGTGGCAACCGGAGTTTTGGCAACGGGGCCAAGTATAGTAATTTGTTGGCTTTTAAGAGGGTGTATTCTTCCGCACGGTTGAATTACACAGACTATACTTTGCCTTGTACTACCTCCCCGTGGTGTTGCTGGTAACGCTCAAAGTGTTGGACTGTCTTTCGATATGCTCCTTTGTGTCGGCCAAAAGTACTAAACTCGATACAGCAATGCGGCGTAACAACGTAATCCCGCAAGGTCCCCCGAAGCCCAATACGCCGGGGGAATCATCGACGACGGCTATGGGTTCAAAAACTAAATCCGGGACCAAGTTGCAAAATTCTAGTTCCCGACGGCCGTCGAACAGCTCGGCCGGCGCAAGCGCGGCGAGCTTTGTGTGCGACTGCGGCAGGTTGTACCTCTCTAAGGCGACGCTCGCCCGGCACAAAAAAGACTGTGGTAAGCGTGACATCTCCGGGTGTCAGTTCTGCGCGGTCAATTTCCCCACCTACGCAGGGGTACGGCAGCACGAGCGGCTGAAGCATCCGGAACAGTACTATGCTGAACTGGAAGCTAAAATGCCTGCCTCGGACTTAGAGCTTTTCACGAAAATCGCAGATATCGAAGCGCGTGCCACCAGGGGGATCTTCTATGGTGGCGATCTTCTATGATGCCATGGTGGCCGCAACAAACCTGTCTCGCAATCAAGTTAGATATCTACCAGAACGTCCATAGTACACCAAATACCTGGACCGAGCGAGACGACTGTTGCCCCCAAAGGCAGCAGCCGTTACAACGCGTCGCTCAACGACCTCTACTAAGCCTACTCAAGAAGTCGTAAGTAGGAAGCTCCCTTCGAACGCGCAACGCCAACAACCCGCTAGGCGGAATACCACGGAGACCCCGCAACCCGGTTCTTCAACCAGACCGGCGAAACGCACCACACGTCAAAACTCGAACGCCAGAGTTGTTCGCGATACTGAAGGAAGGGGGAATACATCACCTCCTAGTCCTGAGGGGTCCCATCCTAGGGTCGGCAGGGAGGTACGGGCAGAGTTGGATTCACCAAGTCACCCGGTTGTGTTGTCATCAACACAAATTTCGTTGGCCGAGCCCAGAGTTACCCACCCCCAACCCCCCCGTGACTATGTAACTGTAAGTCCCAGGCCCGCACAGCAGGGTTCGCTGAACCGCCGCCTCAGCTGCAGTGTCCCAACACTAGCTGTGGCGAGTGAACGCGAGGACCTGGACGATGTAGATCAGTCGCTGGCGGCTATCAGAGAACACTTGTCCAATTTCTCATTACAGCCGCCAGCCAATATCCACCCAATAGTCACGGAGTGAGTGGATAAGAGCCTAGGTGATTCCAGCGATCGTTTATTAACCTCCATCAAAGCCGATAATGGCCTCAATCGGGGGAAACGAAGATTCAAACAAGCTCCAACCAAGCATTACGGGCAAACTAACACCGGACAGGGGGCGCGAGTCTCCTCGTTTTAACGGTTGCAGGACCTATACACCAAGGACCGTCGAGGTTTGGCGGCATCCATCCTCGACGGAGCTATCATTGGTTACAACGCAGCCAAACCGGGGTTAAACGAGGTGGAGACACTCTACGGGCGGTTGTTTGAACGCAGCTCCCCACCCGATAACATGCCTTTTGCGCCTTCTGACAATTGGGACGAGAATGTACTCAGCCCGATAATCGTAGAGGAAGTCGCGGCGGCCAAAGCCTCCTGGTCGATGTCGGCTCCAGGAGCCGACGGTATATCGGTCAGGTCGGTGAAAGCCATTTCTAATCTGGACTTGTCCATCCTCTTCAACATCCTGTTGTTGAGGAATGTACAGCCCACACATTGGAGGAAACTCAAAACCATTCTCGTTCCCAAGGGGAGTGACCTGTCTCAGGCCACTAATTGGCGCCCCATTACGATCGGATCTGCTGTGCAGAGACTGTTGCACAGGGTGCTGGTAGGTCGTATCAAGTCTGGCATAACTCTCTCACAACACCAGAGGGGGTTCACGAACTGCCACGGCACCCTGGCGAATGCAATGATACTGCATCAGTACATTTAGGGAAGGTCGCTTATGGGGAAATGTTACAACATTATTTCCCTGGATATCAGTAAAGAGTTTGGCACCGTGTCCCATCGCTCTATTGAGAGGGCACTCAGGCGCTTTTGCGTTCCACACGGGCTGTCTAAGTACATCATGGCAACCTTTGACGCCACAACTAACATCCATGTCGGCGGTCTTACATCAGGACCGTTGAACATCACGTGCGGGGTAAGGCAAGGCGATCCTATCAGCCCATTACTGTTTAATATGGTAATGGATGAGCTTCTGGGAGAGCTGGACAACTTTGCAGGTGGATCCTTCCAAACGACGCGCGGTGTTCGGCTATGGCGTTTGCAGACGACTTAATCCTGATGACCGATAACGATCTCGAGGTCACCCTGATGCTGAATGAAGTCGTAGACTTCCTAAGGCACAGGGGAATGTCAATGAACGCCGGTAAGAGTCGGGCACTCCTTGCGGGTGCGCGAGAAGGCGTCTCGGTTGTGCGATCCAGGGCTATCCACATGGTTGGGAGCCAACCGATATCGACGTTGACCACCCTAAATGCTTTGTTACGTTTCACTTTTGGGCTCCCTTTACTTTCCGATAGTTGTTTATAAACAGACGACATAACCTATTCGCGACATCTCGCCTACCTATAAAATTAGAGCCAATTAACCACCGCCAATCTTCTTGTAATTGTTTCTTACGTGTTTCGCCCTTTCGGGTACTTGACTTGGTCGGATCATAGAGGGATGCAGTCACCCTTCTCGATTGTTTTCCACCTGTCATCGTGTTTCGGCACTATCATTAACCATTTGACAGAAAGGTACTGAATTCCCCTAGGAGGTACTCACAACATCCGCCAGTAGCTCCGCCCACCATCAAGCGGGAGATTTGAATGAGTACGACTCTATTAGGCCCTTTTCACACGACAACCCCTATCGCCAAGACCGCCTATTCCGGGTTCTTGGAAAGCGCTACGCGCTCGCTAGGGCTGAAATGGTCTTCAAAGTCGTATCTTTGTCTCCTTTAGGCCGAATTGGCTATTTACTGACAATTCCAGGACCAGTACCACCCACAATTTAACGATTCGCGAGTGGATCCTTTTTTTCATCCCTCGTGATCGACGCGTGGGAGCTTCCTGAAAAATCCGATCGGCCATTGTTTCGAATATCGGCTACCGACTTCCTCGAAATCAGAAATCTTAAAACATCCCGTTGGGAATTTGTGAATAGTGACTTATTCTTCGATATTTTCGCCCTCTCTTGCCCGCTTAGTTGTGGGAAAGCGACTATATCCCCTTTCATGGATTCTTTCGGACCTTTTCTTGGTTTTCCGTCTCGTAAGTTTTGGACCACGTCTTCACTTTCTTTTCTTGATCTCTTTTCTTTTAGGATTTCGTTTCTCGCTCTAATCGGACCTTCAATAAGCACGAAAGCTCGACCGTTCCGGTACTCGCTTTGAGTGCGCTTTGAGCGCTTTGGTCTTGTGACCGTTTTATTCGAGTATTTCCGGGCGCTTTCCCATTTTAAGGCCGCCCACCACCACAGGTACTTGAGCAGATAAGAATCTTGTTTTTCCGATTACTAATTCGTCGTCGATTTTAAGCCTTTTATTTTTTTTTCCTTTTATTCTACTTCTCCTTTTCTTCCCGGCTTTATTGCCGGTTCTGCGCGGATCTACCCTATCAACAATTACTGCGGGCCGTTTGACCACCAAGGGCGAGGCGCCTCCACCACAGTCCGCCTTCAAATCGCCAGCCTAAGAGGAGCACCAGCCGTCTTGCGTCGCTGCCGTAGTGTTGAGTAGTCGCTCCTAAACTTTTACCCTTTAATTCGTTGCTATTTTCCACGTGATTTGTGCGACCGGTTAATCCGTCGCCATCGTATAACTAATTTTAGTGCATGCCTTCAAATTATTACTGTGAACCGCGATATAGCGCTATATCTACGTACCTCGATTCGTGTCTAATTTAATTCATCTTAACTTTCCCGTTTTACTTGAAATACACACTTATAACCAGAATTATCAACCGGGCTAATAAACAAAACGGGTGGCGCCCCTTAAGTACGCTTTTTCTTAATTTACCCACGACCATCTTGACTGGGTAAGCCGGTAGCCTGTTCTGGAGTTGCCTCCAAAATTGGACGGTAACAGCTTTTAAGTATTTAGGTCACCAGTTCGGGCATTCGATTGTGGAGAAACTTGGCCGGTACAAGTTGCCAGACTGGCTGTCGAATATCCGCAAGGCACCCCTTAAGCCGGACCAGAAGCTCGTGCTGATCAGAGACTTCGCTTTGCCGCGCCTCCTATACGTGTTACAAAATCCGAAAATAACATCACCAGTTCTCAGGGATGCCGATAAGTTGGTCAGGAAACACG